>PKML01043512.1:143028-200910 GCA_002933935.1 Eutrema yunnanense | reverse complement strand
GACTGACCAGTTGACTAGAAAACATCCATGTCTCCAGCAGAGTTTTTCTGAAACCTGAGCCAAATTTCTGCACTTCATCAATGTGGTTAGTGTTTTTAGAGCTTGATTCATCATTCATATCTGATAAAGGAACCCATGTGTTTAGAGTTATGGTATCTCTCTCCCCTGTTATAAGTTGATAAATAAGAGCATAAAAGATGAGATGATTTTCTTCTGAGTAGAGGGTTAGGAAAATTTCCAGCGATCCCATTATTCTACTTAAGAGGGAATGATCACACAAAGGTTGAAAGCGAGGTTAGAAAAATTTCCTGTGATATCACTATTCGCCTAAACCTCTGATACATAGAGAGAGAAGAACCGGGGATTCGGTGGCAAACACCATCAATATTCGCGTTTCGGACCTTGATGTGTATATGCAAATCTAAAAAAAAAGAGAATAAGTCAGGGGAGAGAAAGTGATACAAAAAGTGTGAAATTGGATGGTTCCTTGTCATGATATTGTATGGTAAAGAATCTGGAAGGTTCTTGAACATTAGCTGCAGCGATGAAACTGGTGATGAGGGTTGTATTTGAACAATGATGCGAGATAATGTGTGGAGTTGATACAAGACTTTTTAGTCTCTAGGAGGTATCAATATCCCCAATACGATGTAGTAAGGAGGTTATCAATCCATAATCGGGATTATTCTAAACACTAAGAATGCAAGGTTCATAAGTAATTCAAGCTAAACAAGGTAATTGGTGATTAAGTATTCAAGTTCAAATTAAGCGAAGCAATAACTAAACGATTTGTAATCCAAATAACAAAAGCGGAACTAGAGATGGGGTTAATGATATAAGGTGATCCGAGTCCAATTAGTGGTGTTCATTTACTCAAGAAGCTAATTCCTAGGCAATAGATCTCTAATCTAGATTAGTTCTCTTTCAAGCAACTAATCACTATGTTAATTATCAAGTCCATTAGCAAATCATCATTTGTGGATTAACAACTAGCAAGCATTAAGAATCATAACAAGATCAACCAAAGATATATCCTAAACAACTAATATCTTAGGTTAGGAACATAAATCTCTTGTCTAGTTGGTCTTGGCATTTCATCAAACACTTGGTGTTCATGAAATCCCTTGTAATCTAGATCCACTCTTTCAAGCTAGATCTAGGATTGGGGACTCTAGTCAAGAAGGAATATAAGATTATCTAACCCTAAACACCACTAATCAAATCCTAGATCACCCTAATCTACCCTATCCCAAGGTCCTTAAGACTACTCACTAATCATCATGGGTTTAACAAATCCAAGAAAACAAGTGTTAGAACTCATGATCAAGATGATTGGATGATTAGAAAGTAGAAGATAGATGGATTCAATCAAGAAAACAATACTCAAATTGCATAAATCAAAAGGATCAATCTCTTACAAATCACTCTTAGAGAGGGTTTTTGCTTAAGAAAAGACTTAGCCCCTCCAAATTAGGTTTTTGGGCTTAAATAGTGAATAGTGACGAACCGGGTCGACCCGGTTTAAATAGATAAAGAGTTCTGGTTTGGCCAATACCGAGGTCACTGCCCGGTGTAACACATCGGTATTGGACATGGGTTAGCATACCGACGAGGAGTACCGAGCAGTGGCATCGGTATTGAGGAGATGTTGTTCTTCAGTGGATACCGAGGTCACTCCTCGGTATCGTTGCTCGGTATTAAGGACTTTTCCCCCGGGTTTCTTCATGTGGCAGCACCGAGCAGTGACACCGAGCAGTGACATCGGTACAATCCCCTGAAGCTTCGATACCGATGTCACTCCTCGGTGTTATACGTCGCTATTGTGGCTGTTTTCCTCCGTCGCGCTATACCGATCAGTTGCACCGAGCAGTGACCTCGGTGCAACTCCTCTGCTTTTGATACCGAGCACCAATACCGACCAGTGACATCGGTACGGTTTCCGTCTCCTCTGCTCGGGTCTCGAATCTCCTCTTTAGCACCTGAAATGCGATCCAAAACATGCAAGGACTCTCTAGGACTAAATGTGGACACACTAGACACCTAAAATGACTAAAATGCTAAAGATATATCATGAACTACATGTAAATGACTCGAAACCTAAATGAAACAGATGCTAGAATGATGCAAAATATGATGATATCAGGAGTCTGGAAAAGCTGCGAATGTCTACGGAGAAGTACATGGTGGTTAGATCAAAAGCTGGTTAGGTGACATTTGGGTGCTTGGGAAAAGGATCTTTGCGATGGTTCCTGAACAGGTGAGTCTCCGCGTTTTCAAACCTCTTTCTCCGATTTAGTTTTCTGTTTTGCTTCAGGGCAAGCAAAAGGCTAAGTCTGGGGGAGTTGATATACCATGGTTTTTACTCCTTTTAGGCCATGATATAAGTCTGTTTTATAGAGTATTTCTAGTATTTTGGAGTCTTTTAGAATCTTTTACAGGTTTTAGCACGTTTGGAGCATTATTGGAGATATTGGAGCTTTCTGGAGCATTCTGGAGCAAAGCAGAAGTTCGTGTTGTTGAGTACCCGATTTGAAGCATCAGTATCGATCGATACCCATCGCAGCAGACACGACCCGCGACTTTTCCATGAGTTGAAGAATTGTAGATTTGCCCCAGAAGACTTTAATATTTACAAGAAGGCCCATAACGTGTTTAGACTATATAATTATGTTTTTCAGCTACTTTGTTGGCTATGCTTTATTTTACTTTGATTTTACTTTTGGTTTTTGGAGAGACAACTCTGAACTCCTGCTTTTATTGATTTCTTTGATGATCTATTCAATCCTGTTGTTTTCAATCTCCATGTCTGAGTAGATCCACTTTAGGTTCTCATAAGGGTTTTCTCTGAATGCTAGATTGATTATCTGTTTAAAATTCACCATCTGAATTAGGTATTCACCATATGTTGTGTTCAAAGCTAATTCTAGGTTGACGAATCTGGAACTTAGATCTTAGGATAATTGATTAGGCACGACAGTGCGATTAATTACCTGATAGAACCTTAGGTGAGCAAATTGATTATTCGCAGAGAGATTTGGTTTAATTGATTTGTGAACATATCAAACCTGAACTTTAAAGCTGATTTATTCTTAGGAATTTGCAAAGAGATTTGGGATTATAAGGTTTAGATTTAGATAATTCTCGCAACGACATTTGGTTAATTATACTTTAGTGATTTGAGTTCAAGAACCACGCTAAACCTGAAACCTGCTAATTACTTTATCTGTATTCATTGATTTCCTGAGAAATACACTGAGCCTATCTTTCTCCAATTGAATTACAACTCTTTTAATTTCTGCACTGCTTTCAATTACATCTTTTGGCTTGGCTTAATTTGGTACTATATAATCTATTGTGTAATTTCTCTGAGTCCTTGTGTTCGACCCCTGATATACTGCAGTAACTGCTTTAGTACTGTTTAGGGTATTAATTTGAGCATATCAGCACTGCAACAATACTCCTCATGCGCTCCATCTGAAAAGACATCTGAAAAGATGCTCGTGTTCCAATACATAGTGGCCGTTCTTCCTTTTAGACGCCAAACTGCCCATCTATCTTCCGGTAGGTCGCCATCTGCGATGTATGCGCGGATATCAACACTTTAGTCTGGTTATGGTGGTTCTTCTTCGATCGCGGGTGGGTCGTGATCCAGCTCGACATTGGCCAACACTTATCTAAGCCATATGTCATTTCGTTGATAAGACATACTCGTCGTTTTAGCTCGATACTTGGTAATGCAATGTTGGCGATGTGGATTACTCTCCAGAATTAGGAGTCAGAGGCTGAGGCAAGTACCGCGAGTGCGTCGACCGAAGTGTTGTCTTCGCGGAAGATCTTGGTGATGACGAAGGATTCCAACTCCTTTGAGAGTCCTTGGACGACTTTGAGGTAGGCATACATCTAGTCATTCTTTGCTTTGTATTAATCGTTGAATTGATTTGCGACTTGCTACGAATGCAAAATGTTTGAATCTTGATGGATCCGATTTCCTTAGCGAGGCGCAGTCCGGCAATTAGTGCTTTGTACTCGGTCGAGATAGAAAGATTGTTCCAGTATTTCTCCTATTGGAGATTCGAGGTTTACTCCTACCCTGAGCCGTGTTTGGACGACGATCCATCGACGTGTAGGGTCTAGGTATCCGCTATTTGGAGGTCGGATATGACAAGCTCGGGAGGAAGTTTGATCATGAAGTCGGCGAGGACTTGAGACTTGGCACTTGTGCGGCTTCGATACTCGATGTCGTATTCGCTGAGCTCGATTGCCCACTTCGCCATTCTGCCTGATTGGGTTGGGCTATGTAAGATTGATCGTAGAGGCTGGCTAGTGAGCACGGCGATAGAGTGCGATTGGAAGTAGGGTCGAAGTTTTTGTGCCGAGATAACTACTGTGAGGGCGAGTTTCTCCAACTTCTGCGCCGTCAAGACTTTTGCTAATGTAGAAGATCGGCTTTTGTTCACCTCCATCTTCTCGGACGTGGACTCCGCTAACAGCCGCACTGGATATAAATATGTATAAGTATAATGTTTCTCCTTCTTATGGTTTTCCGAATATTGGCGAAGTGGACATGTACTCTTTAAGCTGCTTGAAAGCTTCTTCACATTTATCATCCCACTCGAATCTTTTGTTTCCACGAAGCAGTTGATAGAAGGGAAGACATTTGTCCGTCGATCTGGAGATGAACCGATAAAGAGCTGCAATTCGGCATGTGAGGCGTTGAACTTCGCGAATGTTACTTGGTGAAGGGAGATTGATTATGGCCTTGATGTGTTTGGGGTTTGCTTCAATTCCTCGTTGAGTAACGATGTAGCCTAGAAATTCTCTTGAAGTCACGCCGAATGTGCATTTTGCATGGTTCAGCTTCATGATGTACTGATTCAGGATTTCGAAACATGCTTTGAGATGTCCCGACGTGTTCCTTTTCCATGGAAGATTTGACGAGCACGTCGTCTATGTAGACGTCCCTCATATGCCCGAGATGCTTGGCGAACATATGTTTGACTAGGCGATGGTATGTTGCTCCCACGTTTTTGAGTCTGAAGGGCATGATCCTGTAACAGTAGGTACCTCGATCAGTGATGAAGGCCGTCTTCTCGCGATCGTCTAGATGCATCATGATCTGGTTGTAACCTGAGAAAGCATCCATGAATGAGAGAAGTTCGTTCCCTGCGGTGGCTTCGACTAGGCGATCGATGTGCGGTAGTGGGAAACTATATTTCAGGCATGCTTTGTTGAGATCGGTGAAATCAACACAGATTATCCACTTCTCATTCTTCTTCTTGACGACGACCGGGTTTGCTTCAGTGATCGATCCGGGATCCTTGTTGATCTCCTCAAACTGTGAAGACTCCGGTCTCGGTTGGGAACTTCAGACATTGACGAGACAACTTTCATCGAATGTAGGCACGATGTGCTTATCACGGCGTTGTAGATCGCCGGCCGGTCTATCACATTGAACTTAACGATCTTGGTTACTTTCCCCACGTATACAGGTAGTTCGATAGTATCGATCGTTTGGATAGAGTTGATATATCATGGTTTTTACTCCGTTTAAGTCTTGATATAAGTCCGTTTTATAGAGTCTTTCTACTATTTTGAAGTGCTTTAGAGTCTTTTACAGGTTTTAGCACGTTTGGAGCATAATTGGAGATATTGGAGCTTTTTGGAGCATTTTGGAGCAAAACAGAAGATCGTGTAGCTGAGTACCCGATTTGAAGCTTAGGTATCGATCAATACTGACTAGTATCGGTCGATACTCACTGCAGCAAGACACGAGTCGCAACTTTAGAAGAGTTGAAGATTTGCAAAATTGCCCAAAAGTCTTTATTATTTACAAGAATCCCCAAAACGTGACTTAGGTTATTTATTAGGATTTTACAGCCACTTTGATGGCTATGCTTAATTTTATTTGGTTTTGTGAGAGAGCTTTTGAAGGGAGACAAGTCTGAAACTCTGTTCGTCTGAGAGAAGATTTCGAACCCTCTTGTTACTCTTTCTTATTATTTATTTGATGATTTATTCAAACATGTTTATTGCTTCAATTTCCATGTCTGAGTAGATCTCTTGTTAGGTTTAGGGTTCTCATAAAGGATTTCTTTGAATGCTAGGTTGATTAGTTGTTTAGGATTCACAATCTGAATTAGTTCTTCACCATAGGTTGTTTTCAAAGCTAATTATGGATTGATCACCTAGAACTTAGATCTTAGGATAATTGATTAGGCACGAGAGTGCGATTAATTACCTGATAGAACCTAGGGTGAGCAAAATAACTATTCGCAAAGAGATTTGGTTTAGTTGTTTTGTGAACAAATCAAACTTGAACTAAAAGCTGGTTTAGACTTTAGGATTCGCAAAGAGATTTGGAATTCTAGGATTTAGACTTAGATAATTCTCGCAACGAGAGTTGGTTAATTATACCTTAGTGATTTGAGTTCAAGAACCGTGTGCAACCTGAACCCTGATTAATTAGTTTATCTGCATTCATTGATTTCCTGAGAAATACCCTGAATCTATATTTCTCCCAATCGACTTACAACTTGTTTAATTTACGTATTGATTTCAATTACATCTTTTGGTTTAGCTTAATTCGAATCTACTTAATTTATTGTGTGATATCTTGAGTTCTTGTGTTCGACCCCTACATATACTACAACAACTGCTTTAGTACTTATAGGGTATTAATTTGAGCATCTCAAGAGTCACTTCTTAATCCGGTAAGGGATCTCTCTGTTGGCTTGAGCACGTAATCTTTGAATTCGGCTCTCTTGAGTGTCTCCTTGTAGATCAGATTGACCGAGCTGTTAGTGTCTATCAAAATGCGGGAGATCTCCCAATCGCCAATGCGAAGCTCGACCACTAGGGGTCGTTATGAGGTAGGGATACTCCTTTGGTGTCGCTTTCTGTGAATGTTACTCCATGGATATTAGTGATCTCGTTGCTCGTGACACGGGTCCACTCCCGAGGTGCGACTACCTTTTTCTCGTGCCAGTCCTGGTTAACCGTCGCGAGGTGCTCCATCTCTGTCTGCTCGGTCGCGCTTCGGGGCCTCTATATCTGCAGTGATAGGTGGGGCTTCCCTTGCTGGCCGATCTTCATTGGGTTGGCGCTCAACATTTTTTTTAGGTTGTCATCCATATCCTCCATTAAGTCGGCGTGGAGTGCCATGTTGCTCGTCTTTGCTCCGATCTGCGTTTTTGATTTCTCCCTTCTTGTATTAGGATATCAGGTATTCGTGGAGCTGTCGGCATTGCGATGTTGGGTGGCCCTTATGCTGGTGATAGTCTGATAAGTAGGATTTTTAGTTATGAATCAATCCTTACGCTTACTCATATCATTATAGTACATAAGGTGTCAATCCAATTGGAGTTTAGTTTAATGCAACAAGAATGCAAGAAACTCTTTAATTCAAGCAAACAAAGGGTTTTGGTTTCAATTCTAGTAACCTAATATAAATTTAAACAAAGCAAGTAAGTAAAAAGACTAAACAAGCACTAAACAAGATTAACAAATTGATAAAGACAAGCTCTTGGATGAGGTTATGGACTTTGGAGACTTTTATGATCAACCTATGATGTCATTACACACAATTAAACAATTTTTCTTAGCCTAGAACACTTAAACAAGACTAATCCACTCTTATGGCACTAATCACTTTGTTAATCAACTAATCAAGGACAAACTCTCATTTGTGAAAAGTTAATCAACAAACATTAATTATAAGTTCCAATAGCCGTAATACTCCTTAAACAACTACCCTCATAGGCTAAGCAAGTAAAATCTCTTATTTAGTTTTTTGGGAAATTTCATCGAACACCTTGTGTGCATGAAATTCCCTATGATCTAGATTAGCTCTCTCAAGTCTAATATATCATTATGAACACTAAATAAGAGAGCAAATATGTAAACTAAGCCCTAGACATCATAGATCTATCACGAAATCCCATAAATCAACCCCATCCATGAGCTCTAAAAAGACTACTCACTAATCATGAAGAACACACCAAATCTCATGAAAGAGGTGTTGTTAATCATGATTATAGAATAGAAAGATGAAAGATTATAAGATATTAAGAAACTTATATCTTAGATTGTATAAATAAAAAGAAGATCTCCTTTACAAAAATCTCAAGAACCCTTCAAAAGGAGAGGTTTTTAGCAAGAGAAAAGAGATTGCATCTAAAAATTAGGTCTAAGGCCTTATATACAAGTTTGGGCCGCGTCCCAACACCTGGCCGTGGTGGCCCGGTATGACAGGCCGATATGGAGTCTTTTGGCCGAGAGCTTCTACGCCGGGCTGTCACGGGGCGGTGCAACGGGCCGGTATTCGCCATGTCCGTCATTTGGCAAGCACCAGGCGGGCGTGCCGGGCGGCAGCGGGCCGGTATGGGAATGTCCTGAAGTTGTGTACCGGTCGGCGGTCAGGTGGCGTGATAGGCCGGCATTATCCCTGGTTTGGATGTGCTGTTACCGTTCGGTCGTGCCGGGTGAAGGCGGGTCGGTACTGGTCAAAGGTCTTGCGGCCAGACGTATACACATTCGGTAAAACCGCGATATATCCTGCAATACATGTCCGAATGACCTCAAACTACCTCCAGTCGACAACTAACTCTTTGGGGTACAACTTTGATGAGGGCTGTTGAAGCTGAATCAGATCAGAAATCCTTTGTTCTGTCAGTTCTATCAGATGTCTCTGATAAGCTTTTGCTTCTCTTATGCTCCATCATTCCAAACATCCTCAAAATGTCTCCAAATTCCTAGAAAACACTCCAAATGAATGCAAGACTCACTAGGACCTAATGAAAACCCACAGTCAAGCAGAGTCGAGTGAAGACAAAGTTCAAGTGGATACATGTAAAAATGTAAGGAATAATTTTCATCTATTTACCCATGAGACAGTTACAGATTTTAGCGCAACCTTACCAAAACTGGATAGGAGCCAACATCACCATGTTGAGTCGGGTAATTTTCCACACTTAAAAAGTTTATTTATTGAATGCAATTATACAAGTTTAAAATACAGTCTCCAATTTACAAACCTCAGAACCATAGGTCTAAGAGATACACTTCAAATAGCAAGCAATGTAAAGATGTTTCTGTTTTAAGGGAGAAATATGAAAAACTTAATAAAGTTATGGCTGAAATGGAAAACCATGTACACAGAAATAAATTTCCACTTATAAATTTTCGCGATCTGAAATACATTTCGTCATCATCAAGTAAGGTATACATTTCGTTAAATCTACCTCTATCTTCATGTGTATATTCAAAACCGTTTTTTCAGAAGTGGCTGTGAAAGATGATGTTGAGACCTTATTCATCCGGTTTTGAAAATTTTGCAGAGCAAAGGAAGAAAAAGCGATTCAGCCATTCCCAGGGCCGAAATACCCGACTGGAATGAAGAACCGCCTCTGGTTCTGGATAGAGAGAATTCAGTAGACGGGCATCATGGAGAAACAAGCAACTCAGCAAAATATGAACGTGGACCACTTTCTGTCAAGAGACTGCAAACGTGTGCGGTTGGAACCAGAACTAGAACTAAGCAGTAGATGGGTCAAGCGTTTGAAAACAAACGCCTCATATTCAAGTGGAAATGATGAAACCAAGAGCCTGATGAAGATGAAAGCATCATCACAGGGCCAAAAAGGGAACAACAACCTATTCCTTCAAATCTTGAAATCGGGAATTAACAATCTCCAACCAAGAAATCAAGAACCCGCCACTTCACAAACCAAGAATCTGAATGAGGGAAGAGAAGACATTACACTTCTGCATCCATGGATCCAGAGATGGTGCAAGAAGAAACCTCCATCGACAGATCACAAAGAAGGGCAATAAGTTAGCTTTGAGCCAGAGAACCAAAAGGAGATTGAGAAGAAGCAGTATCCGAGTATTGCAGCCATGGCACTGATGGGGAAGGCTCTCTAAGCGGTTTAAACCCATATGATCTTAGAAATACTGAGTCTCTCATGGTCTGGAATGCTCGGCATTTAATGTAGGAAAAAAAAATCATCATCCTAATCTTCCTTTGTTATCATTACAACTTAGAGACAAGAACACCAGAGCTAGATTTCAGACTTCACTTCGAATCATGTAAGATTTTGACAAGTCCTACATCAAGTCTACTTAGGGGTCGTTCTCACTGTTTTATCATTTATGTATGAATAACTTATTTGCATCATAAATTTTCTTTAGTCGTTACTGTTGGAACAAATTTTTTATCAAAGCTTGTGGGCTTGATAAAATTGTGTTTGTGTGAAAAAAAATGAGTTAAACCCATTCAAATGAAATGTTTTCATTGGCTATAACTATTTGTGGGAAGAGCAAAAGTCCCACATTGCTAGTTGAGAAATGTTTTCTCTTGTATATATATGGAGTGGTTGTGTGCTCTTATAGGTGTCGATCGATACCCCTTGGTATCGATCTATGCTTGACGGTCATTGGGCTTTAGATCGAACAATTGAATTTTTGGGCCGATTTTAAGTCGCTGCCTTTAGAATATTCTGCGAAATATTCTGTACTTGTTAATCAAGTCTGCGAAAAACCCTAGCCTCTCTCCTATATATACTGGCGGATTTTTACCAGAAAAATCATCCTCTGATACACTAAAACACATCCAAAAATCTCTAGCAAAGTTCCTACAATTTCCCTACTGTTTAGAGTAAGTCTTTATTCGAGAGTATCATAGTTATAATGTTCGATAGATCTGTTATCGAGTGTTTGCGATAACAGATTCCTTTGGTTGTATCCTGGGACTCATGGATCTATTAAAAACCGTCGCACTACGGAAGATTCTTTGAGTTAAGGAAATAGATTCATCTCGCCTCCATTGATCTATTTATGTTTCATCGTTTTATTAATCTCCTGTTTCCTTAACGTTTATTTATGTATTCGTGATTAAATCCAATCATGTCTATTGTGCGAGTTTTTGGTCCTACAATCTTAACTCAAAGAAATTTGTTTCTGTTTTATAAACATCAAACGGATTTTAATCGCGAGTAAATAAACGTGTTTTTTCAAACAATTTATAAAACGATTGTTCTACTGCTGATGATACTCAAACGTTATCAAACACTAATTTAGCAATCAGAAACGTGTAGTAGAAGCAATTTTTGTTTATTTAATTATTTTATAAAAGACGTTCTACTGCTAGTGATACTCAAACTTTATCAAACCGTTTCTTTAGCAACTTGAAACGTGTAGTAGAAGCAGTATTGCTTTAAACGTCTTTTACAACCGTTATTAATTGCGATTAATAAATGGTGTAAATAACGAACGCACGATGTTGTTCAAATTTGGTTCGATTGCGATCGACACCAAGGGAGCATCGATCGACACCGAGTGTGCATCGATCGATTTAAGTCTCTGAAATTTTGTATCGGTCGACACCGAGTGTGCATCGATCGATACTGTGCAAAATTACTTTGCATCGACCGATTTGGCTCTGTATCGATCGACACTGTGTTGAGCATCGATCGACACTTGTTGTAACGATCGACACTTGTTGTGTATCGATCGACACTTGTTCAGCATCGATCGACATTGTGTTCAGCATCGATCGACACTTGTTGTGTATCGATCGACACTTGTTCAGCATCGATCGACATTGTGTTCAGCATCGATCGACACCTAGTGTGTATCGGTCGACACCGTGTGTGCATCGATCGACACCTACAGTCGCATCGATCGAGTCTGTACAAAATTATCTTGCATCGATCAACACCGTGTATGCATCGATCGATTTCAGATTCTCTGAAATTTTGTATCGACCGGGTTAGGGTTTGCGAACGCCTAACATAAAACACATTGGAGAACGGTTTGAAGAACGCTCTGCGGAGGTTCAAATCAGAACGCTCTGAGGAGGTTCGAATCAGAACGCTCTGAAGAGGTTCGATTGAGAACGCGCTTTTAACGGTTCATATATGTGAGAATGACAAGAAGTTATTCAGAGACAACAATGCACTTTCAAAGGTTGCAAGTTGTGGATAAGTGGTGCTGAAGGTCGAAAGAAGCTCACTCTCACCAATGTAAATCATGTGTCAGAGATGCAGAAAAATCTGATTTATGGCACAATGCTAACTAGGCACGGATTCACCGTCAATTTCGAGGCTGATTAGCTTGTATTGACAAAGAATGGTGTCTATGTAGGCAAAGGTTTTGTTAAGGACGGACTGGTCCAAATTAACTTTGAGACAGGCTTACTTAAAATTAATGTAACCAATGTTATTGAGATTAATGAGAAAGAACCAGTTGCTTATGTTGCTGAATCTCTTACTATTTGACCCAAACGTTTCGGTAATGTTATATTCGAATCTATGAGTAGATTGAATGAGATCCCGAAATACAAAATAAGCAAAGATAAGTGTGAGGCTTGCGTTCAAACTAAACTCACTAAAACGCCATCATCGAGCGAACTTCTTGGTTTGATTCATACAAGAGGTGGTGAGAAATAATTTGTGACTTTCATTGAGGATTGTACGAAATATAGTTATGTCTAGTTGCTAAAAAGCAAATACGAGACCTTGGAAAACTCAAGGAGTATAAACTCGAGGTTGAAAACCAAATCGAGAGAACTATCAACATAGTTTGAAGTGATAGAGGACATGAACATGGAATATGGGTTAGTCCAGAAATGTGGGGGGGGGAAGCATTGCTTACCGCAAGTTATATCCTGAACTAAATACCGCACAAAGTCACTAGAAATGATTCATGTGAACTTTGGAAAGGTAAAGTGTTTTGATACAAATACATGAAAGTGTGGGGGTGTCTAGCAACCACCTAAGAAGGTGACAATCAGACCAAAAACGGTGGATTGTATCCTCATTGAATATGCACACAATGTAGTGCTGATAGTCTTCTGGTGTATAAATTAGATATACCAGACATCCAAGTGAACATGGTAACCAAGGAATGTGTCTTCCTTTGAACATGTTTTTCCGTGTAAAAGATAAGCTCCAGTACCTCATGAATTGAGGCGAGCATTGTTGGTACTTCTGTAAAAGAAGCAGAAGAGGCTGAAGTTGAAATTAGTCATAGCCAAAGAGATTATACAGAGAAATCTTTTGGTTTTAATTTCATGATAGTTTTTCTTTTAGAGAATAACTTTGTTTCGTATGCTGATTGGAATCACAGCAATACAAGATCTTGTAATCAATCAAATGGATGTGAAATCTGCCTTTCTAAACGACCATTTAGAAGAGGAGATTTACATGAAACAACCCGAGGGTTATGTCACTCCTTGACAAGGAAAGAAAACAAGTAGACTTGTAATGTCTTTATACGAGCTTAAGCTAGCTCCTAAGCAATAGCTTAAAAAGTTTGACAATACAGTGATGTCAAATGGCTTCTGAATCACAGAAAGTGATAAGTGCATATACATCAAAAGTACTCCGCACGGATACATTTTACTTTGTTTGTACGTTGATGACATGCTCATTATTGGTAGCAATAAAAACATGATCAGTCAAACTAAGAACATGCTAAGTAGAAAGTTTGATATGAAAGACATGAGATTAGCGGATGTCATTCTAGGGATTAAGATCACTAGAACTTCCATAGGAATAATCATGTCTCAAGCTCATTATGCTGAAAAGATACTTGATATATTCAAAATCTACTCAAGTGGGATTGCAAAAACTCCCGTAGACCCTAGTCTTTACCTGACGAAAAATTCGGGTGAAGTTGTGTCACAAGTGGAGTATGCATGTGTAATCGGAAGACCCGATTTAGCGAACACAATTAATGTACTGAGTCGCTACACTAGTAATCCATGACAAAAACACTGGAAAGCCAAAACAAGAGTATTGGACTATGTACGTCATACTAAAAATTATGGGCTGCACTATGGTAAAGAACCAACAGTTTTGGAAGGATACAGTGACGCCAACTGGATTTCCGACTCCAAAAACTCAAAATCCCCGAGTGGATATGTCTTTACGCTTGGTGGTGCAGCAGTGTCTTGGAAATCTTCCAAACAAACTCTGTTTGCCAGATCGACCATGGAATCTGAGTTCATAGCTTTTGATAAAGCTGCAGAGGAAGCAGAATGGCTTCAGAACTTTCTGGAAGATATCTCGATGTAGGAAAAACCAGTGCCAGCTTTGCGTGTACACTGTGCTAGCCAGTCGGCTATTTCTCGGGCACTGAGTAACTTATATAATGGTAAATCTCGTCACATAAGAAGACGACATAAGACCATTAAACAATTGATCTCCACTGGTGTGCTTACGATAGATTACATCAAGTCGGCTGATAACTTAGCGGATCCGTTCACCAAAAGTTTGCCGCGAGATCAAATTGTAAAATCATCAAAAGGAATGGGTTTAAAGCCTATAGACAAAGATGACGTTTGACAGATACTCCACCTATGTGACTGGAGATCCCAAGATCTAGGTTCAAAGGGAAAACAATGTTGAACTGATTCGAAATTGAGCACTGTAAGACTATGTCTCTGCCCAGTTCCTAGGATGATAAAACATTGCTACATGTGAATATTGAGGATAAGCGTTGGCTTTTAATGATTGCATAGCTTTGTAATAGTGGAGTGTCACAGGATACTTCTGAAAAAAGCTGATAACAGATCACCTAGTGAGTGTGAAATGAGGGCCGTTTCTAGGAGAACAAAAGAGAAGGCTATATTCTCCAAGTTCACTCATGAAAAACTAGGAAGGTTCAAGGCCAAAATGAACACAATAGAGAACAAAGTTCTACGAGAAAATGTCGCTGTGCGAAACCTGTTGTCTAGGTTTACATCAAAATATGGGTGGTTCAAGACATCATGTTCACCTCCCGGCCGAGTAAACCCGACAGATATTAAAAATGATTGGTTCAAAGCTGAAAAACACTACCTCTCAGATACAGTTACATTTTCGTATACTCTCGAAAGTTTGTCTACGTCTAGTCGAGTCTAGTCAAGTATGTCTAGTAAAGTCTAGTATGTTCAATTTTCATATGTTTAGAGTCATTTCTATTCATGTGGGGGATTGTTGGAACAAATTTTTTATCAAAGCTTGTGGGCTTGATAAAATTGTGTTTGTGTGAAAAGAAATGAGTTAAGCCCATTCAAATGAAATGTTTTCATTGGCTATAATTATTTGTGGGAAGAGCAAAAGTCCCACAATGCTAGTTGAGAAATGTTTTCTCTTGTATATATATGGAGTGGTTGTGTGCTCTTATAGGTGTTGATCGATACCCCTTGGTATCGATCGATGCTTGACGGTCATTGGGCTTTAGATCGAGCAATTGAATTTTTGGGCCGATTTTAAGTCGCAGCTGATAACCGTGTATTTTACCACTTTGAGTCTCATATTTTCTTTCGTTTTCCTTGTGTTTCGTATAGTTTTTATTATGTATATGTTGCATTTAGGTCCAAATCGAGTCGCATTGCATTTAGAACGTCCTAGGTCATTTTTGTGTTCTTTTTGGCTTGTTGAAGCCTTTCTCAGGTGTTCGGGACTGATTTGGATGAGCGCGGACGGAAGGAAACCGCAAAGATTGAAGAAGGAACGTGAGGACCGGAAAAATACACAGGCGATCGGTTATAACCGATCGGCCATAACCGATCAAGATTGCCACCAGCGATCGGTCATAACCGATCGCCGAAATCGATCGACAGTGCATCCGGATTTTCAGCATGATTTTGGGAACCAACCACTTTTGTATTATAATTCTCAACACTTCTTCTCTTTATTATTAACTCTAGGCACGAAAACAGGAGGAACAAAAGCTTCTTTTGATTGTTCTAAGCGAACTACTCCTCTTTTCTTCTCTCTTGTTTTTGTATGAAAGATTCAAGATCTACAACAATCTAGTGAAGATTTTCTAAAACTCTTCCCATCAAACTTCTTATTTTTGCTATGTCTTGCTTTTGTTCGGTTTCGTTTTCTGTTTTGACCATGTGTGAGTAGTTTATTTATGGATTGTGGGATTGGTTGATTTAGAGGAATAGATGATGATCTTTTGATGTTTAGAGTGAAGTTATAAAGATTCTCATGTCTAGAAGTGGTCTTAAAGCTAGGATTGAACTAGCTACTCAATTTCTAGAACATGGACATATTACACTTGAGAGAGGTTTAGTAACTGTCTAGTAGATTTCTATTCATGTTTTTGATGCTTAGCAAGGCGAGAGTCGTGACTAAGAATCATTAATTGGCTTAAAAGGACTTACGTTTTATGCTTGTCGATAAATCGATTGCAACTGAGAGATTAGCTAATTTGAATTATCGATGAAGGGTTTAGCATCATGAGAGTGAGTTAAGATATTTGAAAGTGTTCCTTGCCATGGAATAAGCTCAATGAGTGATTAGAAACATCATTAGAAAATCATCGAATACTCGAAATCGCATGCCATATCCTACGATCCATATCTTCGTCTTCTTGAGTTAAATCGTGTTTAGTGTCTTGTCGTTCTTGAATTTGTGTCTTAAATTCTAGCTTTGGTCATTACAAGTGTTATGTATTTTTCTCATTCTCTGTCTCTTTCTTTATTTTTAGTTTTACCGTAATTAGTTCGTTAGACAAAAACCAACAAAAACGTTTAGCTTAGCTTGATTAGTTTCCTGTATTCTTATTGTGTTGTTCTTATTTCCATGTGGATTCGATCCCTAAGTACAACAACGACATACCGTTATGATTGCAGTAGTATTCACATTAGGGTAATTGATGTGATAGAAAAAAACACGTATATCAATTTGGCGCCGTTGCCGGGGAAATTAGCAATAGCCATTAGGATTTGGAATCTACCAAGTCTAAGTGTTTTTCTTTATTTCTTACTAAACCGTCCTGTTTTATTTGCTCTGTTTTTGAAGGTTTATGCACACGAGAAGTCAAGGGCAAGAGAACTTACAACCACTTGTGCAAGACATTCGAAGATTCGAAAGAGATAATCAAAGAGCAACCAGAGAACGTGTTGAGCACGTTAGGCGACTAGGTATGGACGCTCAGCAAAATGATCCTCCTCCCCAAGGAGAGAACCCACAGCCTCCACCACTAGACGAAGTCCAAGGAGTGGGCGTAAACCCGAGGCAGCCAATCCATCCTCCTAGACAGCCACAAAGGATTGGTGCCTTCGATGAACCTACTACACAAGGGGTTCTAACCGGGATAAGGCCACCACCATTTGTCAACAACAACTTCGAAATCAAGTCGAGCCTTATCAACATGGTTCAAAACGCTAAGTTCCATGGGCTGCCAATGGAGAATCCAATCGATCACATCGATCAGTTCGACCGTCTTTGTGAGACGGTAAAAATTAATGGAGTTCCGGAGGACGTGGTGAAGCTAACTCTCTTCTCGTTTTCTTTGGGAGACAAGGCTGCCCAATGGGAAAAGAGTGTGGTCACTACCACCATACCTACTTGGGAGGAATGCAAGAAGCAGTTCTTGGCAAAGTTTTTCTCAAGGCAAAAGACAGCAAAGCTGAGAAACGACATCATAAGCTTCAAGCAAGGAGCCAATGAATCGTTTTATGAAGCGTGGGAGAGATTGAAAGGTTACACGAGGGCCTGTCCTCACCATGGAGTATCCAAAGAAGCACTTTTGGGGATCCTACACCGAGGAGTTCTAGAGAAATACCAACTAGCTTTGAACACGGCAAGCAATGGGAGTTTTGCTTGCCAAGACGTTATCAATGGGGAAATTCTAGTTGAGAATTTGGCGCAAAGTGATCAAGGCTATGGGGGTGACTATGATCGAACGGTGAGAAATCCCAATGCAGGAGATTATCGATTCAAGGAGCTCGAGGACAAGTTAGACAAGGTGTTGCTAGCAAATGCAAGAGCTGTGCATTATGTGGGAGAATTTGACAACAACCAAAAAAGTCAAGGTGTGTTGTTAGAAGGTTGCAATGAGATTCAAAAGGAGGTGAACTATATAGGAGGACAAGGAGGCTTTAACCAAAGTCATTATCTTCAAAGGCCTTAAGGACAAGGCTTTCAACAAGCATTTTAACCGAGGCCAAACAATAACATCCCACCTCAAGGGAACTCTTCGAACCAAGGTGCACAAAATGATGTGCAAAGTATGCTCAAGCAAATTTTGGAAGGCCAAGCTAAAGGGCAAATTGAAATCACCAAAAAGATGGTAGATGTCAACAACAAAATTGATGGAGTATACAATGAACTTAACACCAAGATTGAGCACTTGTCAACTCATGTGAAAGGTTTAGAAAACCAGATTGCTCAAGTAGCTTCTACATCCAAGGGACCCAATGGAGTTCTACCGGGAAAACATGAGACTAACCCCAAGGCTTACTGTGGTATTATCGAGATGGATGAGAATGAGAAGGCAATAGAAGAATTAATCTCTAACCTTCAAGCGGATTTCAATGAAGAACGAGTAGAGAAGAGTGATGTAGTACTTGAGGAAAGCTCTAAGGAAGAGCAAAACGTTTTGAAGAAGATAGAAAGGGAAGAACCTCCCAAGATGGAACCTCCCCCCTATGAGCCCAAGATACCATTCCCTCCTCGAGTCTACACAAAAGCGCAAAAGAAAGTTCTATCCAAGTTCAAGAAGGATATAAGTCAAATTGGGATCAAAATGCCGATCAATGGGGATATATCTCAAGTTGTTACCAACATGAAGTTCATCAAGGCCATTCTTGTCAACAAAGAGAAAGTAGAGGAGGTGCTGAGATTTTATGAGCCACTAAGTACACCCACACTAGGGCCTAAATCGATTCCCAAGCTAAAACAATCGGGTAAATTTACTATACCTTGCTCTTTTGGAGATTCAGATGTTGAAGAAGCCTTGTGTGATTCCGGAGCCAACGTTAATGTGATCTCCCATGAGATGGTGAAGGCTTTGGGGATCAAGGGCATGAAGAAGGACTTGACCACTCTTATGTTTGGGGATTCATCTTCAACTTGTACACTAGGCTTCATTGAAGACTACCCTCTAAAGGTTGGAGATTGTTTAGTACCAACCGACCTTATGGTTGTGGAAATGGTGCAAAGCCGCAAGGTGCCTCTCGTCTTGGGAAGTCCCTTCCTCCAAACCGCTGGAGCCATCATTGACTTCCCCAATGAGAAGGTGATTCTGAAGAATGTCAATGACAAGGTGTCATACCCTATCAAGCATTCCACAACCACTATTTGTGGAACAATCACCCAAGAAGACATGGAAAAAAATGTGCAAGCTCCCTTAGATGATCATGGTAGTTTTGAAGATGTGCTGGAAGGAGATTGCCTAAATCTCCTATTCGAGGAAGCAAATGTGGGAGATCCAAAGATGAAGTCACCAAAGGTGACTAGGAAAAAGCCTAAAGAAAGCAAGGATCTACATTTTAAGAAGAACTCATCTCCAACTCTCACTTTGAAGCCAATGGGATATGTAAATGGAGAGATTGAATACAAGGTTAAGTGCAAGGGTATGCCTAAACCCTTTGTCATGGTGAAAGCGATTCTCACACCAGAAATGAAAGAGAAAGGACAAGATGCACTAGAGGAGATGTTGACGAGAGTTCTCATACTTGAGATGCATGAACCATCAAGGACTCCGATTACCAAAAATCTCAAGATCAAACCACCTGATAGAGACACATGCCATGGAGATGGACCTTTCTCCAAACCGCACTAAAAAAACTCAAAAGGATGTCAAGCTTAGAGACATAAAACAAGCGCACTTGGGAGGCAATCCCATGTTATCCTTTGTCAATATGTTTATATGTGTGATTTAAGTTTGAATTTTATCTTTGTTTTTGTGTGTTTTCAGTTTTACAAGACGTCGGGATTCGCAGGAGAACGTTCGGGATCAAAACGAGAAAAATCGCAATTCCAGACATGCTGGATCGGTCATGACGATCGGTCATAACCGATGGGAATGTGCACCAATCGGTTATGCCGATCGGTCACAAAAATGCGATCTGTTACGATGAAAAAATTGATCCCGGCGATCGGTCTTATCGATCGGTTATAACCGATCAAAATCAGTCTCGATCGGTTTCCTCGATCGGTTATAACCGATCGCGATCTCAATCAAAGGAATGCTAAAGCTCTTCATCTCCAACTTTAAGGTACCTAACTTAACACCTTGTACATACTTTTTATTTGCATTTTTACTCTTTCTTCAGATTCATTTCACACCGAGACGGTGTGAATTAAGTCCGGGGGAGAGGTCTTTGTCATTTAACGTCGTTTTCTTTGTCTTATTTTATATTTTTGTGTCTTGCATTGTACATATTCTATTGCATAAAAAAAAAAAAAAAAAATTCGAAAATTTTCAAAAATCAAAAAAAATATCATGTAGTTTGCATAGTCTCATCTTCATTTTAGGATTGAGTCTAGAAGCATTTAGGACACATTCATATGCATAGGGGACAATGATTAAGCACTTGAACTTTGAAAACATTGCCCTCGTTAATCATGTCATGATGCTTGAACCGCTTTGAAAATTTGGAAAATCCATGCTTTGATCTCTTGGCTTGAATGTCTTTGATTAGGATGAAGCTCGTTGTGATTTTATTCCAACTCTAGAGGTTCGAAATGCATTCTCATGGTCTTAATCTATATACTCGAATTTTCTTATCCATTTTACCACTCTTGTGTTAATTCGAGTAGCTATCTTCATCTTTAGGATAGTTCCCTACCTCAACACCTAAGCCAATTGTTTCAAACCCATGTTATTTGTGTGTGAGGCCTTTTTCTTGAAAATGCATACAATTGAAAAATCTTGTAAGAGAAAAGAACGACAAGTCTTATCTTCCTTAGATAAATGACTTGGGAATTGATAGATAGAATGGTTAAGATAAGTTGGAATGAATTGTGAGTGAAAAAAGGGAGATGGTGAGTGAAAATCGGGTGTAGGCTAAAGAAAGAGCCTAAGATGTAAAAAAGAAAAAAAAAAAAAAAAAAAATTAAAAAAAAAGAGAAGAAGAGAATAAGAGCTTAGACTAAGAGAAGAAATTCCCCTAGAGTGTTAAGAAAAAGAAAGAAACGAGGTTGTGAACAATATGTATATCTAGCCAAAAAAGGGCTATGGGTTTTATTTACGGGAAAAGAGATTGCGAGGCAATGAGCTTAAGACGAGAGATTAGAAAGCTAGGATAGGATGGAAGATAATCTTTGATACATCATTGTTCTATTCCTTCCTTGCTTTTTCGAATTGCCATGCATTACGTTTTTGTGAGAGAAAGTCACCCGGAAAATTTGAACCTCCTCGTACATTGCTTTCTAGCCTTTCTCACCAAAACCGATTGAGAATGTATTAGATTCCCTTATGTGAGACCGCACTTGAAAAGATTTAATTGAATGTTAAAGAGTTGGTTGATATGAATACTTGTGGATTCTAAAGTCTTAGGCACTAAAGCAAAAGATTCAAGTTGCGATAGGTATGGAGAAGTTCGTGAGAGTAGAAGCGACTTTAGCATTATGGCATTTTTACCTAAGGACATTGAATTGAAAGTTTCATGTGTCTCCTTTTGGATATAAGTCCCCACCTTCAAACCTCTCTTCTTGGCTTACTTTGCTTTATTCGCTTGAGGACAAGCAAAAGGCAAGTCCGGGGGAGTTGATAACCGTGTATTTTACCACTTTGAGTCTCATATTTTCTTTCGTTTTCCTTGTGTTTCGTATAGTTTTTATTATGTATATGTTGCATTTAGGTCCAAATCGAGTCGCATTGCATTTAGAACGTCCTAGGTCGTTTTTGTGTTCTTTTTGGCTTGTTGAAGCCTTTCTCAGGTGTTCGGGACTGATTTGGATGAGCGCGGACGGAAGGAAACCGCAAAGATTGAAGAAGGAACATGAGGACCGGAAAAATACACAGGTGATCGGTTATAACCGATCAAGATTGCCACCAGCGATCGGTCATAACCGATCGCCGAAATCGATCGACAGTGCATCCGGATTTTCAGCATGATTTTGGGAACCAACCACTTTTGTATTATAATTCTCAACACTTCTTCTCTTTATTATTAACTCTAGGCACGAAAACAGGAGGAACAAAAGCTTCTTTTGATTGTTCTAAGCGAACTACTCCTCTTTTCTTCTCTCTTGTTTTTGTATGAAAGATTCAAGATCTACAACAATCTAGTGAAGATTTTCTAAAACTCTTTCCATCAAACTTCTTATTTTTGCTATGTCTTGCTTTTGTTCGGTTTCGTTTTCTGTTTTGACCATGTGTGAGTAGTTTATTTATGGATTGTGGGATTGGTTGATTTAGAGGAATAGATGATGATCTTTTGATGTTTAGAGTGAAGTTATAAAGATTCTCATGTCTAGAAGTGGTCTTAAAGCTAAGATTGAACTAGCTACTCAATTTCTAGAACATGGACAGATTACACTTGAGAGAGGTTTAGTAACTGTCTAGAAGATTTCTATTCATGTTTTTGATGCTTAGCAAGGCGAGAGTCGTGACTAAGAATCATTAATTGGCTTAAAAGGACTTACGTTTTATGCTTGTCGATAAATCGATTGCAATTGAGAGATTAGCTAATTTGAATTATCGATGAAGGGTTTAGCATCATGAGAGTGAGTTAAGCTATTTGAAAGTGTTCTTTGCCATGGAATAAGCTCAATGAGTGATTAGAAACATCATTAGAAAATCATCGAATACTCGAAATCGCATGCCATATCCTACGATCCATATCTTCGTCTTCTTGAGTTAAATCGTGTTTAGTGTCTTGTCGTTCTTGAATTTGTGTCTTAAATTCTAGCTTTGGTCATTACAAGTGTTCTGTATTTTTCTCATTCTCTGTCTCTTTCTTTATTTTTAGTTTTACCGTAATTAGTTCGTTAGACAAAAACCAACAAAAACGTTTTGCTTAGCTTGATTAGTTTCTTGTATTCTTATTGTGTTGTTCTTATTTCCCTGTGGATTCGATCCCTAAGTACAACACCGACATACCGTTATGATTGCGGTAGTGTTCACATTAGGGTAATTGATGTGATAAAAAAAACACGTATATCAGCAGCTTTCTTGAATATTCTGCGGAATATTCTGTACTTGTTAATCAAGTCTGCGAAAAACCCTAGCCTCTCTCCTATATATACTGGCGGATTTTTACCAGAAAAATCATCCTCTGATACACTAAAACACATCCGAAAATCTCTAGCAAAGTTCCTTCAATTTCCCTACTGTTTAGAGTAAGTCTTTATTCGAGAGTATCATAGTTATAATGTTCGATAGATCTGTTATCGAGTGTTTGCGATAACAGATTCCTTTGGTTGTATCATGGATCTATTATAAACCGTCGCACTACGGAAGATTCTTTGAGTTAAGGAAAGAGATTCATCTTGCCTCTATTGATCTATTTATGTTTCATCGTTTTATTAATCTCATGTTTCCTTAACGTTTATTTATGTATTCGTGATTAAATCCAATCCTGTCTATTGTGCGAATTTTTGGTCCTACAGTTACAACAACAATATTACATAAACAACCAACATAGCACAATTCAGTTAACACTAAGCAGAAAACTTATATAACCATCAAATCCTTCTTGGAACTAATAAATTAAAAAACAAAGAGTACGATTCAAGCACCACTCTCGAAAATCTTGATTGAAGGGAAAAGATCAACATCTAAACATCGAGTCAAGACATGGGAAATACTTGGGACAAAAGAGAGAAAAACAATGAAAGGAAACTTAGTTGTGGGTAGCCCTTCATGTGTAAAGTACAAACTCACTTCATGTGACCAATAATTTTGTGGCAATTAATACATATAAAGCTTTGGTTTGCTTATCATACGATGTTCAAACTATTTATAGAATTAAGTGATTTGTATTCTGGTATTTATAGAATAATTTTGTGGCAATTAATACATATAATGTTTCTGGAATTTGATGTCTGGAGCTTATCCATAATGCTTAAATTTATAATTTTGTAACACTTGGGTTGATTCCAGGAGATAGATGATGACGCTATAGTTGAGAAGAAGGATTAAGATGCTGATAATGTGCAATCGGTTTCAAAGAATAAGTCAAAGAAAAACAAAAAAAGTCGTTCTAATGTGTTATACAAAGTGATCTCAAAGGTATTAGCAAACAGATTAAAAAAGGTACTACCGAAATTTATTGCTTCCAACCAATCGACGTTCGTTAAAGACCGTCTTCTGATGGAGAATGTCCTCCTTGCTTCAGAATTGGTTAAGAACTACCACAAAAACACAGTCTCTGCTCGGTGCGCGATAAAAATTGACATTGCTAAAGCTTTCGACTCAGTTCAATGGGATTTCCTTCTCTCCACTTTGCAAGCGTTGAATATACCAGAAAAATTCATTCATTGGATCAGACTTTGCGTTACGACGACTTCATTCTCCGTTCAAGTGAATGATGAACATGCATGGTTTTTTAGAAGTGCTCGGGGTCTAAGACAAGGCTGTGCGCTTTCCCCATACATGTTTGTGATATGCATGAATGTCCTCTCCAAAATGATTGATAATGCAGTAGTAGGGGGAAAATCGGATACCACCCGTATTGCCAGAACATTAAGCTCACTCATATGTGTTTTGCTGATGATTTATTGATTATTTCAGATGGGAAAAAATGATCAATCGAGGGAATACTTGAGGTTTTCCAGGAGTTTGCTAAGGTGTCGGGCTTATGCATAAGCATGGAGAAATCTACGCTCTATATGGCAGGAGTACCGGAAGCGATGAAAGATGAGATCATAGAGAAATTTCCTTTCGACACAGGGACACTACCAGTCCGTTACCTCGGTCTCCCTCTTTTGACTAAGAGAATGACAGTTAATGATTACACGCCTTTGTTGGAGAGAATAAGATCAAGAATTAGTTGTTGGACAGCGAGGTTTCTATCTTTCGCAGGAAGACTCCAGCTAATAGCATCGGTAATTCAAAGTTTGACAAACTTCTGGATGTCTGCTTTTCGACTCCCAAAAGCATGTATTGAAGAAATTGACAAGCTCTGTGCAGCGTTTCTGTGGTCAGGACCATAATTAAATTCACGGAAGGCGAAAATTGCATGGGTCGATGTGTGTAAACCAAAAGAAAAAGGAGGATTGGGTCTTCGGCCTCTCATC
This sequence comes from Eutrema yunnanense, assembly GCA_002933935.1. Lineage (NCBI taxonomy): Eukaryota > Viridiplantae > Streptophyta > Magnoliopsida > Brassicales > Brassicaceae > Eutrema > Eutrema yunnanense. The sequence continues at coordinate 175,939 of PKML01043512.1, read as the reverse complement.
GAGGTAAACAACATTAGCTGCCTCAAGCAACTTTGGCGAATCATGTCTTCAGATTCTCTATGGACAGATTGGATTCGTAAATACTTAATAAGAAAGGGATCGCTCTGGACAATTGATGATAGCTCTACTCTAGGCTCATGGATGTGGAAAAAACTTTTAAAATACATAGAACTTGCGACTTCTTGTACTAAAGTCAAAGTTAATAGTGGTGACTCCACATCATTCTGGCATGATAATTGGTCTCCTATGGGGAAACTGATAAATCATACGGGGATACGGGGGTTGTTAGAGGGGGGGATTAGCACCCCCTGGTTTAACTCGGTACGAACCAAGACCGGTTCAATCAAGATCGGTTTACGATGATTCGGACTAAGGATGAACCAGCCCAAAAACATTGGGCCGAGCTCGGAATCTCGCTAAAAGCCCATCTCGGCCACCGATCTAGGCCTGGCGTGAGCCCAGTCCGTTACAACAGATGAAAACCGGAATGTTTCCCTTTTCCCACCGATCTCGGAAAAGGAAATATTCTCTTCGATTGAATCTTCGAGATATCAGGAACTTATTCTTATCTCGGAGAGAAAAACCGGAAGATTTCCTTCTCCTAATCGAGCAAGGAAAAGGAAATCTTCTCTTTAAGAACCGCCTCAAGACATTATAAATAGGGGAGATGGCTCATTCATCAATCCATCCACAACTTCCGCAGAGACCAGAGAGAATTCAAGAGAGCTACTTACCGATCTTAAATTCTCCATCTTTGCAATCTTACTAAACTCTGTTGTAACGCCGATTCTTGATCAATAAACGAGATTCCGATTAAAGTATTGTTTTACCCCTTTTGTGTGATTTACGGATCAACAATTGGCGCCGACTGTGGGGACGGATAGAACAGTACTTTCGGATATCGTTTGATTAAGTTCGGCGATGGCCCTTCAAGTCGATAATACTGCAGTCAACATCAACGGCCCAGAAAACAAAGATCAAAATCCTCGGATTGACGAACTCAATCCAACCGATACCAGATTACCAACAACCGGAGGAGAACTCCCTCCGACCTTACTTACTGGAAGTGACACTCAGATCAATCCCCCGAGAACTCTTCCACCACCTCTAGCTACCCCGATATTCACGGACCCAACCATCTTCATGGAAGCCATGGTAGCACAGTTCGCGGAAATCAACAAAAAGAACGAAGAACGGATCGCATCTCTGATAATATCCCACTTTGAACGCCGAAGTCAGATCGGTACCCTCGATCCAAACCAGATCAGCCCCGCTAACGAAAACACATTACGCCGGAACCTCTTACCCGACCTGACCGACACTCAACTCCCAGTTGTGACTGATCCACCAACTAGAAAATCCGCAGCCGATTCGGAAATTCATATCTCGGATCAAACCGCCATGAACCTAGAGTTCGCAAAGGTCCTGGCCCAATTACAAGACATGCGGTCTAAAGTCCACCAGGCGACGAGCTCGGCACCAGAAATCGATCGGGTGATCCAGGAGTCACAGCGGACCCCGTTTACGGACCAAGTCATCAACACTCCAGTTCGGCGATTGGAAAGGATCAAGATCTCGCCGTACGATGGGTTTACCGACCCTAAACATTTCATGACCTCCTTTGTTATCACAATGAATCGCTTCCGTTTCGGATCGGAAAACGAAAAAGACGCAGCCATGTGCCAGTTGTTTGTAGAGAACCTATCTGGAGCCGCGCTCGATTGGTTTTCGACGCTCGAGCCGAACTCAGTCAACAGCTACAACGAGCTCACTACCAAGTTTCTCAAACGCTTCACCATGTTTATCAAGCAGAAAACAAAGAACGCCGAACTCTGGGCCCTCGAACAGAAGCAGGCCGAGCCTTTACGCAAATTCATGGAACGTTTTAAAGCGGTCGTATCCCACTGTACGATCGACGATGAAGCTGCAATCGAGGCTCTTTATAAAGCAACCTGGTACGAATCAGACTTCCACAAAGAGATCAAACGCAACAATCCAAAGACGTTGGAAGACATTTTACACAGGGCGCACGTCTTCATCATGGAAGAAGAAGAAAGATCCGAGAAAGATAGGCGGTATGCACTCACGAAACAGCCCGCTGCTAAGGATAAACAGTACGTTCTTCCAAAACAACCCGTCAATACGGTCCAAACTCAGCAGTCCTGGTCGAACACTTGGGTTCGGTCGGACGAGCCAAAGGAGACCGATACCGAATCCGCACCGTACTGCAATTTCCACAACCGATTTGGAAATCATTCGACCGAAGAGTTCCGACACTTACAGGAATTCTTGATGATGAAATACAAAAAGGGGGAAGTTCCAGTCGAAGGAGCCTTCCAACCCTCGAATAGACCTCGCCGTAACGATAACGGGAGAAGACGTAACTTCAAACCGAGCAAGCCAACCGAGCAGCCTAAAGATAAAACCGACGACGAACAACCGAAACGGGATCGGGAGGAAAACATGGAGGCTCAACAACCTCCGCAAGTTCGGAAGCGTGTCAACATGATCATGGGCGCGTTGGAAACTTGCAACTATTCTGTTCGAGCTCTAAAGACGTACAATAAGGAGGCAGTGGCTGCAAAACACACACACCAAACTACGCCTTGCGGAATGCCGATCACCTTCTCTGAGGCCGATACAGAAGGACTCCACATGCCGCATAACGATCCACTGGTCGTCGAAACACTCATCGGTGACGTTGTAGTCGGGCGAATCTTAATCGACACTGGGAGCTCGGTTAATGTGATTTTCAAAGATACACTGAAGAACATGGACTTTCCCGACAATCAAATCAGACCGAACATCAAACCACTCACCGGATTCTCAAGCGAGCAAACCATGACCGCCGGAACGGTCAAACTCCCCATGTACACCGGAGGGATATGTCGGATGGTCAAGTTCCTGGTATTGAACAAACCTGCAATCTACAATGTGATACTCGGCACAAAGTGGATATTCTCGATGAAAGCCGTCGTGTCAACATATCACCAGTGCGTCAAATTCCCAACACCTTCCGGAGTTTTCACCCTTAAAGGCGACCAGGTGATGTCTCGAACGTGTTTCATCAACGAGTGCAAACTAAGGACCGCGCCCCGGATTTACGTCATCAAAAAGAACAAAATTCCGAATGACCCCGACCTGCCGCGGTGCGAAACAATCATCCAAGTCAATATCGACGACTTCAATCCGGAGAGATGCGTGGGGATCGGAGCCGAGCTCGACGAAGATATCAAGACAGATTTGATCCGACTCCTCAAAAGGAACGTTTCGACCTTCGCCTGGACAATCACAGACATGCCCTGAATCGATCGGAAGATAACGAGCCACGAACTCAATATTGATTCCACCTTCAAGCCGATCAAGCAAAAACGACGCCAGCTCGGACCCGAGAAGGCTCGGGCTGTTAACGATGAAGTCGAAAGATTACTTAGCGCCGGATCGATTACAGAAGTACGGTACCCAGACTGGTTGGCAAACCCATTCGTTGTCAAAAAGAAGAATGGAAAATGGAGGATCTGCGTCGACTTTACCGATCTGAACAAAGCCTGCCCAAAAGATAGCTTCCCACTCCCACATATCGACAGATTCGTCGAAGCCACCGCAGGGAACGAACTCCTCTCGTTCATGGACGCCTTCTCAGTCTACAATCAGATACTCATGCACCCGAACGATCGCGAGAAGACCTCCTTCATTACCGACCGTGGTATCTATTGCTACAAGGTCATGCCTTTCGGCCTAAAAAACGCCGGTGCAACCTATCAGCGACTCGTTAATCGGATGTTCGCCAGCCAGCTCGGTAAGACAATGGAGGTCTACATCGACGATATGCTAGTCAAGTCGCTGATTGCCAAGGATCACGCCGGACACCTAAACACCTGCTTCGACATCCTAAACGAATACGGCATGAAGTTTAACCCAACCAAATGCACATTCGGCGTGACCTCAGGAGAGTTCCTCGGGTATATCGTGACTCAAAGGGGGATCGAAGCCAATCCTAAACAGATCTCGGCAATCCTTGATCTACCATCTCCGACGACGAAAAGGGAAGTACAAAGGCTCACGGGACGTGTTGCTGCACTCAACCGGTTCATCTCCCGATCTACCAACAAGTGTCTCCCCTTCTACCAACTGTTGCGCGGAAATAAAAGTCTCTAATGGGATGACAAGTGCGAAGACGCATTCAAGCAACTCAAAGAGTACTTGTCAACCCCACCAGTTTTGGCAAAACCTGAAGATGGCGAGACTCTCTACCTCTACATCGCAATCTCGACCTCGGCGGTCAGCGGATTCCTTGTTCGGGAAGACCGAGGCAACCAAAAACCGATCTTCTATATCAGCAAATCACTCGACGGAGCTGAAGGGCGATATCCGACTCTCAAATAATTGGCTCTCGCCGTCGTTATTTCAGCTCGGAAGTTACGCCCCTATTTCCAGTCACACTCAATCACCGTATTAACCAATCAGCCACTCCGGACAATCCTACATAGTCCAAGCCAGTCCGGTCGATTGGCTAAATGGGCTATCGAACTCAGCGAATACGACATCGATTACAAGAGCCGAATGAGCATCAAATCACAAGTTCTCGCCGATTTCCTCATAGAATTATCTCCGGAATACGTCAACACTGATGTCATAACCGCCGAACAATGGATCCTTCACGTCGACGGGTCCTCGTCTCATCGAGATTCTGGAATAGGCATTCGCCTCAAATCCCCAACGGGAGAAATCTTGGAGCAATCCTTCCGCCTGGCGTTCAATGCATCGAACAACGAGGCAGAATATGAAGCGTTAATTGCCGGACTGCGTTTAGCCAAAGCCATCGGCGCAACACGCTTACATGCCTACTGCGACTCGTAGCTCGTCGCAAGTCAATTTAGAGGGGAGTACGATGCCAAAAATGATCGAATAGATGCGTATCTCAAGCTCGTCAAACAACTCGCAGCAGAATTCGATTCGTTTGAACTAACCAAGATACCACGTGGGGAAAACACTCCAGCCGACGCACTCGCCACACTAGCCTCAAGCTCGGATCCACACCTCAGGCGAACGATTCCAGTCGAAACTATACCAGAGCCGAGTATTGGAAGTATGGAGCAATGTATCATCACAACCCGCAGACGAGATTACGAGGAAAATCCTGCGACCGAACCCATCCTACGCCGACAAAAACGAATTCCGGCTGTCGAGCCTGGTCAGGACACCGAGCCCGAACATGCTACTATCGCCGAAGGCAACAATGACCTGCCACAAGTCGATGAGTCGGCTCAATCAGACAACGAAGCGGAAGAACAGACAGACGGCCTTCACGAGCCACTAAACCTCGAACAGCTCGACGAGCAGACTCCTGTCGATTGGACGCTAGAAATAAAAATGTACATCATCGATGGAGACATTCCAGCGGACAGATGGGCCGCTCGACGCCTCAAAATACGGGCCGCCCGCTACATACTTATCAAAGATGGACGGTTTCGTTGGAGTGCGGCAGGAATACTCCTCAAATGCATCTCGGGCGACGAAATAGAGGAAGTAATGAAGAAAATACACAAAGGGGACGGCGGCAACCACTCAGGTGGCCGATCTCTAGCCCTGAAATTCAAACGAGCAAGCTATTACTGGCCGAGTATGCAAGCAGACTGCGAGAAGTTCGTCGCAAAGTGCGACAAATGTCAAAGACACGGTCCAATGATACATCTCCCTACCGAGCTGCTAACCACTTCAACAGCCCCGTACCCATTCATGCGCTGGGGGATGGACATCATCGGTCCTTTCAGACGATCCACCACGCAGAAAAAGTTCATCCTCGTCATGACGGACTACTTCACCAAGTGGGTAGAAGACGAGGCATATCCCGTCATCCTCGCTTCCGACGTTCAGAAGTTTGTCTGGAAATTCATCATCTTCCGACATGGAGTTCCGTACGAGATTATCACCGATAACGGTCCCCAATTTATATCAACACTATTCAACGATTTCTGCGCCAAATGGAAAATTTGGCTAAGTTTTTCTACACCGAGATACCCGCCGAGCAACGGCCAAGCCGAAGCAACGAACAAAACAATCATCGCTGGCCTCAAGAAACGGTTGGATACTCATAAAGGGACATGGTCGGATAAACTCGACGGAGTTTTATTGTCATATCGCACGACCCCAAGATCCTCGACGGGACAATCCCCTTTCTATATGGCTTATGGCGTGGAAGCTCTATGCCCCGCCGAACTCACCATCCCGACTATCCGACGAACGATGCTCGTACAAAACCCCGATCTTAACAATGAGATCATGCTCGACAACCTCGACAAGGAACAACGCGATCAAGCCTTACTTCAGATTCAGAATTATCAAAACTTGGCAGCACGCTACTACAACAAAAAGGTCTGCGGACGTCATTTTACTGACGGCGACCTTGTTCTGAGAAAAATCTTCGAAGGCACCGAAGAAAAGAATGCCGGCAAGCTCGGCACTAACTGGGAAGGACCTTATCAGGTCATGAGGGTAGTCAAACCAGGCGTCTACGAGCTCATGAAGCTTGACGGAACCCCCATCCCCCGTTCATGGAATTCAATGAATCTCAAACGCTACTACATCTAGGCCAGCTCTCGAGCGCCAAAAAAAAAAAAAAAAAAAAAGATCATCGAGCTAGTACACTTAGGCTCAATTTCACTTTGTAATACAAACTACGAATGGCTTGATCCTTCTTTCGAAGGTACGTAGGCAGCCCTCACAAGGCGCAGCTACAACATTAATAAAATTTTATTATGCGAAGGCATTTTACCGGACTCCAACAGTTCGTACTCTTAAGTCAAACTTTACGTTTGCCGAACTCCAACAGTTCGTACTCTTAAGTCAAACTTTATGTTTGCCGAACTCCAACAGTTCAAACTCTCAAGTCAAACTTTACGTTTGCCGAACTCCAACAGTTTGAATTCTCAAGTCAAACTTTATGTTTGCCGAACTCCAACAGTTCGAATTCTTAAGTCAAACTTTACGTTTGCCGAACTCCAACAGTTCGTACTCTTAAGTCAAACTTTATGTTTGCCGAACTCCAACAGTTCGAATTCTCAAGTCAAACTGTACGTTTGCCGAACTCCAACAGTTCGAATTCTCAAGTCAAACTTTATGTTTGCCGAACTCCAACAGTTCGAATTCTCAAGCCAAACTTTACGTTTGCCGAATTCCAACAGTTCGAATTTTTAAGTCAAACCTTATGTTTGCCGAACTCCAACAGTTCGAATTTTTAAGTCAAACTTTATGTTTGCCGAACTCCAACAGTTCGTACTCTTAAGTCAAATTTTATGTTTGCCGAACTCCAACAGTTCGTACTCTTAAGTCAAACTTTACGTTTGCCGAACTCCAACAGTTCGTACTCTTAAGTCAAACTTTAAGTTTGCCGAACTCAAACAGTTCGTATTTTCAACCACAACGGTTTCCATATCAACGTCCTGGCCAGACGATCGAATAAACCCAGCTAAGCTCGCACGCATCCTCATGATGCAATGGATAATACACTTTCCACACTCAAAGCCGAGACCAGTCTCGCATCAACTTCTCAGATTATTCGAGCCAAATAAGCCGAGTCCGTCTCGCACACTCGGATTCAATATGAGAAAAAACCTAGAGCATATTAAGATGAGCTGTTCACGTACTCTTAAATCAAACTCTAAGGTCAAGCCGAACGTCTTTCCTCGCAAATTTAAGCCGACTTCTCAATAGTCGCAAAATTCGTAAGCCGATTTCTCAACAATCGCAAAACCAGTAAGCCGGTTTCTCAACAATCGCAAAATCAATAAGCCGATCTACTATATGGATTGCAGACCTCAAACAGGTTCAGTCAAATTCGTCCCCTTCACCCGGCTAAGACCGTACTATTTATGGCACCATTGTGTACGACAAATTTGAGAAGTTCGTAAAAAGTACGACTTCAAATATATCAATACGCGATTTAGAAAACGACTAAGTATAAACATTTAAGTCCGCAATCAAACGAAATACCGAAAATTCATTTCAAAAGCCCCTCGGGCAAAATGGATACCGGACTTTAAAAACCCTCCGGTCCAAGAGGTCGAGTTATAAGCCCATTCGGGCAGAAAACTAAACATATTACAAAAAAGACAACCTAGACATTCTGCTTCCGCATCGCGTCAGCACGATCCATCGACATCGAGGCCTGGTTGGACCCGAACTCATCAAGACCCGGTGAGACCTCGTTACCCATTGAGGTCGAAACCTCTGGATGTACTGAATCGGTAAAGTGTGAGACGATCAGGTCTGCGTCAGCCAGCTCACAGAGATCGATCGAAGCGTACTCCGCCGACTTTTCGGTCTTAAGCTTCTCGAGCTTCTGGATGCGAGACGGCGGGACGACGATACCGTGCTTCTCGAGGCTATCACAAAAACCAAGGATTCCCTGGATTTGGTTAACTGCAAGGAATGGCTTCTTTGCCCGGTCGATCGCCGATAGATGATCTTTGACCTTCTGCAGCCGAACTTGGCACCTCTCGGTCACCGCCTTCCACTTCGCGATCTGCTGAGAACGGCCAGCCCGTAGTCGCGAAGTCTCCGCGAACAATTTCACCGAGAGCGCATCCTTTTCCAACTCCAGCTCGGCGTTGGATCTCTTCAGTGCGGCAATTTCACGAGTCAGCTCGGCTACCACGCGATCGCCTGCTTCCACCCTGTCCTCGGAAACGTGGAGCTCTTTGCGGAGATCCACAACTTGAACCCTCGCTTCAAGAGCCTTACGACGAGAAGCTCCAAGCTCGCGGTTATAAGACCTGACGATCTCGTTCGTCTGCGCGACCATCTGTCAAAACGATGAACATCAGAAACAAAGACTACAAGGAAGGAGGAACGAACTCGGAATGGGGTATTTACCTCGGAGGTGGTCTGGGCTACTTTCCTGAAAGCCTCGGATTTGTGAAGGCAATCGACCGGAGGAAGGAAATCCGGGCCGAAGCTCACTCGCCGATACGTTTCGGCGTAGTCCCACGAGTCGGCCTCAGGATCAGACGTTCGATGCCTCTTCGGTCTCGGAGAGCAATCCGACAGGACCATTGTATCCTCCTCAGCTCGTTGAGGCTCAGTATCCCCTTCGCCACCTTCGGTACGCTCGGTACCGACTCCAGCAGTTGGGCCAGCAGCCTGCCGAGACCCCCTTTTTGCCTTTTTTCTTCTCTTCTTTTCAGCCGGAAGAGAAGTGTGTTCCCCAGCAGGAACCTCTCCTTGGCTGATCTCTTCGTTGTCAGCCGGAGCCTCGGGATTCGCCTGTTCAGCCGCCAAAGGAAATTTCCCATCCATTCCATCAATAACCGGAGCTTCGGAAGCCGCCTGTTCGGCTACGGAAGGAATACCCGCTTCCGTTCCGTCGTCGTCAATCTCAGCAGAAAGATCGGGAATATCACCGAACTTCATTTTTCGGCGACGAGAGGGATTTGCTGTGGAAAGAAGAAACGATACAGATAAATAAGAAGAAAAAGAAATTGCCGGACTACGAAGGAAAATTTATCGATTTACCTTTAAGAGCTCTTTTGGCCTTTAAATCAAGCTTCTCTTGGTAGGCTTCAGGCCACCGAACTTTCCCAGCCGCGCTCAACTGCTTCACGTGAGCGAAAGAGAATCCTGGTGTGGTAATAAGGAAGCCCAGCGCGTGACGATCTGAAAGAAAAAAAGGGAAAATATAACTTAGGCAAAACAAAGCTATAAGCAAGAATCGAGAAACTAAGGACTACCAATAGGAGTTCTCCATTGAGTTCGGTAACTCCCATCTGGGTACTCAACAGAAGATTCGTCGATCTTCACATAAAAGTACCGAGCATTCCAATTGTTGACCTTGCTCGGCTTATTCCCGGTAACGAGGTCACATTCCGGCTTCGCATTAGCCGATAAAAACCAAGGCTTTGCCTTCGACAGATTTACCCGAAATAGCCTCTCAAAAATCTTGGCCGTAATGGGGATGTCGCACTCCTCCCCAAGAGAAAGGAGACCCATGAGATTTATTACCGTAGCCGGCATCAACTGAGAGATCGCAACATGTCGCCTTTTGCAGTACTTGTAGAAGAGCTCCGGGATAGGAAACTTAAGACCACAGCTCCTGAAATACTCCTCATAAACGCAAATATAACCGTCAGGAGCGTCCCACGGACGATCGGTCTCTTTCGGGATCTTGATAAGGATACCATCCGGAGCGTTGCACTTATCCAAGGTAACTTGGACCGTCTCCGCCTTGGAACAAGACGGTCCGATATTCGCGGGTCTTTCGACCACCCGCCTGGCAGCCGACATAGGACCATCGCCCCCTACGTCCTGACGAACTACTGGTGAGGTAGCACGATCATCCAGACAAGCCGCATCCGCACCCTCCGCAAGCCGAGCTGCAAATTCGGCATCTACCCGGATTTGATCATGCGACTCGGCAGCACCCTCTTCAGGCAAATCCTCATCAATGAGATGAGGAACTTCGATGGCAACCCTCGGATTGCTCAACTCGGTAGCAGCACGCTGAGAGTTGCGCCTAAACAGCTCTTCCTAAACATCGCCTAGACCGTCCGAACTCGAATCGGAGCTATTGACGAACAGATCAAGATCGGGAAACTCCAGCGGAGGAGTTCGGTCATTAACAGAAGAAGAAGAAACTCTCGAATCCATATCGATCAAAAGGAAGAAACTTGTGAAGAACACAACGAAGAACTAGAAAATCTTCGAACAGATCGGAGAAATCACGGCGGAGGAGATGATCGGAGAACGGAAAATAAACAAATTCTAGAGAGAAGGGAGAGCGCTAGAGAGAGAAAGAAGAATACCTTTTGAAGAAAATAAGCAGAAGTGAAAAACGGAAGGAGGTTCGAGTGATATTTATAGAGAAAAAGTAATGATGACGGTTCCTCGAAATACGTGACCAAAGAAGACGAATCGACACGCGATTCTTCGAGTTCCACGACTAAAGAAGATGAAACGACACCCCCTTCCCAAGAAAAAATCTACCGAACTCGAACGTTCAGGATCGATATCAGGATCCACGAACCAAAGGTTCCGAACTTAAGAACGATCGCGAACCAGCTCATCGAACTCGAAAGTTCGTAAAATCGATTCAACCCTGAGAGTCCCAATCTTAAAAGGAATTCGCCGAACTCGAAATGGAATCTGATCAGATCGTACCGATCTCAGTCCTTACCGAGCTAAAAAATACCCCTTAGAAATTCACCGAACTCATAAATTCTCTCGCCGAACTGAGGGGGGGACCAATTGTTAGAGGGAGGATTAGCACCCCCTGGTTTAACTCGGTTCAAACCGAGACCGGTTCAATCAAGATCGGTTTACGATGATTCGGACTAAGGATGAACCAGCCCAAAAACATTGGGCCGAGCTCGGAATCTCGCTAAAAGCCCATCTCGGCCACCGATCTAGGCTCGGCGCGAGCCCAGTCCGTTACAACAGATGAAAACCGGAATGTTTCCCTTTTCCCACCGATCTCGGAAAAGGAAATATTCTCTTCGATTGAATCTTCGAGATATCAGGAACTTATTCTTATCTCAGAGAGAAAAAACCGGAAGATTTCCTTCTCCTAATCGAGCAAGGAAAAGGAAATCTTCTCTTTAAGAACCGCCTCAAGACAATATAAATAGGGGAGAGGGCTCATTCATCAATCCATCCACAACTTCCGCAGAGACAAGAGAGAATTCAAGAGAGCTACTAAACTCTGTTGTAACGCCGATCTTGATCAATAAACGAGATTCCGATTAAAGTATTATTTTACCCCTTTTGTGTGATTTACGGATCAACAGGGGTGCATTGATCTCGGAATTGACATTCATTCTTTGGTTGGTAAGGTACTTAAGACCCATCGAAGACGTCGGCATAGAGTGGAGATCTTGAACACAATTGAGGATACAATTCAGGACCAAAGGCAACAAGGTAACCGCCAAACAGATGATGTGGTTCTGTGGAGACAAAAAGAGAAGAAATTCAAAGCCATGTTCAGCACCAAACTAACATGGAATCAAATTCGTGTTGCACAACCTATCTGCGAATGGTATAAGGGAATATGGTTCGCATACACAACGCCCAAATACTCATTCATGTTATGGCTTACGGTGCACAACCATCTCTCTACAGGAGATAGAATGTTAAACTGGAATATCGGAGTAACAGGATCGTGTGTTTTTTGCCAAGACATGGAAAGCAGAAATCACTTGTTTTTCGAATGCAAGGTAACAGAAGAAATATGGGCAAGATTAACTCGGAAAATTCTGGGTATGAAGTTCTCGGCAAGATGGCAAGATCTCGTCGTTATCCTCCTTGACACCGATTTGGACATGATCAGACTCTTCCTTGTTAGATACACTCCATTTGGAGAGAGCGAAACAGAAGACGACATGGTGAGCCTCCAACTCCAATTCTTCCTAATTGACTGATTCAACTTATTGATAAACAAGTTCGCAACAGACTAACTTCGATACGAAGATTAGGAGATACAAGATACGAAGAAGGAATGCAAGTCTGGTTTGTAAGTCGATGAGTACTATCGATTGATGGGCATAATATTTTCTAATCCTTGTAATATTTCCTTCTCTCGAAAAAGAAAGCATTCATTGTAAAAATTGTTTTTGGTTTGAATAAATTTTACATTCAATTTAAAAAAAAAAAACTTTAGAAACATTTTCTGTCGATGCTAACTCTAAGCAAGAAAACACACATTTTGATTTTGCGAAAAAGCTTCTTCACGATCTGTGTTGGAAATAGATCCCAAGTATCTAAATCTTCAAAACGAGTTAAGGAGAATGTATGTTTCAAAGGTCGCTCCTTTCCTCACCTTTATAATAATTTAAAGAATCTCTAACTATAAATAAAAACACTTTGGTCCTCTCATAAAATAAATTTTCTACAATAATTCAGAACCCCAATAAGAGGTTCATCGATTAAGTTTAACTTAATCTTTTATTTAGTTACCTTGTTTCCTGTAAATAATGGATGATGTACTTCCTTGTTTTGAGGAACCAGTATTCCACTTTCCCATTTCCCTTTGCTTAGGAATCGTGGTAATTCCAATTGTTATTTGCTTCATTGTACTTTGTTTCTATATAAATCAATGAAAAACCAAAACAAAGGTAGTCTCAACTGTTGGACCAAATTTTTTAATAAAACACAATGGGGTTTATTAAAATTTGAGTGTGAAGAGAAATGAACCAAATCTAAGTGATTGGTCATGTGTAAATTAAATGAGGGACATGTCATTTGTCCCAAATGGGAAGTTTGGAAAACTTTGGAGTAGTATAAATAAGGACAAAGTTATAACCTTGTTCAAAGTGTGTGTGATAGAGAAGGAAGGAGGCTCCACGCGCGCGCCGCCGCCAAGCTGAGCCGGGCTCGGTCGTGGGTCGTGGTTTGTGGTTCTTGGGCTCTTGGGAGTGGGCCAGCGGCCCATTAAAGAGTTTTTTTTGGACCAAATTTGTATGAGTGTTTTGTCAACGTTTTTCGTTGACTAAACAAGTCAAACTTTGACTTTGCTTTTTTGATCAAGTCAAATGGATATTCGGATTTTATTCCTTATCCATTTCTTATCTCTATGCAACGAAGACCGAGTCTTCCGCCCAACGTTCCCATGATCTCCGCGCGACTCAATCCACGATCTTGCGAGATCTTCTCGGATTCCGCGGAGTCACCTCTCTCTTCCTTCACTTTTAAAATCGCGAGTAACTCTCTATTTTTTACACAGACGGAAAAACTCAAGTTTCTCACACTACAAGAAAACAGCGATTTGGCGACTGCAGAAAGAGTCGCAAAATAGTCGCTAAAAGCGATGGTACGACTAACTTGCGACTAAAGAACGGAGTCGGTAATCTTTAGTCGCTAAAGAACGTAGTCGTATAAATAGTCGCCATTTGACGACTACTTTCCGACTACGACCATGAATAGTGTAATAGTCGTAAAATAGTCGCAAATTGTAATAGTCGTAACATAGTCGCACATTGTAGTAGTCTTAAAATAGTCGCAGAAATTAGGCGACTAGTAAACGACTATAGGAAGGTCAAGATGTAGTCGGATACTTGTAGTCACCAAATATAGTCGTAAAATGTAGTGACCATTTACCGACTATTGTATGACTAATTTGACGACTATTCGGCGACTAATCGGAACGTTAGCTTCGATGACGTAAATATACGGCGACTACTATGCGACTGTTTAGTGACTATATGGCGACTACTATGCGACTGTTTACTGACTATTTTTGTTGTCAATATTATAATTTGGTTTGAACGATTGGTATTTGTTTGTTTCTCAAATGTAAACCTGTGTTACAAACTTAAATTACTAAACAACCGAAATTTCATTGAAAATACCATTTGATTACAAATATTAACCAATGTATTCAAACTCCATAACAAGTTCACAACACAAGTTCTAAAAAAACATAGGTAACACAAGTGATAAAAAACAGAGGTAACCTAAGAAGTAGATGGTTGATCTGTTGATGGAAGCATATTGGTTGTTGCTGGAGGTGAATTAGCAGACAAGAAGTCGAGAAACCTCGAATCAGTTTGGCGCAAGTACTTTTCCACCAAGGAGAAATGCTCGAACTTGTCCTTTTGCTCAGCCGCAGCTCGTGAGTGTTGTGCTTCACGGGCAGCAATCTCAGCATCACGCCGTTCATTATAGGCAGCCTACTCCTCGATTTTCCGTTGAGCTTCCTTCAGTTGCTCTTGCAGTGCAACAAACGAGGAAGAGGCTCCCGGTTGCTTGCGCTTGCCATTGATAAGAGTCTCCTTCAGGCTTCCAACTCCATAAGGAGTTCCTCGCGAATCCAAGTCAGTGGACTGTGAAAAAGTAAGAGAAAAACGTAATTAAAGTAGACAAAAGCCAAGACAATATAAATGTGGACTGAAAATGTTACTTACCTCAAGAAAGATGCTAGTATAGTCATCTGTTGTTAGCTCTCGAGGTCGAGAAGCACCGTCTGAAACATCTGAAGCCTCTGTCACGAGGTCAGACAGCTTCTGTTGCAGCTTCTCCTGATATCTTTGAGCGATTTTCTCCGCCTTCTTATCGACATAGGTACCATCTGGTTTTGTATGTGTCTTGATGAAAACCTCACCAAGATTAACCGATCGTCCCAATTCCGCTTCCTGCAATGTTACAAAATAAACAACGATTATGAAATTTTTTTAAGTTGTTAAGGTGTAAGAAAAAGTAAAAGTTACTTACCATTTCATGTTGAATTTGTTGATATGACTTCGGCCCTGACAAGTGGATGTGAGGACCGAGACCTTGACGGTCAGATAGACGAGCATTGGAATAGGTGAGACTCCTCAGCTTTGCTTCTTCAGTGTCCCAGTACTGAGTCATCGTATTCCAGAGCGTTTCACCGATCCAATTAGGTCGCTCTCGACTAGTCCTCGCACTGCTAACCATGTCCTTCATCCGGCGTTGACAGATTTCATCAAAATACTCTTTAACTGTCCCTGTTATCAAGGGATCCCAGGTGTGGGTTTTCTACAATACAAAGACAACAGAATGTTAGTGAAAACATCATAAGCAAACCTATATGACAGAAAACATCACACTGCTATAGAACATAAAACTTTACCGCGAACTCGAGGAAGTATCGTTCTTGTCTCTCCCGAGGCACACATGTCCAGCTATAGTAGGGACCATCGAATTTGTTGGTAAACACTTTAGTGATTTTCCTAACCAGTTTCGATCCCATGTCGCGATTAAACCTGCAAAAACACACATGAAATAAAGCAAACGTTTATTTAACTTAAGACTTCAAAACACATGAAACCAGAAGACCTAAGACATAAAACCAAAGACAGACACAATACAGACACAAACACATTCAAACACAGACATGAAACACATTTCAGAGAACTAAGACCTAAGACCTAAAACCAGAATACCTAAGACCTAAGACTTCAGAGAACTAACACATGAAACCAGACATGAAACAATTCTAATCAAACACATGAAACCATACACAATTCTAATCAAAGCAAACACGTTCTAATCAAATCCATCAAACACATTCAAACACAGAGACAATTCGAATCAAAGACAGACACAATACATACACAAACACATTAAAACACAGACATGAAACACATTTCAGAGAACTAAGACCTAGAACCTAAAACCAGAAGAACTAAGACCTAAGACCTAAAACCAGAAGACCTAAGACCTAAAACCAGAAAACCAAAAGACCTAAGACCTAAGACTTCAGAGAACTAACACTAATAGACACATGAAACCAGACATGAAACACATTCAAACACATTCTAAATTAAGCTAGATTAATACATTTCTAAACACATCAAACTGTGTCTACGCTAAGACTCAGACACAAACACAATTCTAATCAAATCCAGTAAACACATTCTAATCAAATCCATAAACACATTATACACACAGACACGATTCAATGCAGAATCACATTCAAACACAAAACACATTCTAACACAAAACACACAGAATCACATTATACAATGGCAGGGTCATACCAGCTCGAGTTCGGCGTCGGTGTGGGAGAGAGGACAGTTGTAAACTTATCCCGGTCTGGCACCATAAGCAGTGCATTGAGAGCCCTTAGCGTCTCTTCCTGGAGTTCCGGCAACACTGGAGATTCATCTTCGAAACTGTGTCCGTGAGAAGATGGATGACTCTGAGCCTGGGAGTTCTGATGTGGTGACGGTGGAGCCTCCAGTGGATCCGATTCAGGCGCACGGCGTTCTTCACTGTTGAAAAGTTGATGTGGCGGTGGAAAGCTCCGGAAATCTGGTGCTGAGGTTGACGGTTGATTGTCGACGGCGACTTGAGGTGGTGTCGCCTGAGTCGGAGGAACTTGGGCAGCCGGCGTGATGTTGTACTGCGGCGGAAGAGATTTCGGTGTTCGCGACATTGTCGAAGAGGGATTGTAACCTCCGCGTCTCTGAGAAAGATTGGGAGCGTGTTTTCTCTTCTGATTCTTACCCTTCTTAGCTTCTGGCATCCTCAGAGAATGGCAAGAAAAGAAGTAGAAGAGATTCGAGAGGAGAAATCGAAGGAGAAGAAGATGAAATCGAAGGAGAAGAAGGGATTCGAGAGGAGATTTCGATGAAATCGAAGGGTTCGCGAAGAAAGACTTAGGGATTTAGGGCTTTCGTAGGTTTTTTTGTTTAATCTGAATAAATCAGGTCAAGTTAATAATTTGTATGTGTGATATAAACCGATTAAAGACTATGGCCTAATGGTAAAGACGCACACATGTTTCTCTTCACCCGGGTTCGAGTCCTGTGAAGGACATTTTTTTTTTTTTTCCTGAATACATCTGGTCGAGTTATAAATGTGTGTGTGTGATAAATACCAATTAAAGACTATGGCCTAGCGGAAAAGATTGCAAACATGTTCACCCAAACCCGGGTTCGAATCCGGTTGAGGACAGATTTTTTTTTTCTATGGCCTAGTGGTAAAGATCGCAAGACGACAAATTACACTGAAATTCATCTGGTCGAGTTATTTATATTATTATACGATAAATAATATAAAAGACAAATTACACCGAGATTGTGACATAAGTAACATAGTTACTTAGTAGGGTTCTTCGTCATCTGATTCTTCATCAGAAGACGACAAATTACACTGAAATTCATCTTCTGGTTCTGCATCTCCGATATCGTAATCGAGGTTTATTTGGTCTCCTTGTACGAAATTGTCAAGTACGAGATCTTCAATTGTAGTCATCAATACAGCATCATCATTTTCTGTTTGCAAAAGAGTCGGTTCCTTTTGTTCATATTCCCCAGAAATGTTTCCCCTCGGATTCACTTTTAGAACATTGAGCCACAACTGCTTCGGTTTCTTTGTGTATGGGTACGGAATATAACAAACTTGATCTGCTTGTGAGGCTGTTTGCAATATAAAAATGTATAAATAAGTTATACATCAGTATATATATATATATACGATATCGACATTAATAAGTGCGTACCTAGAATAAATGGTTCGTATTTATTGTATTTTCTCGATGAAAGAACGTCTACAACACCACCATTGCTCCTCCGAGTGCCTCTACCGATAACAGGGTCATACCAATTACACTTAAAAAGTGTGATTCTCAAATTGACAATCCCCTCGTACTCGAGTTCTATGATATCATTTAAGGTCCCATAGAAATCCGCTTCATCAGATGCATCAGTGTAATTTTGACCTTTAACACAGACCCCATAGTTACATGTCTTTCGTCCAGCGCCGTGATTTTGCGTATGAAACAAATAGCCTCTTGTAAAATACATTGGCCAGGTTTTGACCTTATTCAAAGGTCCATGCACTATCTCTTGAACCCAAGTAGGAAATGGATTCGTGGTGTTCCAGTAAGTAACCTGCATATATATAAAAATAGCATAAATATATATAAGTATAAATATATGCATAGTTATAAGTTATTTTTTTTAGACATACATATTCTTTCACCCATAAATGATATTCGTCAGCTCTTTTCGTAGAGAGTTCTTTTTCGGAAAGTCCTGGATATTTTGCAGAAATAAATTCCTCGAACATTCTACACAAGACCAACACAAATATGAGAAATTAAACAAGGATTATATTTAGTAAAACGTAATCTGAGAGAGATGCCTACTTATATACCTCTCAATTGGCTGAAAATAGTCACAATTTCGTAAAACATATGCATGTGCACATTGATAGTCTCTCTCTGAGAGCCATATTTCATGCATTTCTCCACTTGGACGGCCTACTTGAGTAAATATCGAAGGTACTCCAGGGACATGATATACGGGGACTTCACCTTCATCGAATCTTGTTAACCTGACCAAATTAGTAGAAAAGTAATTCACATTAAAATACATAGGACGTCTATACAAATTAAATGCCAAAGTGGACATGATGTGATTGATTTTAGCATTTACCTTGATTTCGTTTGTATATTCGCAGCAAAGTAGTGCTCTGAGAAATAAGCAATCTCGTCATTGATATATGATTCAACAATCGATCCTGCCGCATATCTTTTGTTCTTTGCTTTCCCTTTCAACTTTTTGAAAAACCTTTCAAAAGGATACATCCACCTATACTGGACAGGGCCTCCTAATTCAACTTCGTATGGGAGATGTATAGGCAGGTGCTCCATCACATCGAAAAATGAAGGTGGAAATATCTTTTCCAAATTGCATAGGATTAAAACTATGTTCAGTTTCAAAATTTGAACGCGACTTTCATGCAAAGTTCTCGAACATAAGTCTCGGAAAAATGCTCCAACCCCTACAATATACGTGAAAATTTCATGAGGTTACTATATATATACAATACAGAAATAGTCATAATTAGTACCTGATAACGCAAGGTGGACATTCCGGTCTAGGAGATCTGCAAAGATAAATGGAAGTAACCGCTCCATAAAAACATGGCAGTCATGACTCTTCATGCCTGAAAACTTTTTGTTGTCCATATCAACACAACTAGCTAAGTCTGACGAATATCCATCTGGGAACTTAACCGCATGTTTCACACATTCCAGTAAACTTTTTCTGGCTTCTTCTGTCAATGTGAAGGATGGGAAAGGAGCTTTACCCTCACTATCAATATGTAAGTGTGGCCGAGAACAAAATCGTTCTATATCCAATCTTGACATGATGTTGTCTTTCGATTTACCCTTCACACTCATAAGAGTATTCATGATGTTGTCAAAAAAATTCTTCTCTATATGCATCACATCAAGACAATGACGGAGGTTGAGGTCCCTCCAGTACGGCAGCTCCCAAAATATGCTTTCCTTGTGCCAGTTATGGTGCTTCCCATAGCCCGGATTCTTCTTTTCGTGACCGTTTCCACCAACATCCTTTGTTTTCGATGGATTTACACCAGCCAACCGCTCGAAATAAACTTGCTCACCGGTCAAAGACGGAGGTGGATACTCTCTCGAAGCGTCTTTTCCCTTTAGGAAGTCTTTTTTATTCCTCCTCAGTGGATGACCAAGAGGAAGAAATCTTCGGTGACAATCAAACCAACACGTCTTCCTTCCATTAGGTAGATAAAAAGACTTTGTATCTTCCATGCAAATTGGACAAGACAATTTACCATGGGTTGTCCATCCGGATAACATGCTATACGCCGGAAAGTCGCTTATCGTCCACATTAGCACTGCTTTTAGATTGAAATTTTGATTCAAGGACACATCGTATGCATCGACGCCATTAGACCACAACTCTTTTAACTCCTCAATAAGAGGTCGGAGGAAGATATCGAGACTAGCTCGCGGATGATTTGGCCCAGAATTCAGAATTGTAAGAAATAAATACTCTGTATTCATGCACATACCCGGGGGTAAATTATATGGCGTCAAGATCACAGGCCACAACGAATGATTACGAGACATGCCAAATGGATTGAACCCATCGGTACATAATCCAAGATAAACGTTACGCGGTTCTTCGGCAAACCGGGGATGTTGATCTTGAAAATATCTCCACTCCGCCGCATCAGAAGGATGACCCATTTCTCCCTCCTTTGTTTGGTGCTCGGCATGCCATGTCATTGCCGTTGCAGTCTTCTCGCTTTGATACATTCTCTTTAATCTGTCAGCAATAGGTAGATACCACATACGACTGTATGGTACGTTGGTTCTACGCCGGTCGTTCTTAGGCTTCCATCTTTGTTTTCCACAAAACAGACATTTATCTTCCTTCTCGTCTTCTTTCCAGAAGATCATACAATTGTTAATACAAACATCAATTGTATGATATGGGAGACCTAAATTGCGCATCAATTTTTATGTCTCGTAATGTGAACCAGTTGACTTGTTTCCTTCTGGTAAATAGTCTGTCAAGATTCCGCAAACCGAATCCACTAACTTTTCACTCATATTATATTCTGCCTTATTTTGCATGACTCGAGCAGCTAAGGATAACTGCGAGTGACCTTCACGACAACCATCATATAGTGGATTATTTGCACCTTCTAACAAGTCGTAGAATTTCTTTGAATGGTTACGTACCGGTTCTTCTACATTCTGATAACTAGTACCACCTTGATGATAGTGATCAAAACTCACGTTATCACGAAATGCATCATTCACCATATCCACATATCTATCTTCTACTACATTACCCACTTCTTCACTCCCACCTATATACGTCGTATCAACATAACTCGATCCTAAATCCGCCATATTGAATTATTCCCCATGCTTATACCAAACATAATAATCTGGCATAAATCTTTTGCTATAAATATGATTCCAAATTCTTGTCCCCGGGATAAATTTCTTGTTCTTGCAAACACTACAAGGACAAAAAAAACTTACCGCCATTACTCTGTGTTAGAGGCTGGCTATTTGCAAATGTCATGAATTGCTCCACCCCCGTTCTGAACTGTTCCGAGAAATTTCACGTCTCTTCATCGAACCTATTATACATCCACTCCCGGAAATTACTATAATTGTAATTTCCCGACATTTTATAACTAATAAATCGAATGAGCAGAAGCAATATGTTTGATTTTGTGTTTAAAATCGAATGAGGAGAAGAAATATGATTGTTTTGTGTTTAAGATCGAATGAGGAGAAGAAATGGGGTAAATTTTGTTTATATAGACGATTTTGCCGACTACATAGCAACTACATGGCGTCTGAAAGGCGACTACAAATTGTAGTCACACAAAACCGGTGCACCAACCCAA
This sequence comes from Eutrema yunnanense, assembly GCA_002933935.1. Lineage (NCBI taxonomy): Eukaryota > Viridiplantae > Streptophyta > Magnoliopsida > Brassicales > Brassicaceae > Eutrema > Eutrema yunnanense. Next base: position 154,282 of record PKML01043512.1, on the reverse strand, counting down.
ACAACAAATAAAACGTGTTTTTCACCGGTTTTGTACGACTGTTTACCGACTACTATGTGACCCGCCTAAATAGTCACATATTAATCGCTAATTTGGCGACTATTTAGCGACTACTAAGTCCCGTCGTAATATTAGTCGTAACCGTAGTCGTAATTTGGCGACTGAGCTTCAAATAGTCATATAATAGTCGTAAAATAGCGACTATTCTGTTTGGTCGTAAAACAGCGACAACATTACGACTAAACCTTACTAGTCACCAAATAGTCGGAAAATAGTTGCTAATTAGTCACAAATCGCAGCGACTAATGTTGTAGTCGCCACATGTAGTCGTTAAAACGCTGTTTTCTTGTAGTGTCACTCTTCGAAAAAATCCAACAATCTCTCTTATTTCTTTTACGTAAGTTTCTTCGAGAGTATCGCAGAGCATTAGTTCGTTTTGGTCCACGTTTCGAGTGTCTGCGAAACAGGATATTAGTGGATGTATCATGCGGCTCTTGAATCACAGATTTCCGTCACACTGCGGGTGATTCAAATAGTTACGGAAAGAGATTCATTATCTCGCCTCCACTCGTTCTCTCTTACCATAACATCGTCTATATATTTCTCGTGTTTTAATCACAGTATCTGTAGTGCTAATTTTAGCTCCTACATCAACTACCTATTAAAAAAGTTCTTGTGTGTTTTATGTTCTTTTTGCTTTGATTGGGACCAAAGTTCATCAGCACCATTCTCACCCAGGAACATGTGAACTATGGTCATTATATGTCGTCTTCGTAATTGTTTTTAGGTTATGTGTAAAGACCGTAGATAATATAAATATATCCATTTTGGATTGATTCACTCCATTACCAAAACACAATAAAAAAGATAATCACGTTGATACTTATAAAAGGCCAACTAAAGAGATTAATTGTCAGAGTAGTTTATTTGTTTCTCTTGAAATAAACGTATACGCTTCTCATATTATCCTGTTTTATATATCAAACTTTTTAAATTAGGAAAATCATAAAAACTTTTAAGAATCCAAATGTAAATGATTAGAAGAAAAATTCATAACAAATATAAGATATCTAAACACAACAAATGCAATTGTATTTGGCTTAAAAATCTTTAGACAACAGTTCTTAGATCTCTAAAGCTAAAAGAAAAAAAGACTTCTAAAGCTAACCACATCGTATATTTTTCAAATTCAAAAGGTGAATTACATAGCTTATTTATTTTTTACATTGGCGTTCTTATGTCTAATAAAAACCGGTAATAGAAAATCAAATATTGGATCTATTCATCAAATTCAGAAACAAAATTTGCATATAGATGTTAAATTTTTCATCTCAACAATAATTTATGAATTTCATGTAATTTAAACTTCCGGATTTAAATCTTCATGAGTTATTTTTTTTTATTATTAATAGATATTTCCTTCTACAAACAACAAAAAAGCATAGTTAAGTAAATATCGTTAACCAAATGGTATAATCCAAAGATTAATCTGTAACACTTAACATTTGATAATATATATATACATCTTCTCCTTAATTAGCTTCTATTTTAATAGTATAGATATGAGCATCATATATATAGAACATGTTTATATTTTTACCAAAAAAATAAAACATGTTTACTACTTCGATCATAAATGTGTAAAAACAAAAACAAAAAACAAATTATTGAGTCAGGTTTGTACTCTTCTATACTTTAGTGAACTTTTAAAACTTTCTCAAATTCAGGATCCTTTCACATAAAAAGTATAGTATATATTGTTTTACTTGAAATTTTCTATAAAATCATCAAAAGTAGTAAGATATAATATGCATCAATATAATCAGTCTCTCAAAATTTGTTTTAAGAAATATATCAGTATGGAAAAAATCAAAGAAAAATGATCTACATATAAAATCTAAAATTAAATTTAAAAGTATGTTATGCGCGTATTGCATAATAACTCATAAAAAAAGAATAAAGATGTAATGACTAACGATTCAACAATTCATAAGACTATAACAGATGAACGATATATCAACAATAACTTTTCTACATTGTTTTTATTTAGATCTAAGTAATGAAAGTTAAATTATACATTAATCAAATTTATTTTATAAATTATTAAAACACAAAACAGAAAATGATAAAAAAAAAATTATTATTAAAAAGTCAGAGATATGTCAATTTGAAGAATCAATTTCTATAATATTATTAAACTTCAAAACATATATTAAACAACTTTATTTATATATTCCAATAAATATTATTGGTTACATGTATTTTTATTAAAATATATTAGAAACAATTATGCGCGTAGCGCGCATCCAAAACCTAGTGAATATAAAATCATTATTTACTTGAAAACACTCACGACCAACTTTTTTGGAAATTTGTAATGAAGAAAAGCAATTAAGATTTTATTATAAAGTTTTTGATTCTTTTAATCCCTCAAAAATTAAAGATCTTTTATCGAGAAGCACAAGTTAAGCTATTGATGAGTTTGGTCGAATGATTCGACCATTTCTTAATAACGTATTCCTTCACTTTCTTTTCGTCGTCTCTAAATATATTGCACAATGCCTTGACGTAGTAAGGTGGAAACTTTCCGTTAAGTTTTAAAAAATACATGATGACTCGTGTTTCATCTCTGCATAATTCATCTGCCACCTCGAAATGAGATGTTTTGGGTTTGCTTGAAGGAGAAGAAGAAAGCGATTTAGCGATGTTTCTTCTTATGCAAGCTTCTACAGGGCTCTTCTTGATTACCAAGATGTTCATTTTAATGCAAGTTAAGCTACCGATGAGCTTCTTCGAATGATTCAACCATTTCTTAGTAACGTATTCCTTCACTATTTTTTCGTCGTCTCCGAATACATTGCACAATGCCTTGACGTAGTAAAGTGGGAACTTTCCGTTCAGTTTCAAGAAGTACATGATGATTCGCGTCTCGTCTCTGCATAATTCGTCTGCCACCTCGAACTGAGACGATGTTCTGGGTTTGTTTGAAGGTGAAAGAGATTGGGCGATGTTTCTTCTTATGCAAGCTTCTACAGGGTTCTTCTCGGCTAACGAGATTGCAGAAATGGAGAGAACGACTACGAAGAAGACGATGGTGCTCATGGAGGTCTTCATTATTGCTTCCTGGTAAATCTTTGTGTTATAAGAGAGAAAAGTGCATGTACATATATATATATATATTAGCTGAAACTGTAAATTGCCAAGACCTGAAACTTGTTTCACATTAACTTCAGGTTTCATCGGTTTTACCTTGATATCAATTTAATTTCATTTATGAAGTTTTATTAAGTTTGGTCTTAAAGATGTTTCATTAATTACGAATCAAATTATGAGATTCGATCAGTGTCGGTCCAATATTTTGGGATGTCTTACGATTTTTTTTAAAACATACATTTTTCATATATTATTTAAAATCATAAATAATAGGTAATTTAAAAAAATCCAAGTTAAAAAACTTTATAAAACAACCCAACCCCATAAACCATTTACGAGACGTTCCTCGTATATACGAAAGGGGTGAACCCTCTTCCACAGCTCACCACGTCAGCACACCAGAGACTGACACATGTCCCTTTGAAAAAAAACCTAAAATTGCCGTCGTCGCATTTTGCTCTTCTTTCTTACGTTTCGAGATGAAACAGACGGAACTGGCAAAACTCATCTTCTTCTCTTCCTCTTCTCTGACAGGTTTTAATGGTTTAGGAATATAAATTCATCGTCTGCTCGTTCTCTTCCTTCATGTGATTTATTCTTGAGATAAATCACGATCTCCATATTTTTCCTTCTTTCTCTTTTTCGTTTATTTAACTTTGTTCATCGTTTCCTAATTCTGATATTGGGTCGCCCCATCAATCTATCCTCTCATATGATTGTTTGTATCTATTCATCCTCCAACTCCACACGAAACATATTTGTTGCCGTCTGGTGAACAACTGGAGGATCATCGATCGATGGAAGGGCACCGAGATTTTTTTTCAATTGATAATTATTCACACAACCCTTTCATTTCTCCTATTAAATTTCTCCCAATCGATCATATTCTCACATATTTTGTAGCCAGCGCAGGTGATGAAGCTGAGAGATAGATCGGTACTTGGGAAAAAGACGATTTTTAAGAGCGACCATTTTCCAGGTTTTCTGGAAAAGACTATAAGATATGAATGATATATCAACAATAACTTTTGTACATAGTTTTTATTTAGATCTAAGTAATGAAAGTTAAATTATACATTAATCAAATTTATTTTGTAAATGATTAAAACACAAAACAGAAAATGATAAAAATATTAATAAAAAGTTAGAAATATGTCAATTTGAAGAATCAATTTCTGTAATATTATTAAACTTCAAAACATATATTAAACCAATTTTATTTATATATTCCAATATATATTATTGGTTACATGTATTTTTATCAAAATATATTAAAACAATTTTGCGCGTAGCGCGCAACCAAAACCTTGTGAATATAAAAGCACTATTTACTTGGGAACACTCACAATCAAATTTTTTTGGAAATTTGTAATGAAGAAAAGATATTAAGATTCAATTATAAAGTTTTTGATTCTTTTAATCTCTCAAAAATTTAAAATCTTTTATCGAGAAGCACAAGTTAAGCTATTGATGAGTTTGGTCGAATGATTCAACCATTTTTTAATAACATATTCCTTCACTTTCTTTTCGTCGTCTCCAAATATATTGCACAATGCCTTGACGTAGTAAGGTCGGAACTTTCCGTTAAGTTTCAAAAAATACATGGTGACTCGTGTCTCGTCTCTGCATAATTCATCTGCCAACTCGAAATGAGATGTTTTGGGTTTGCTTGAAGGAGAAGGAGAAAGCGATTGAGCGATGTTTCTTCTTATGCAAGCTTCCACAGGGCTCATCTTGATTACCAAGATGTTTCTTTTTATGCAAGTTAAGATATCGATGAGCTTCTTCGAATGATTCAACCATTTCTTAGTAACGTACTCCTTCACTATTTTTTCGTCGTCTCCGAATACATTACACAATGCCTTGACGTAGTAAGGTGGGAACTTTCCGTTTAGTTTCAAGAAGTACATGATGATTCACTTCTCGTCTCTGCATAATTCGTCTGCCCCCTCGAACTGAGACGAAGTTATGGGTTTTTTTTGAAGGAACATGAGAAAGAGATTGGGCGATGTTTCTTCTTATGCAAGCTTCTGCAGGGCTCTTCTCGGCTAAGGAGATTGCAGAAATGGAGAGAACGACTACGAAGAAGACGATGGTGCTCATGGAGGTCTTCATTATTGCTTTCTGGTATATCTTTGTGTTATAAGAGTGAAATTTGCATGTACATGTATATATGTTAGAGATTAGCTGAAACTGTAAATTGCCAAGACCTGAAACTTTTTTTTTTGGTTTTAATGTTAAATTTTATTACCAAAAAAAAGTTAAAAAAAAAATACATACTAATCTACTAGTTAACTAACCCATTAGCTCCTAAGGGAGAGAAACATCGGAACAAACTTTACCAATTACAACGGATGCGAAAAACAACCAAAGTAAAATTCAAGAAGAGATAGAGAAGCAGTCGGATCCTTTGAAGGAAATGAGATTAGACGATTCCGCATAATGCGGTCGATGCTAGCTTTGATAGAGGAAGATGTAGAGGATACCGTAGTGAAGATACGGGCATTCCTCTCACGCCAGATCGAGTACACTACCGTTTGAAGAAGAAGCTTTGCAACAGAGGCTGAGAAAGGTCGTGGATGCCGCGGTATTTGAGGAATCCAGAGGGAGATGGTTTGGAGATTTGACGGTGGTTGTTGCCTTAGTCTCGAGGATAGAGAAATCCATATAGAGTTGCTAAAGGAGCACCGAAAGAAAAGGTGGTCATGAGATTCTTCACCAGAAGAGCATAACACACAAGCTTGAGGCACTGTCATCCCCCAGCGTCTGAGTCTATCTCTCGTTGGAAGCCGTCCCAAGTAAGCAAGCCAAAGAATGAAGGAAAATCTAGGTACTGCCTCTTTGAACCATACTGAATTTGTCCAATTTAGAGGCGGAGAAGCATCCCGCAGTTGATCCCAAGTACCTTTAGAGGAGAAAGTGTTCCTGAAAATACCTGAAGGTGATTTCCAGAGATAGCAATCATGACCTGCCGAGTCTATGGGAATTGGACGGGAAGCCAACGCAATGAGCAAGCTCTCAGCATTATCTGACCTCGCAGAACGCAAGCACCAGCCTCCATTTCTTACCGCCTCACAGACCTTGGCTTCGTTATGCAACCGTAGTTGAGAGGGACCAGATTCGCCAAGGTGAATAATTAATGGCCCTAAATCAGTCCAGTTATCGAACCAGAAAGAAGCTGTTTTCCCATCCTTCACTGTGCATTTCAGAAAACGGAGCAACATAGGCTTGAGTCGTAGAAGACACCTGATACTCCAAGAGAACTGAGCACTATCCGGAGAGAGCCAGAAGCTCTGCCTCCCGAAGACATTTTCATTTATCCAGGCCACCCAGAGAGAACCAGATCTAGTGAAAAGATTCCAAATGAGCTTCAAGTGGAAGACTTCTTCAAAATCCTCAAGTAATCTTATACCTAATCCTCCTTCAATTTTAGGCTTGCAAACATCAACCCAAGCAACACGAACACCAGCAGCTGAGGAGGTCTTGTTTTTCCAGAGAAAGGCAGAGCACAAAGCATCCACTCTCTCATAAAATTTCTTTGGAAGAACAAAGACTTGACTCCAAAAATTTACCATTCCATACACAACTGATGAGATTAGTCTTACTTTACCAGCAAAGGAGAGGAACTTTGCAGTCCAAGAGTGAATTTTGCTCGTGATTTTCTCAAGGAAAGGCTGTAAAGCTGCAAAATTCAGCTTCTTTGGGGAGAGAGGAAGACCAAGATACCTGGTGGGGAAGCTACCGCGTTTGATACCAGAGTACACAGTCGAAGAGGTTACCTCCGCATCAGAATATCCTGAGAAGAAGATTTCAGATTTGTCTGCGTTCATGTCCAATCCCGAGTAAGCCTTGAAGTCAGATAACACCTCTAACAACCCTTTGATTGAATCACGAGAGCCATTTGAGAATAGTAACAGGTCATCCGCAAATAACAAATGAGTGAGTAATGGCCTGGCACAACGCGGATGAAGGCTAAATTTCAAATCTCTCGCAGCTACTTCTAGCATTTTAGAAAGAGCTTCCATAACCATTATGAAGAGATAGGGAGATAAAGGGTCACCTTGTCTCAACCCTTTTTTCCCTTCAAAAAATCCAGCAAGCTCACCATTTATCAGGACTGAGAACCTGGCTGTAGAGATGCATTCCTTGACCCAAGTTATGAACAACGGAGGGAAGAGCTGAGCCTTAAGAAGTTTAATAACAAAATCCCAACAGACGGTATCAAATGCTTTTCTCAAATCAACTTTGATCATGCTGCTCTTGGCATTAGTAGGATTTTGATAATGGCGGATCACCTCCGAAGCTAACAACACATTTTCACCGAGACTTCTACCTTTAAGGAAAGCAGCTTGATTCGGGGAAATGCAAAGTTGGAGAAGAGGTTTCAAACGATTTGCAATGATTTTTGAGATTACCTTGTAAGCCAAATTGCACAAACTTATAGGTCTGAAATCCGAAATCTTGCAAGCTTCTGAGGTCTTGGGAATTAGCGCTAAAGCTGTGCAGTTGAGTTCCTTTAAGAGTTTGCCGTTAGTGAAAAACTCTTGGACCGCTGCCACTAAGGTTGGGCCAACAATGCTCCAAGAAGCCCTATAAAACTCAACAGAGAAGCCATCTGGGCCAGGACTCTTGTTAAGAGGCATGGCGAATAGAGTGAGTCTAATTTCCTCTTCAGTAACCTGTTTCTGTAATTCCTCAGACTGAGAAGGAGAACAGCGAAAAGGAATTAAAGCTTGAAGAGAATCCAGGGAGCAAGGGGAAGAAGGGAGATCAGTTTGGCCTAGAATGGAATTGAAATACCCTGCTGCATGGGCCTTAATCTCTGTGGTTGAGACTAATTTCGTGTCATTCTGATCCATGAGAAAGAAGATGTGATTTTTTGAGTTCCTCTGAATCATCACCTTGTGGTAGAATGCTGTGTTCCTGTCACCAAGATGAAGCCATTGGATTCTGGATTTTTGACGGAAAAACTTTTCTTCAGCTCTAAGCAGAAACTGCCATAGATCCCTGGCTGAATGCTCTTCCACAGCAACTGCCGGAGAAGGTAAAGTAAGGAGAGAATTTTGCAACTCAGTAACAACCGCCTCTTGACTCCTTACACGCTGAGAAATGCCACTGAAATTGGTCTTATTTAGAGTTCGAAGAGCCGGTTTCAAAAGCTTGAGCGACCTGATCAGCTTGAACTGGGCTGAACCCACAATCGAATCCGCAGACCAATGAGAGCTTACTATTTCTGGGTATTGAGGGTGATCAACCAAGTGCTGGAAGAACATAAACGGTTTGCAAACACGTCGGACCAGAGACGGAATATGGAATAAACAAGGAGCGTGATCCGACTGTCTTGGTTCAAGTAACTCAGAATAAGCAGATGGAAATCCAAGAGCCCAATGCTCATTGATGAGAGCATGATCTATTCTCTTGGAGATCGGATTGGAGGCACTGTTATTCCACCAAGAAAAGATAAGACCTTTAGATGGAGCTTCAAAAAGGCTCGATGCTTGAAGAGCCAATTCGAAGTCCTCAATTCCTAGAGTATCAACTGCAGAGCAAAGATGATTAGAATGCTGAGACACTCGCAAAATTTGATTAAAATCGCCAATCACAGCCCAAGGGGAACGAGAGACAGGAGTAGAAGATTGAAGAGAATCCAATTCTTCCCAAAGCTCAAACCTCTGCTCGACCTGATTGAACGCGTAAGCAAACGAGACCGTAAGACTGACATTCATCGCCTCAATGAAAATACCACAAGTTACCAACTGCGCTGTAGACTTATACACCATCAAAGAAACTCTCGGATCCCAAACCACGACCACTCTAGCAGATGGATGATTCTCAAAGTTACCAAAATATTTCCATCCAAAGGGGATAGCTTGCTCTATTCTTCTTGAATTAACAGGATGTAAATGCGTTTCCAAAAATGCGCCAAAAAGGGGCCTATGAATGGAAATCCACTCTTTTGCCATAGCTTGTCTTGAATCTTTGTTTAACCCGCGCACGTTCCATACAAAAAACATCTAATGGGATTAGGTCGATTAATTTCATGTTTCATCGGTTTTACTTTGATATCAATTTAATTTCATTTATGAAGTTTTATTAAGTTTGGTCTTAAAGATGTTTCATTAATTACGAATCAAATTATGAGATTCGATCAGTGTCGTTCCAATATTTTGGGATGTCTTACGATTTTTTTTAAAACATACATTTTTCATATATTATTTAAAATCATAAATAATAGGTAATTTAAAAAAAGCCAGGTTAAAAAACTTTATAAAACAACCCAACCCCATAAACAATTTACGAGACGTTCCTCGTATATACGAAAGGAGGTGAACTCTCTTCCACAGCTCACCACGCCAGCACACCAGAGACTGACACATGTCCCTTTGAAAAAAAAACCTAAAATTGCCGTCGTCGCGTTTTACTCTTCTTTCTTACGTTTCGAGATGAAACAGACGGAACTGGCAAAACTCATCTTCTTCTCTTCCTCTTCTCTGACAGGTTTTAATGGTTTAGGAATATAAATTCATCGTCTGCTCGTTCTCTTCCTTCATGTGATTTATTCTTGAGATAATTCACGATCTCCATATTTTTCCTTCCTTCTCATTTTCGTTTATTTAACTTTGTTCATCGTTTCCTAATTCTGATATTGGGTCGCCCCATCAATATATCCTCTCATATGATTGTTTGTATATATTCATCCTCCAACTCCACACGAAACATATTTGTTGCCGTCTGGTGAACAACTCGAGGATCATCGAATGATGGAAGGGCACCGAGATTTTTTTTCAATTGATAATTATTCACACAACCCTTTCATTTCTCCTATTAAATTTCTCCCAATCGATCATATTCTCGCCAATTTTGTTGCCAGTGCAGGTGATGAAGCTGAGAGATAGATCGGTACTTGGGAAAAAGACGATTCTTAAGAGCGACCATTTTCCAGGTTTTCTGGAAAAGACTATAAGATATGAATGATATATCAACAATAACTTTTCTACATAGTTTTTATTTAGATCTAAGTAATGAAAGTTAAATTATACATTAATCAAATTTATTTTGTAAATGATTAAAACACAAAACAGAAAATGATAAATGATAAATATATTAATAAAAAGTTAGAAATATGTCAATTTGAAGAATCAATATCTATAATATTATTAAACTTCAAAACATATATTAAACCAATTTTATTTATATATTCCAATATATATTATTGGTTACATGTATTTTTATCAAAATATATTAAAACAATTTTGCGCGTAGCGCGCATCCAAAACCTTGTGAATATAAAAGCACTATTTACTTGGGAAGAAAAGATATTAAGATTCAATTATAAAGTTTTTGATTCTTTTAATCTCTCAAAAATTAAAAATGTATTATCGAGAAGCACAAGTTAAGCTATTGATGAGTTTGGTCGAATGATTCAACCATTTTTTAATAACATATTCCTTCACTTTCTTTTCGTCGTCTCCAAATATATTGCACAATGCCTTGACGTAGTAAGGTGGGAACTTTCCGTTAAGTTTCAAAAAATACATGGTGACTCGTGTCTCGTCTCTGCATAATTCATCTGCCAACTCGAAATGAGATGTTTTGGGTTTGCTTGAAGGAGAAGGAGAAAGCGATTGAGCGATGTTTCTTCTTATGCAAGCTTCCACAGGGCTCATCTTGATTACCAAGATGTTTCTTTTTATGCAAGTTAAGCTATCGATGAGCTTCTTCGAATGATTCAACCATTTCTTAGTAACGTATTCCTTCACTATTTTTTCGTCGTCTCCGAATACATTGCACAATGCCTTGACGTAGTATGGTGGGAACTTTCCGTTTAGTTTCAAGAAGTACATGATGATTCGCGTCTCGTTTCTGCATAATTCGTCTGCCCCCTCGAACTGAGACGATGTTATGGGTTTGTTTGAAGGAAGAGATTGGGCGATCTTTCTTCTTATGCAAGCTTCTACAGGGCTCTTCTCGGCTAAGGAGATTGCAGAAATGGAGAGAACGACTACGAAGAAGACGATGGTGCTCATGGAGGTCTTCATTATTGCTTTATGGTATATCTTTGTGTTATAAGAGTGAAAAGTGCATGTACATATATATATAT
>PKML01043512.1:124284-142999 GCA_002933935.1 Eutrema yunnanense | reverse complement strand
TAATAAAAAGTTAGAAATATGTCAATTTGAAGAATCAATTTCTATAATATTATTAAACTTCAAAACATATATTAAACCAGTTTTATTTATATATTCCAATATATATTATTGTTACATGTATTTTTATCAAAATATATTAAAACAATTTTGCGCGTAGCGCGCATCCAAAACCTTGTGAATATAAAAGCACTATTTACTTGGGAACACTCACAATCATTTTTTTTTGGAAATTTGTAATGAAGAAAAGCAATTAAGATTCAATTATAAAGTTTTTGATTCTTTTAATCTCTCAAAAATTAAAGATCTTTTATCGAGAAGCACAAGTTAAGCTATTGATGAGTTTGGTCGAATGATTCAACCATTTTTTAATAACATATTCCTTCACTTTCTTTTCGCCGTCTCCAAATATATTGCACAATGCCTTGACGTAGTAAGGTGGGAACTTTCCTATAAGTTTCAAAAAATACATGGTGACTCGTGTCTCGTCTCTGCATAATTCATCTGCCAACTCGAATTGAGATGTTTTGGGTTTGCTTGAAGGAGAAGGAGAAAGCGATTGAGCGATGTTTCTTCTTATGCAAGCTTCCACAGGGCTCATCTTGATTACCAAGATGTTTCTTTTTATGCAAGTTAAGCTATCGATGAGCTTCTTCGAATGATTCAACCATTTCTTAGTAACGTATTCCTTCACTATTTTTTCGTCGTCTCCGAATACATTACACAATGCCTTGACGTAGTAAGGTGGGAACTTTCCGTTTAGTTTCAAGAAGTACATGATGATTCGCTTCTCGTCTCTGCATAATTCGTCTGCCCCCTCGAACTGAGACGAAGTTATGGGTTTTTTTTGAAGGAACATGAGAAAAAGATTGGGCGATGTTTCTTCTTATGCAAGCTTCTACAGGGCTCTTCTTGGCTAAGGATATTGCTGAAATGGAGAGAACGACTACGAAGAAGACGATGGTGCTCATGGAGGTCTTCATTATTGCTTTCTGGTATATCTTTGTGTTATAAGTGTGAAATTTGCATGTACATATATATATGTTAGAGATTAGCTGAAACTGTAAATTGCCAAGACCTGAAACTTGTTTCACATTAATTTCATGTTTCATCGGTTTTACTTCGATATCAATTTAATTTCATTTATGAAGTTTTATTAAGTTTGGTCTTAAAGATGTTTCATTAATTACGAATCAAATTATGAGATTCGATCAGTGTCGGTCCAATATTTTGGGATGTCTTACGATTTTTTTTAAAACATACATTTTTCATATATTATTTAAAATCCTAAATAATCGGTGATTTAAAAAAAAGCCAGGTTAAAAAACTTTATAAAACAATCCAACTCCATAAACCGTTTACGAGACGTTCCTCGTATATACGAAAGGAGGTGAACCCTCTTCCACATCTCACCACGTCAGCACACAGAAGACTGACACATGTCCCTTTGAAAAAAAACCTAAAATTGCCGTCGTCGCGTTTTGCTCTTCTTTCTTACGTTTCGAGATGAAACTGACGGAACTGGCAAAACTCATCTTCTTCTCTTCCTCTTCTCTGAAAGGTTTTAATGGTTTAGGAATATAAATTCATCGTCTGCTCGTTCTCTTCCTTCATGTGATTTATTCTTGAGATAATTCACGATCTCCATATTTTTCCTTCTTTCTCTTTTTCGTTTATTTAACTTTGTTCATCGTTTCCTAATTCTGATATTGGGTCGCCCCATCAATCTATCCTCTCATATGATTGTTTGTATATATTCATCCTCCAACTCCACACGAAACATATTTGTTGCCGTCTGGTGAACAACTCGAGGATCATCAATCGATGGAAGGGCACCGAGATTTTTTTTCAATTGATAATTATTCACACAACCCTTTCATTTGTCCTATTAAATTTCTCCCAATCGATCATATTCTCGCCAATTTTGTTGCCAGTGCAGGTGATGAAGCTGAGAGATAGATCGGTACTTGGGAAAAAGACGATTCTTAAGAGCGACCATTTTCCAGGTTTTCTGGAAAAGACTATAAGATATGAATGATATATCAACAATAACTTTTCTACATAGTTTTTATTTAGATCTAAGTAATGAAAGTTAAATTATACATTAATCAAAAATATTTTGTAAATGATTAAAACACAAAACAGAAAATGATAAATATATTAATAAAAAGTTAGAAATATGTCAATTTGAAGAATCAATTTCTATAATATTATTAAACTTCAAAACATATATTAAACCAATTTTATTTATATATTCCAATATATATTATTGGTTACATGTATTTTTATCAAAATATATTAAAACAATTTTGCGCGTAGCGCGCATCCAAAACCTTGTGAATATAAAAGCACTATTTACTTGGGAAGAAAAGATATTAAGATTCAATTATAAAGTTTTTGATTCTTTTAATCTCTCAAAAATTAAAAATGTATTATCGAGAAGCACAAGTTAAGCTATTGATGAGTTTGGTCGAATGATTCAACCATTTTTTAATAACATATTCCTTCACTTTCTTTTCGTCGTCTCCAAATATATTGCACAATGCCTTGACGTAGTAAGGTGGGAACTTTCCGTTAAGTTTCAACAAATACATGGTGACTCGTGTCTCGTCTCTGCATAATTCATCTGCCAACTCGAAATGAGATGTTTTGGGTTTGCTTAAAGGAGAAGGAGAAAGCGATTGAGCGATGTTTCTTCTTATGCAAGCTTCCACAGGGCTCATCTTGATTACCAAGATGTTTCTTTTTATGCAAGTTAAGCTATCGATGAGCTTCTTCGAATGATTCAACCATTTCTTAGTAACGTATTCCTTCACTATTTTTTCGTAGTCTCCGAATACATTGCACAATGCCTTGACGTAGTATGGTGGGAACTTTCCGTTTAGTTTCAAGAAGTACATGATGATTCGCGTCTCGTCTCTGCATAATTCGTCTGCCCCCTCGAACTGAGACGATGTTATGGGTTTGTTTGAAGGAACATGAGAAAGAGATTGGGCGATCTTTCTTCTTATGCAAGCTTCTACAGGGCTCTTCTCGGCTAAGGAGATTGCAGAAATGGAGAGAACGACTACGAAGAAGACGATGGTGCTCATGGAGGTCTTCATTATTGCTTTATGGTATATCTTTGTGTTATAAGAGTGAAAAGTGCATGTACATATATATATATATATATGTTAGAGATTAGCTGAAACTGTAAATTGCCAAGACCTGAAACTTGTTTCACATTAATTTCATGTTTCATCGGTTTTACTTTGATATCAATTTAATTTCATTTATGAAGTTTTATTAAGTTTGGTCTTAAAGATGTTTCATTAATTACGAATCAAATTATGAGATTCGGTCAGTGCCGGTCCAATACTTTGAAATGTCTTACGATTTTTTTAAAAACATACATTTTTCATATATTATTTAAAATCCTAAATAATCGGTAATTTAAAAAAAAAGCCAGGTTAAAAAACTTTATAAAACAATCCAACCCCATAAACCGTTTACGAGACGTTCCTCGTATATACGAAAGGAGGTGAACCCTCTTCTACAGCTCACCACGTCAGCACACCAGAGACTGACACATGTCCTTTTGAAAAAAACCTAAAATTGCCGTCGTCGAATTTTGCTCTTCTTTCTTACGTTTCTAGATGAAACAGACGTAACTGACAAAACTCATCTTCTTCTCTTCCTCTTCTCTGACAGGTTTTAATGGTTACGGAATATAAATTCATCGTCTGCTCTTTCTCTTCCTTCATGTGATTTATTCTTGAGATAATTCACGATCTCCATATTTTTCCTTCCTTCTCTTTTTCGTTTATTTAACTTTCTTCATCGTTTCCTAGTTCTGATATTGGGTCGCCCCATCAATTTATCCTCTCATATGAATGTTTGTATCTATTCATCCTCCAACTCCACACGAAACATATTTGTTGCCGTCTGGTGAACAACTCGAGGATCATCGTTCGATGGAAGGGCACCGAGATTTTTTCAATTGATAATTATTCACACAACACTTTCATTTCTCCTATTAAATTTCTCCCAATCGATCATATTCTCGCCAATTTTGTAGCCAGCGCATGTGATGAAGCTGAAAGATAGATCGGTACTCGGGAAAAAGATGATTCTTAAGAGCGACCATTTTCAGGTTTTTAGGAAAAAACTATAAGATATGAATGATATATCAACAATAACTTTTCTACATAGTTTTTATTTAGATCTAAGTAATGAAAGTTAAATTATACATTAATCAAATTTATTTTGTAAATTATTAAAACACAAAACAGAAAATGATAAAAAATATAATAAAAAGTTAGAAATATGTCAATTTGAAGAATCAATTTCTATAATATTATTAAACTTCAAAACATATATTAAACCAGTTTTATTTATATATTCCAATATATATTATTGTTACATGTATTTTTATCAAAATATATTAAAACAATTTTGCGCGTAGCGCGCATCCAAAACCTTGTGAATATAAAAGCACTATTTACTTGGGAACACTCACAATCATTTTTTTTTGGAAATTTGTAATGAAGAAAAGCAATTAAGATTCAATTATAAAGTTTTTGATTCTTTTAATCTCTCAAAAATTAAAGATCTTTTATCGAGAAGCACAAGTTAAGCTATTGATGAGTTTGGTCGAATGATTCAACCATTTTTTAATAACATATTCCTTCACTTTCTTTTCGCCGTCTCCAAATATATTGCACAATGCCTTGACGTAGTAAGGTGGGAACTTTCCTATAAGTTTCAAAAAATACATGGTGACTCGTGTCTCGTCTCTGCATAATTCATCTGCCAACTCGAATTGAGATGTTTTGGGTTTGCTTGTAGGAGAAGGAGAAAGCGATTGAGCGATGTTTCTTCTTATGCAAGCTTCCACAGGGCTCATCTTGATTACCAAGATGTTTCTTTTTATGCAAGTTAAGCTATCGATGAGCTTCTTCGAATGATTCAACCATTTCTTAGTAATGTATTCCTTCACTATTTTTTCGTCGTCTCCGAATACATTGCACAATGCCTTGACGTAATAAGGTGGGAACTTTCCGTTTAGTTTCAAGAAGTACATGATGATTCGCGTCTCGTCTCTGCATAATTCGTCTGCCCCCTCGATGAAGACGATGTTCTGAAAGAGATTGGGTTTGTTTGTTTGAAGGAACATGAGAAAGAGATTGGGCGATGTTTCTTCTTATGCAAGCTTCTACAGGGCTCTTCTCGGCTAAGGAGATTGCAGAAATGGAGAGAACGACTAAGAAGAAGACGATGGTGCTCATGGAGGTCTTCATTATTGCTTTATGGTATATCTTTGTGTTATAAGAGTGAAAAGTGCATGTACATATATATATATATACTAGTTAACGGGCCCGCACCTTGTGCGGGCTACAAATGCTTAATAAGCGAAGACATGAAAATGAACATATATAAGACCGATTTGGTTATAATGTAAATCACACCAAAGTTTTTTGAGATACACTTAACAATCTCGTTTAAAAAATAAATAAATCAAAACCTACATTAAACACGAGTGTTAAAATTTTTCGAAACAATTCAGTTAGACTAAATCGTTCACAAAAAACAAAACCAAACATCTACATTATAAGGAATACACATTATTGAATACATAGAAATGAAATAATATATCTGTTTAATGTAGCCGTGCACGAGCAACAAATACTTAATAAGTAGGACGTTAGAATAAGATTTGGTTATAGTATGAAAAGTTATTTTTTTATATACCCCGGAACATAAAAAAACTAACTTTATCGGCGCATGCTAATAAACTGGTTCTTGAAAATAAATCAAAACCAACATTAAACACGATGGCAAATTTTTTTACGAAACCATTCATTTAGGGGAAATCGCTCACTTAAAAAAAACATTATATTTCTACGAATACACAATATTGCACACCAAAACAATCGTACATTCGTCAAATGTCATTTTCCGAGTAATAAACTACGTTATCCTAAACACAAAAATCTTAATCGACCTATCAATGAAGAGCAAACCAGAAACCCTTACTCATAATGTCTTCTAGATTTTATAACGAAAACTATTTAAGTTTTTGATCCAAAATTATCATTATAACCAATTGTATACTTGTTTTAAACGAATATGAAGTTATAAAAATGATAAAACCGAATGATTATGTATATTAGTTTTGATTGTATACTCGAATATTTTCAATAAATATAACACGGTTCTTTTTATCCAATCATAATTTTATATGATACTAACAAAGTTTGCAACCGTTAATACAATATAATGAATTTAGAAAAAAATAGATAACATAATCCCCAAATATAGTAAATACTAAACTAAGATAATCCTTGCAGTAAAGTCAAAATTAAAACCAATAGAAAATCCATTAAAACAATAAAAGTATAAGGTAGTTCATTCAATAAAAGTATAAGGTAGTTCATTCATGCATACTCTCAAATTCGACAATCACAATAAAACCCAGGAAATGGAGGATCCAATAAAACCCGAGTACAATCGTAAGCAATCATAAGCAATCATAGATATCCAATTATCTAGGTAATGTGATGTTGGTATACAATTGGCTATATCTAGGATTGACAGTTCGGAGAAGTGATCAAATCATCCGCATAATCTTGTCGCAGTAGAACATGTAAATGGATATCCCATTTTGTGATGGCATAAAAAAATTAGATGAAAGCTTATATGACCAAAAGAAATAAAACACATACTAAACAAAAACGTACGATTCATTTCGAAGCTCCAAATATATATCCGTATTATACTTTTAAAAATTAGTAACCATATTAGAAGCACTTTCTAAGTGATAAATTGATGATATAACATGTACATATATGGCCACTACTGCAAATTTATTTCGGTTGATGTTAACTCTGATTTCTACTTATACAAAAATTAAACTCAATAATGTTAAGAGTCAGAATCAGCAATTTTTGATTATTTTTCTGGTCTCGAGACATCTCAACTGCAAAATAACATAATGTTTCATCTATTATCACTTAGAGTTTGGATGATCCAAGAACTGATTTTGTTATTCAACATCAATTCTATTTGGAAATAAAAATCTTGGCACCCAACAGAATTTGAATTTGTTTCTCTTTGTCTTTTTTCCTCTGCCTCTTCTTCGTATTCTTCATCTTCTTATTAGTTCTTCTTATTCTCATCCTTTTTTCTTTCACACTTAACTTGCAGTGTTAATCTTTCACTATCTCCGAACATCCTTAGTTGGCAAAGGTCTCTCTCTCCCCCTCAGAATTATGTTCCAAAGATCAACACAAAAATTGAACCAAGCAAAATCCATATCATAACCACTTCAATCATCACATTAATCCACCAACTCTTTAACTCAGATGCAAAACACTTCCACATTTCCAAGTTCACACAAATTCATGTCAGATCTCCAAAGCTTGCAAACTCTACGACCACCATGTTTTTCTCTAGTGGATATTTCAATAATCACGAGTTCTTGTCGAATTATTTGTGCCAACATCACATTACCTTTTCCACCACTTCCCTTGACTTAAATGCATATCACTTCTACCCATTGACTGCACATTTATTCACCAGTTCATGAAACAAAATTACTCTTACTTTTGAAGATAAATTTGAGAAAAAATAAAATTGGAAAAGATAGATATCCATGGCAAAACTTGGCAATTGTTAAGACGTGGACTTACTACTTACCATTCAAAAACATACATAGATGAATAGACGTTTGTCACCGAGAACATTTGAATTCAAGATGTTTTGATGACAAATCATTTATCTTCCGAGATTTTATCTTAGTTCCCTAGAAAATTATTTCTAAGTGATCATCCTCGGACACTTTGCTCAGTCTTAACCCATATCCCTCACATCTAAAATCACTACACCATATATTGTTGTGACCTTTGTCTCTTTCCTTCTTATATTTCCTCGCTAAGTCCCCAAAGCGATTAAAATTTTTCTCTGTGTCGAACCCATCCCCAATCTTATCATTGTGATTAACTTAACAACGAATTTGGCTGATGAGAAGTTTAAAGAACCTGAACAAAAAAAAATAAACAAACTTAGTTATATAGTGTATCATGAAACATATGGACGAAAACAAACTTTCTTTTTCACGGTTTCACCACTAACTTGTTTCCTATTTCTAGGATCTGGGACTTTCTCCACATAGTGTAGGAGCTCCTGCTCGTAAGCTTCTTTGTTTCTAGCGTTTACCATAAAGTCGAGATTTCTTCTTACGTTGGCGAGATATCTTCTCGCGTATTCATTACGAACTTAAAGCAAAACAAAACATTAATCATCATTACATGAAATAAAAAAGTGATCTAACCTTAATAATCTTATATGTATGTGGGCCATATACCTACCACTTGAAGTTTCCTACCAATTAATACGAATATATCCAGAGCTAGGCCTAAACTACCTGCCATAAAGTCGTGGCTAGAAAGCACAAGTAAAATGTAGCAAAAAAAGAGAGATAAACTTTAAACTAACCAATTAACCCTTGAAACAGTATGATGTGTTAAAAATTTATACCATTGGTTCTTATTCGAAAGCTACATGAAGCCATCTTCTTCTTCTTATTTGATCTTCTTCTTGGGTTTTCTCCCAGGTCTCGCGTTATTGTTCATGTTGCTTCTTGAGATAACTTTTTATAGTTGTAGTTGTAATTTGGCCTAAAAAGTTTAAATGCATCATTCACACGATTCCGTTCCACATCAATGCAAAAGAAAGATCAATTTTCTAATAGGTTACAAAATAAAGATCTTGTGTGTTTGGTTACGTGTCACCTTGAAACATTTCTCAAGCAATGCTTGTTCTTCTAAATGAGTAGCTTCTTCTCTCCTAAAAGCTTCTTATTTTATCGTTAGTACCTATTCAGGTATTTTTACGACGTAGATTTGAGCAAACACATGGTAATTAAATCCCATGACAAAGGCTCCATCAAACCCTGCTTCATATTTAGTGAGAATATGTCTTCCTCAAGCACACCATTCGTTATCAAATCCATTTTGGGCCGTATCGAAGAAGATCAATGCTATATCAATAGGGAAACGAAATCCATACATACGAAGAATATCAGAAACGTATACATAATCATAATCCATTGACAAAATACAAAGAATAACAAAAATCAATATTGCGAGAAAACATATTTATGAAGCAATACATTCGTTGACACATCCATTTTGTGTTGTATCTCCAGTCGTCATATTCTTGATCCATTTCTTATTGTATTCCTTTATATAAAAGTAGATTCAACTAAATAAAGAATATTTTAGCATAAGTGTGGAAAAGAAGCAAAACATGTGTACATAACAAAATCTAAACACATGGATTAAAACCCATATAGAGTTATGTTCATTTTCTTTTCTATCTCTTTCAACACACCACGATAAGTCTCGCTTGTCACCTTGAAACATTTCTCAAGCAATGTTTGTTCTTCTAAATGTGTAACTTCTTCTCTCCTAAAAGCTTCTTATTTCAACATTATTCAGTTATTTCATGACGTAGATTTGATCAAACACATGGTAAACCCCATGGCAAAGGCTCCATCAAACTGATGCCTCATATTCAGCAAGAAAACGACTTCCTCAAGCACCACATTCGTTGACAAAGCCATTTTGTGTCGTATCTCCAATCTTCTTCTTCTTCCGTTTTCTCGTTGTATTCTTCTAGATAAAAGTAAATTTGAATTAAATATAGAACATGTGTGTTAGCATAAATGACCAAAAGAAGCTGAATATGTGTACATAACAAAATATAAAAGTAACTAAAAATAAAGTAATTAAAATAGATCATAAACTTTTAAAAAATAAACCATAGTACATATTCTCTCAACATGAAAGAAGAACATACTTACCTTTTCCTTTTTCAACTTCTTCTTCGACAACTTCTTCTTCTTACATTTATAAAGAAATAAACCAAAAGCCACCAATTTTGAAATATAAAATTTAGTATAATATAAATGTAAGAATTTCAGCCTTCCACACTTATTTAACCATTTAATCTAAGTCGGTGGAGACAAATGTGTTGATGAGTTGGCCAAAGATTAGGGACATGTGGCCGAGTATATTAATCAAATAAGTATATCCTTTTCAAATAAATTTAGACTTTAAATCAATTTTCTTGGATAGGTTCAAAATCAAATTCGGTTTTAGAATTAAAAACATTTTTTGATGTTGATATTCGGTCAGATTATATGTCTATTAATCGAATTCTATCTTTAAAATTACGAACACTAACCAATAAATTGTGGTAGACGAAGGCTAGCTAGGTTCCAAAGAAAGCACTTCAGTCCATTGAACTCCTCAAATCCATCACTTCAAATTCAGAGAAAAATCAAACATTTTTAATCAGAAGTCCAAAAAAAAAAATTTACAGGGCAAATCAAGAATCCGAGACAATTCATGAACCTCTCAGTAATAGCTCGTCTGAAATAAGGGAGATCGATCAGAGAAGATTCTTCATTTTTGATTGGAAGAGAGAAAACCCCAAAAAACCAACATCATCAACACAACAATCGTTAATTTGAAAAGCATGAACTAATTCGCAAATATCAAAAAGTCAAAATCTGAAGAAAATATACAACTAAATAGTCGAAGAAGCGAATAACCACAAAGACAACATAACAAATCATACCAGAAAAAGACTTTGATGAGTGTGTCATCGTCGTGCCTTGATTAGTAGGCGAGAGTTTGAAGAAGAATCTTTGATTAATATAGGAGTCAAAGAGAGAGTCTTGCATCATCGACATTGAAGTCTTCATCGCAATCGATAGACAAATCATCCTTCAATCGCTTCTTCGTCCTTTACATATTTATGCTCTTCTTCTTCAAGGTTTCTTTAAAGATATAAGCTTTCTCTGCTTATAAGATTAGGGTTCTAGAAAGCGATCAAAGGATGCTTATTTTATCTATATATTTATAAATAAATAAAAACTAAAAAGAATTACCTTCATTTGAAACACAAACAAAATCCAACACAAAAGAAAAACATAAAAACATATCAAGCGATTATATGACAAAGGAATTACCTTCTCTTCTTCGAGTTCTTCTTCAAAGTCTTCATATTACGCAAAACCCTAAGAACTAAAAGAACATGTAAAGTAACTAATCGCCCTATAAATCTGGTGACTAATGAAAGTTATTTATTAGTTATTTATAATTAGTTATTTATAGCAAAAGTGATTAGGGTTTTCACCGACTATAACGTGGGCTACGACGGCCCATAAAGATTGACAAACCATTATTAATTAGTTGAAATCATAAAATCATATAATTGGCAAACCACAAAATTTGGTTTAGATTTTGATTAGCTTTAAACCAGTACGATCGGTTCGTTTTAAGTTAAATCTTTTAAATAATGACACGTAAGCAAAACGCTCTGAAACTCGATGAGAAGCCGACACCTAAGCAAATCACTACACAAATAGGTATATGGATATATATATATATATATATATATATTTCATGTTTAGAAGACAACTCGATGAAAAGTGCATGTACATATATATATATATATATATATATATATATAATATGTTAGAGATTAGCTGAAACTGTAAATTGCCAAGACCTGAAACTTGTTTCACATTAATTTCATGTTTCATCGGTTTTACTTTGATATCAATTTAATTTCATTTATGAAGTTTTATTAAGTTTGGTCTTATTGATGTTTCATTAATTACAAATCAAATTATGAGATTCGGTCTGTGCCGATCCAATACTTTGGAATGTCTTACGTTTTTTTTTAAAACATACATTTTTCATATATTATTTAAAATCCTAAATAATCGGTGATTTTAAAAAAAAGCCAGGTTAAAAAACTTTATAAAACAATCCAACCCCATAAACCGTTTACGAGACGTTCCTCGTATATACGAAAGGAGGTGAACCCTCTTCCACAGCTCACCACGTCAGCACACCAGAGATTGACACATGTCCTTTTGAAAAAACCTAAAATTGCCGTCGTCGCATTTTGCTCTTCTTTCTTACGTTTCTAGATGAAAGAGACGTAACTGACAAAACTCATCTTCTTCTCTTCCTCTTCTCTTCCTCTTCTCTGACAGGTTTTAATGGTTTCGGAATATAAATTCATCGTCTGCTCTTTCTCTTCCTTCATGTGATTTATTCTTGAGATAATTCACGATCTCCATATTTTTCCTTCCTTCTCTTTTTCGTTTATTTAACTTTCTTCATCGTTTCCTAATTCTGATATTGGGTCGCCCCATCAATTTATCCTCTCATACGATTGTTTGTATCTATTCATCCTCCAACTCCACACGAAACATATTTGTTGCCGTCTGGTGAATAGCTCGAGGATCATCGATCGATGGAAGGGCACCAAGATTTTTTCAATTGATAATTATTCACACAACCCTTTCATTTCTCCTATTAAATTTCTCCCATACGATCATATTCTCGCCAATTTTGTAGCCAGCGCATGTGATGAAGTTGAGAGATAGATCGGTACTTGGGAAAAATACGATTATTAAGAGCGACCATTTTCCAGGTTTTCAAGAAAATACTATAAGATATGAATGATATATCAATATATCAACAATAACTTTCTACATAGTTTTTATTTAGATCTAAGTAATGAAAGTTAAATTATACATTAATCAAATTTATTTTGTAAATTATTAAAACACAAAACAGAAAATGATAAAAATATTAATAAAAAGTTAGAAATATGTCAATTTGGAGTTTGTGCAGAGATACCTTGTTGCTGCGTGTTTGAGTTGTTGTAAGAAGCGGCTTGAGCATTGAAGGGTGGTCTTGGTTGGAAGTTCATATTTCCTCCATAGTTCTCGTTTTGGAACTGGTTTTGGTATGGCCTCGATTGTTGTGGATAAGGCTGATCTTGAGGGTTCTTGATACAAGACTTTTTAGTCTCTAGGAGGTATCAATAACTCCAACACGTGTAGTATGAAGGTTATCAATCCATAAAGGGATTTATCCTAATCACTAAGAATACAAGGTTCATAAGTAATTTAAGCTAAATAAGGTAATTGGTTATTAAGTATTCAAGTTCAAACTAAGCAAGGCAATAACTAAACGAGTTGTAATTCAAATAAGAAAAGCGGAACTAGAGATGAGGTTAATGACATAAGGTGATCCAAGTCCAATTAGTGGTGTTCATTTACTCAAAAAGCTAATTCCTAGGCAATAGATCTCTAATCTAGATTAGTTCTCTTTCAAGCAACTAATCTCTATGTTAATTATCAAGTCCATTAGTAAATCATCATTTGTGGATTAACAACTAGCAAGCATTAAGAAACATAACAAGATCAACCAAAGATATGCCCTAAACAACTAATATCTTAGGTTAGGAACATAAATCTCTTGTTTAGTTGGTCTTGGCATTTCATGAACACTAAGGCATTTCATCAAACACTTAGTGTTCATGAAATGCCTTGTGATCTAGATCCACTCTTTCAAGCTAGATCTAGCATTAGGGACTCTAGACAAGAAGGAATATAAGATTATCTAACCCTAACACCACTAATCAAACCATAGATCACCCTAATCTACCACATCTCAAGATCCTAAAAATACTACTCAAGATCCATCAAGAACACCTTAAAATCGATTATGATAGAAGATGATTCCATGGATAGATGTTTGATTAATCAAGATAGAAAGAGGATAGATGGAAGAGATTGATGGAAATAAATACCAAATTGCATAAATCAAAAGATCCTTCTTACAAATCTCAAACTCTCTCAAAGGTTAAGGTTTTGAGCATAAGAAAAAACATACATTGAAAATTAGGTTTAGATGGGTATTTATAAGAAAAGTGGGTTACAGGATTGACATCAATGTCACAAATCGATGCAACAAGTCGATGCTAAGCTCCCTGATGTTGCATCCATTTGTTGCATCCATTTGTTGCATCGATGTGAATTCCCCTGAAGCTAAGCATCCATTTGTTGCATCGATGTAAATGGGGTCTTGAGCGAGGCTAAGCTCCCTGATGTTGCATCCATTTGTTGCATCGATGTGAATGCTGAAAAGCTCCCAAACGTCTTCAACCGCTTCTCTTGCTCCCGACCCGAGTGGTCTTCAGTAAATCCGCGGTAACTCCTTAACCAAATGTCAAAATGGATTCCTGTAGACAGAGGACTCACTTCTCTACAACTATTATGAAGAGCTTCAAGGCTGATTCGTAACGGAGGGCCTTCGTCTAGCTACATCTTTCCGGCGTCTCGGATGGGCTTTGCATTCTTCTTATGCTCCATAACTCCAAACATCATCAATTGTCTCCAAGACACCTAAAAACACTCCAAATGCATGCAAAACTCACTAAGACCTAATTCAAACACCTATTACTCTAATAAAGACCTAAATGCTATAAAAGATATGCGAGACACATGCATGAGACGCAAAACTCTAAATGAAATGCATGCTAAAACATGCAATATATGAGTATATCAGTTCTCCACGTTCGGGTTTCGATACGAGAGATTTTTGAGGTTGGCGTTGCGGAAATTGTTGTTGAATCCGTTGTTGAAACGGCTTTGGTAGGAATTTTGTGCTCCCACATAGTTAACTTCTTCTTCTTGAAAATATGAACCGTTGTTGTCGGGTTCGTAATAAGTTTCATCATTGACTCCAACAGTAGCTTCACAAGCATGTACTTGACGGTTTTGGTTGTTGAGAAGTCAATTTATCATGACTTTTATCTCGGCTATCTCCTTGGATTCTGTCACATTCGATCTAGTCGATCTGTCGTAGCCGGGAGAATTGTTGCTATCCGACATAGCAAGATTTTCGATGAGAGCTCTTCCTTGGTTGATGGTCTTCATGGAGAAGTCTCCACTGCTGGCCGTGTCGAGAGAAAGTTGATATTTCGGTAGTAATCCTCTGTAGAAAGTGTTGAGCAAATTCGGACCGGAGAAACCGTGATGAGGACAATCTCTCTCGTACTCTTTGAAACGTTCTAACGCTTCATTGAAAGACTCCATCGATTGTTGATGAAAACTTTGAATTTTGTTTCTCAATGAGTTGGATCTCCACTTGGTGTAGAAATGATTTAGGAAGGCGGATTTAAACTCTTCGCAATTAGTAATAGATCATGCGGGCAAAGATTTCAACCAACAGTGAGCTTTATCAGCCAAAGAAAAAGGAAAAAGATTACACTTCAAATAGTCGGCGGGAACTTGGTTCGTTCTCGTGGTTCCGCATATCAATTCGAACAACTCGATGTGCTCCATCAGATGCTCTTTTGCAACTCCATGAAAATGACTTTGCTTTACCAAAGCAATGATTTGAGGTTTGATCTCAAAATTGTTTCCGTTCGGTATAGGTAGTTGTATGGCCGCTCGGTTTTGAAAGTGTAGATACGGTGCATCAAAATCAGCAATAATGCGGTTACGCGCTTGTCTCCTCAGAGCAAAATCAGCAGTACGGTACGGTTGGCGTTTACGCCATTAGGAGGAATCGGTGCATTGGCTTGAGTATCGTTCCTTGGTGCATCACGATCGACGGGAAGTTGTCGCCTCGGATTTTCAGCATTTCGGTTTTGGTTGTGGTTTTCTTCGAGATTGAGATGTGGCTGGTCATTAGTACCACGGACAGCCTCTTGATCTTCCTTGTGATTCGAAAAATCATGGTTATCCTCGTGATCTAGTTGATCACGGTTTAGTTGATCTTATCGTTTTTTGTCATCCTTAAGTTTCTTTTGAATCTTCGGAGTTCTCTCTCGTGTTTGTTGATATCGTCTACTAGCAGTACCATTACTCTAGGAGTTCTCCTAGTGTGCATGCACCTTAGAACAAAAGACAAAGATAAATGAGAAAGTCAAAAGAACAACAAAGAACTTGAAAATCAAAAGTGTCTAGAGCAGAAATTAGAATACGAAATCAAACAAGCTAAACTATCCCCGGCAACGGCGCCAAAAACTTGACACACCGGGAATTAACCCCGGCGTGGGGTTTTACCCTTTATATCTAAGCCGCAAGTGCACATCACACGAAGTAGTATTTAGGGATCGAATCCATTGGGATAGACGTTGTCCAATTTCTAACGAGTTCTAACTTACGTCTAGACGTAAATATATTTTGGGTTTTGTTACGGTCGTATCTAAAGAATCTAAACTAAACTAAGAAGGGAAGTAGCTAACTAATTATTTTATCGGAGTTGTGAATCAATTAAACGAAGCGTTGGGCAATCGAGAATTTTCTATGGTTTATGGTCGATTTTTACAAGGAACTTTCTAGGATTTCTAAAGCGACTTTTTGTCGTCTTTGGGTTCTTAAACTTGGAACACGTACGCTGCGTGTAGTCTACTACTGTAATCATACAAACCTACTCACTTCAATACTCGGACGGTAGCTTCGGACTCCGCCCGCGCAAGAAGTGAATGATACTCTCAAAGGTCGTTTACGCCCACAATTCCTCCGTAAGTATACTTCCGAAATCTTACGACGAATTTGCTCGTCTACCCTAGGTCAAGCGATTAAATACAACACTTACTTCGCTCTAAAATGCCTAATATCAGTTGCTAAGACGGTTAGTCAAGCAACGCATTAACAACAAGGATAGAACTAAGAACCCT
Source organism: Eutrema yunnanense (assembly GCA_002933935.1). Classification (NCBI taxonomy): domain Eukaryota; kingdom Viridiplantae; phylum Streptophyta; class Magnoliopsida; order Brassicales; family Brassicaceae; genus Eutrema; species Eutrema yunnanense. The sequence goes on along the minus strand of PKML01043512.1, from coordinate 126,460 downwards.
AATCGGTATCCTAGACTAAAAACCTAATAGAATCAAACCATAAGCTCCCCTTCAAACCTCTATGCCCAACAAGGAGATTACTCAGCCATAGCTGAGGTAATCATATTCAATAAATCAAATAAAAACAGTAAGTAAAAAGGGATGAAGAAAGCTTCTCTATCGAAGAACACGAATCGAGAATCATTTGCTCCAAACCAAAGAAAACAAGTGCACAAGTCACAAGAGCTTCGCTTCTGCCTTCAAGCATGAAAATAATGTAACATGTATGTCTAAAAGGCATAAATTAAGTATTTATAGAGCTAATCTCATTTAGGGTTTGATGGGAAAATACGGTTTTGGCCTCGGGTGAAGAAACAGATCATTTAGGGCGGAATTAGGCTTGGTTGCGGGTGCGAAGCTCCTGGCCAAGATGAAATGGGCTATGGCCGCGGTTGGGGTGGCTCCAGGGGTGGTGGAATGGTGCTTGGCCGCGGGTTCGGGCAGCTTCATCAGTATTCAGTGCTTCGGGTATATTTAAGGATCCAACCATTGGATTGCCTCCAATCAATTTGCATTTGAAAGCTGGTTGTTTCCACTTTGTTGTGTCCAAATTTGGGGATGATCATACTGTGAAAAGGTCTCCATTAGCTGCAAGACTTTTTGACAGTCTAAGTTTATCCAAAAACGTACGTTTGCTCCGAAATAAACTATTTTATTCCGAGTTACCTGAAAAGTCTTTCAAATCTCTAAAATATGAAAATCACTCGAAAACTTTTGAAAACGGAGTTAAAACACCTGCAAAAGAATATGAAAGTGATCCATAAAAATGGTCAAAAACCGGTGTTATCAAAACCCTACAAGAAACCGAAAAATGTGAGTATAAGTTATATGTATCGTTATGAAAGGTTAAACTCGTTCTCGAATCGATGCATATAAATCGTTATATGATCCATTCTATGTTTACCTATTAAGTTAGTTGTCAGGAAATAAGATTAGTAGATGTTTCTTAAACCCTATATGATTTCACAATTTATTATTTCTTACCCTAAACCCTAAATAGTCGGATATCGTTCGGAATTTCCGACCGATTTCCGATGGAATTTATAAATCGGTATATTTTACACTTAGCTTTTTTCGGGAAATTTTCATGTCGTTCGACCGATATGAAAGTTCTTGATATTTACATGTGTTTATACACTTGTAAATCACCCAATCAGAGGGCATGCAATGTTATGTATCGATCAGAATTTCGTAGGAAATTTCTGACCGATTTCCGACCGTCGTAAAAAATACCCGCGAAAATTGACTGCCAAACGAAATAATTAGGAGGTTTATTAATTGATTCTCGACCGAATGGATCGGTCGGAAATCAATAGATCTAAAACAGCGATTCCTCTTCTTCTTCCTCATTCGGTTTCATAGCTCTCTCTCTCTCTATGTCGCTCTCTTTCTCTCCGTCTCTCTCTCACGCCGCCATCGCCCTCTCTCTCCCCCGTCGCCGGTAAGTCTTCTCTTCCTATTATCTTCCTCTTCTCTTCCTCTTCTCTTCCCCTAATAGCTCGTTCTTCTCTTCCTCTTCTCTCTCAGGTCGCCGTCGCCGCCGTCCTTCCGTTCGCCAGAGCCGTCGTCCCTCATCCGCCGCCGTCTTCTTCATCCCTTCTCCATGTAAGCAAGATTATTAGGTTGTTAGTTTGTGGTTAGATTTGTTGGATTTGTCAATAGATTTGTGGTTAGATTTTGTGAAATATTTTTGTTTAAGTGATATGCTCAATTTAATACCCTAAATAGTACTAAAGCAGTTGTTGTAATAAATCAGGGGTCGAACACAAGAACTCAGTTATCACACAATAGATTGTATAGATCCGAAATAAGCTAAATCAAAAGATGTAATTGAAAACAAGATTGCAAGTAAAAGCGTTGTAAATTCAGTTGGAGGAATATAGGTTCAGGGTATTTCTCAGGAAATCAATGAATGCAGCTAAATTAACTAACATGATTCAGATTAAGCACGGTTCTAGAACTCAAATCACTAAAATATAATTAACCAACTCTCGTTGCGAAAACTATCTAAATCTAAATCCTAGAAATTCCAAATCTCTTTGCGAATCCTAAAGTCTAAATCAGCTTTAAAGTTCAGGTTTGATATGTTCACAAATTAATTAAACCAAATCTCTTTGCGAATAATTAATTTGCTCAC
>PKML01043512.1:104544-115949 GCA_002933935.1 Eutrema yunnanense | reverse complement strand
AATTTGCTCACCTAGGTTCTATCAGGTAATTAATCGCACTCTCGTGCCTAATCAATTATCCTAAGATCTAAGTTCTAGGTGATCAATCTAGAATTAGCTTTGAGAACAACCTAAGGTGAAGAACTAATTCAGATAGTGAATCCTAACAGATAATCAACCTAGCATTCAAAGAAATTCCTATGAGAAAACCCCAAACCTAACAAGTGATCTACTCAGACATGGAAATTAAATCAATAAACATGTTTGAATAAATACTCAATAGAATAAGAAAGAGTAACAAGATGTTTGAGATCTGAATCTCGGACGAAGGGAAATTCAGACTTTGCTCTCTTCTCAACAAGTTCTCTCTTAAACCAAAACAAAATAAAGCCTAGCCTAACAATGGCTGTAAAATCCTATTTATAACCTAAAACACGAGTTGGGGTCTTCTTGTAATTATTAAAGACTTCTGGGCACTTTTGCAATTCTTCAAGTCTTGAAAAACTCGCGGGTCGTGTCTTGCTGCGATGAGTATCGATCGATACCAGGGGGTATCGATCGATGCTTGTCGTGAAATCAGATACTCAGCAACACGACTTCAGCTCTTGCTCCAAACTACTCCAGAAAGCTCCAATAATTCCAATAATGCTCCAAACGTGCTAAGACCTGTAAAAGACTCTAAAAGACTACAAAACACTAGAAAGACTCAATAAAAAGGACTTTTATCATGGCTTAAACAGGGTAAAAACCATGATATATCATTAAGTTAAAAATATTAGTTTAGGTTATAATTTTTTTGTTTAATGTTTTTGTGTAATAGTTTGTTAGATTTGTTTATGTTATAAATTTTAAATTATTTTTGCTTAGTTATATAAAATATTTTTAGCATTTTTAATGTTTTCGGGTTTTTGATAATATTTTGTGGGTTTAAATGTTTCATAATTTTTTTCAGGTTTAAACGTTTCATAATTTTTTCAGGTTTTTGATAATATTTTTCTGGTTTAAATGTTTCATAATTTGTTTTGGGTTTTTGATAAAACTTTAAACGTTTCATAATTTTTGTTGGGTTTAAACGTTTCATAATTTTTTCGGGTTTTTGATAATATTTTTAGTATTTTTATAATTTTTGACATCTAACAAAGTTTACGGGTTTTTTTCGAGGTCGTACGATGGTTTTGATAACCTTCGCCGCAGTGGTTCGTCTCGAGGGCTGATATATCATGGTTTTTATCCCTTTTTAGCCATCATATAAGTCTTTCTTATAGAGTCTTTCTAGTGTTTTCGTAGTCTTTTAGAGTCTTTTCAGGTTTTGGCACGTTCGGAGCACAATTGGAGATATCGGAGCATTCTGGAGCTTTTTGGAGCAAAGCAGAGATCGTGTAGCTGAGATACCCGAATCGAAGCCCGAGTATCGATCGATACACTTATGGTATCGGTCGATACCGACTGCAGACAGAAACAAATCGCGATTGAAGATTCTGTTTTCAAGCCCAGAAGACTTTATTATTTACAACCAAGCCCAAAACGTGTCTTAGCTATTAATTAGGTTTTTCAACCACCTTTGTGACTAAGTTTTATTCTAAGCTTTATTTTATTCTTGATACTTTGAGAGAGATTTGTTCCAGGGTTTTTGGGGAGACAACTCTGAACCCTTGTTTCCTATTGATTTCTTTTATGCAATTATATTCATCTATGATTTATGTTCCATTGATCATGTATGAGTAGATCTCCTTTAGGTTTAGGGTTCTCATAAAGGATCTCTTTGAATGTTAGGTTAATTGGTTGATTAGGGTTCATAATCAGAATTAGTTCTTCACCATAGGTTGTTCTCAAAGCTAATTCTAGGTTGACGAATCTGGAACTTAGATCTTAGGTTAATCGATTAGGCACGACAGTGCAATTGATAATCTGACAGAACTTAGGGTGAGCAAAATAGCTATCCGCAAAGAGATTTGGTTTAGTTGTTTTGTGAACATATTAAACCTGAACTTTAAAGCTGGTTTAGATCTTTAAGATTTGCAAAGAGATTTGGGATTCTGGGATTTAGACTTAGATAATTCTCGCAACGACATTTGGTTAATTATAGCTTAGTGATTTGAGTTCAAGAACCGTGCATAACCTGAACCCTGACTAGTTAGTTTGTCTGCATTCATTGATTTCCTGAGAAATACTATGAACTATCTTCCTCCATCGAATTACAATTTGTTTACTTCTACGTATTTGCTTTCAATTCCATTGATCACTTAGCTTAATTCAAACCTAATAAATCTATTGTGTGTTTTCTTGAGTCTCTGTGGATTCAATCCCTAAGTATTACAATCGACAAAGCTTTAGTACTTTTAGGGTATTAATTTGAGCTTATCAAATTTGGCGCCGTTGTCGGGGACTCTTAATTCGCCATTAGATTTTAGTCAAGAATTTCAACTAAGCTCGTGTATCGATAGATACTACCCAGTGTCGGTCGATACTCGTCGTATTTTTTTTAGGTTGTTACTTACGTGCCTTGTCTAGTGTGTTTCAAGTGTATGGCCACTCGTGAAACCAGGTGGAACAAGAGCACTCAGCTAGTCAATCATTCCAACAAGGAGCTAGCAAACTTGGAACGTACAACACGGAAAACAAAGAAACCAGCAGAGATGAACAATCCAGTGGTATTGACTCGTGATGATGCTGGAGTTTTGAGAGACCAAGAGGGTCATTTGTGCAATGAGAGAGGGCAACGAATTGATGCGGATGGAAACATCATTGTCCCTCCAGATGTTGTTGATGTGGTTGATCGTGGTAGGATAATTAGTGAGTACAACAGGCCTGATCAGTTCTATGTCAATCGATCAGCAATTCGCCCTCCTATTTTTCAGAGAAATGACTTTGAGCTGAAACCTGCATACTTCATTCTTGTGGGTCAGCACCCTTTTCATGGTCTTTCTCATGAACACCCCACGGATCACATTGAGAGGTTTGAGGACCTGGTTACTAGCATCAAATACAATGGAGTGTCCTATGATTTCCTTTTCTGTAAGCTTTTTCCATACTCTCTTGGTGGAGATGCAGCTTATTGGCTTAAGTTGTTGCCCCCTGGATCACTGACTACTTGGGAGGAGACTAAGAACGCCTTCCAGAACAATTTCTATGATGATGCCAGATCCGAGGAGCTTAGGGATAAGATCTCCCAATTTTCTCAGGGATCGACTGAGGCATTCAAAGCTGCTTGGATTAAATTCAGATCATATCACAGGGATTGTCCACATCACGGGTTCACTAAGGTTCAGTTGTTGGGTATCTTTTTCAGAGGGATTGATTGGAGATATCAGATGGCCTTAGATGATGCGAGTCATGGGAACTTCAACACCAAATATCCTGACGATGCTTATGTGCTTATTGAGAACTTGGCATCTAGCAATAGCACCAAGAATGCAGACTTTGAGCGAAGAAAGCAGACTGGGAGTATGGATGGATCGCATATTGCTGAGGTTCAAGCTAAGTTGGATTCAGTGCACAATCTCTTGATGGGAAAGACGATGAAGGTTGTTCATTTTGCTGATGAGGTTGAGAACTTCAATGAGGATGAAGTGGAAGGTGTTAACTACATTGGTGGTTCTGGTTTTCAAGGTCAAAGAAATCAATACCACCAGAACAACAACCGAAACTTCACCAACAATGCTCAGCAAGGAGGGTACAAGTCTGAAGTCAACCCGGCTGGTTTTAGAACATATGGGAATTCGTCCTACCAATCTCCACCACCCAAAACTCCTGAAAGCAAAGTTAAATCTATGCTGGAACATATTCTTGAGGGACAGCAGAAGATGACGGTAGACTTTAATGGGAAGATGGATGCCATGTATACATATCTGAATGGAAAAATCAAGGCTCTCAACAGTCATCAGAAGATGCTGGAAACTCAAATAGCTCAGAATGCAGCAGCTGTCACGGGAAAGATGGTTCGTTCACATAATGAATACGTTAATGCAATCACCTTAAGAAGTGCTAAAGAGGTCACTACATTGGTAGAAAAGGGTTTGAATGCAGAAAAATCCGTGGAGTTAGAAGAGTTTGAAGGTGATTTTGAGCCTGATACGGCTGTGTCGAGCGACACCACTACTTGTGTCGATCAACACCAATCTGAAGAAACGACACAGAAACCATGTGTCGATCGACACCAATCTGGTGTCGGTCGACACCCCTCGCATACTGAACTAGAATTTGTGAAAAAAACCGAAGATTGTTGAGGATAATGTTTACAAGCCCAAGGTGCCATATCCTAAACCACTTAGACATCTCAGAGATCCCATTACTGCAGAGAAGTTATTCGCTTTTGAGAAGATGGTAAGGAGGATTCCCCATACGAAGTCTTTTGAAGAAGCTTTGGAGAACCGCCCTTTGCTTGGTTACTTCCGAGATTGCAGAGACTACTTGTGTCGATCAACACCAATCTGAAGAAACGACACAGAAACCTTGTGTCGATCGACACCAATCTGGTGTCGGTCGACACCCCTCGCATACTGAACTAGAATTTGTGAAAAAAACCGAAGATTGTTGAGGATAATGTTTACAAGCCCAAGGTGCCATATCCTAAACCACTTAGACATCTCAGAGATCCCATTACTGCAGAGAAGTTATTCGCTTTTGAGAAGATGGTAAGGAGGATTCCCCATACGAAGTGTTTTGAAGAAGCTTTGGAGAACCGCCCTTTGCTTGGTTACTTCCGAGATTGCAGAGAAACTCTAGAAGAGATCAAGGCACTCTTCATTAAGGAAAGAAGAACACCACCACCAATGAAACAGTTGACTAAGAGAGATGACCCAGAAAAATTTTCGGTTCCATGCTCTATCTCTGGAGTTGAATTCAAAGAGTCTCTCGTTGATTCAGGGTCTAGCGTCAATGTCAAGTCAAAGGCAATTGCAGAGAGGTTGAGAATTGGTGATCTTAGATCTGCTAAGATGACTCTCGCATTCGCGAACTCTTCAACCTCAATTCCATATGGTACCATCCCTGATTTGCTTGTTAAAGTAGAAGATTGTTTGGTTCATACTGATTTTCAGATTGTGGAGATGAGCGAAAGTTCTAATATACCTTTGATTCTTGGAAGACCGGTCATGGCTACAGTTGGTGCAGTTATCACTACAAGAAAAAGGGCATTTCCGACGGCGTTTCCGACGGGGTATAAACCGTCGGGAATTTCCGACGGAATACCGATGGATTTCCGAGGTTATTTCGACGGACTAAAAATGATCAGAAATCGGTCGGAATATTCTGATGGTATTTCGAGGGACTGCCAACGAATCTACACTCCCTCGGAAACCGGTCGGAATATTCCGACCGATTAACGGCCGTCGGAAATCGGTGGATAATTTCCGACCGATTTCCGATCGATTTCCGACGGATATATTACTTGCTTTGTAAATACTTCTTCTCTTGCATATATGTTTGCTTTGTTTGTAAACATATATATATATATACCTTTCCTGGCTATGGAATTTTGAAGATTCGATATATGTGTATATATAGTTGGAGAGAACATGCAAATTAAATATTTCTCTATAAATACTTCCCCTCATTCACAACAAATACGCCTGTCTTTAATTTGTCACATTTGCGAAATTATTTTCTTAAAACCTCTTTCAAAACGGTGCCTTTTACGCGGGAAACTGCTCGTAAGAGAGTCATTTGTCCATCTACGGTCAAGATTAAGTCAAACCCTTGGATTTGTGACGAGGTTGAAGAGGGAAGGGCCCGCAAGTATCAGCGAAGTTCCTCCCAAAAAGCCAGACGTGACTTCAACTAGCAGTGGTAGCTGGGGGCTAGGCTTGGCAAGGTAAGGGAACCAGACTCTGCAAGAATACCATGAGGAGTTCGTGCGGACTATGGGACTATTTGGGCTTCACCGATCTGCAGCAGAAGTGGCGATGATCTTTTTCCAAGGACTCCGACCTGACTTTCGACTGCAACTTACCGAGATGGGACTACATGACCGTGGAGAGCGCATCAACAATGTCCTACGGAATGCTCGCCTCGCGGAGACCAAGCTCAACCGAGTGGTTATAGACGACTCGTCCGATAGTGAAATGGAAGACGACCCATCCTTTTAGCCTATTTTCCAAATAATATGTTCTACTCCGATCCTCCTTTTACATTAATAAAAAGAGCTTAATTTGAGTTTTTTTAACTTGAACTTGGTTTGGGAAATGCCGGAAATGTATACTTGGTATTGTAATAAACTTTTTCTCGGCTAAAATCCTAAAATCCCGGAAATCCCTTGGAAATTTCGGAGGGATTTCCGACGTTTTAGGATTTTAGCCGAGGAAAACTGAATTCCCCGGCTAAAACTTCTCCGGTATCAATTTTAGCCGGGAGTTTAAAGATTGCCTTGGCTAAAACCATAAACCGTCGGAAATCCGTCGGAAATTTCAGAGGGATTTCTGACGGTTTATGGTTTTAGCCGAGGAAAACTGAATCCCCCGGCTAAAACTTGCCCGGTATCAGTTTTAGCCGGGGGATTCAGTTTTCCTCGGCTAAAACCATAAACCGTCGGAAATTTTTGACGGATTTCCGACGGATTTAAGAATTTTCAGTTTTAGCCGAGACATTTTCAAGCACCTCGGCTAAAACTGATATGAAAATCCTTAAATCCGTCAAAAATCCCTCAGAAAGTTCCGACGGATTAGGATAATAAACCCCGAATTTGCCGGATTTTGAACATGTTTGATCTTGATAGTTGTAGAAGTAAGAAAAATAAACTAGTTTCTGTGAAATATTTTTAAGAATCAAACGTTTTAATTAAAACATGGAGCAATTCCGTAAATGTTCATAGATGTTCTAGGAGTTGTTATGAATGGTTGAACTCGTTCATCGATCGATTTTTACAAAATCCCAAATAACTTATTTTGATTGGTTGTCAAAGATTTTTCTTATTAGTATGTAAAACTAATAGTTATTAAACACAAAAATTTATGAAATCTTCATAATCTAAACCCTAAACCCTATACCCGTCGGAAATCCGTCGGAAATTTCCGAGGGATTTCCGACGGGTTTAGATATTTATAATATCAAACGCGTTGACTGGCCAATAAGAATGCATGCAGTTTGGCGGTCCGTCGGAAATCCCTCAGAAACGACATATTTCCGACTGATGATGAAATTTTGCTCGAAAATATAAACCACCAATCGAAAAAACAAAAATCGAAGCGGTTATTTAAATTAGGTTTCCGACGGATTACCGATGGATGTAATCCGTCAGAAACCTTTTTATATATCGGATTCATCTTCTTCTCTCTCAGTTTCATCGATCGAGAGCTCAGTTTCATCGATCGAGAGCTCAGTTTCTTCTTCCGCCGAGTCCGCTGTCGCCGCCGCCTCCTCCTCTCTTCTTCTCTTCCTCCGCCAAGACCTCTCTTCTTCTTCCTCCGCCGAGACCTCTCTTCTTCTTCCGCCGCCGCCGATATTCTGTCAGACGATCAAAACATGTAGTTTCGTACGTTTGCGGTAAGTAAATCTTTATTTATGTTTTGTAATATATTTTGAGATTTTGTTAACATCTATATTTCTTTTTTGTAGCAAGAGTTTAATTGGAATCATACGATCACAAAGACGGTGGAGACGGAATTTTTTTCGGAGGCTAGGACGCAATTCTCGCGCAACATGAACGAGTGAAAGAAGGCTTGGAAAAAGGGGAAAGATCAGCCAAAAGGCTTGGACAAGGATGTGTATACGAAGTACATCCCATATTGGCAACAGCAGAAGACCGTAGCTCTATCTTAGACAAACTCCCATAACCGGAAGAGTCGCCGAAGCGGGAAGGGAGAACCTATCCACAACAACGGGGAAAAGAGCTTCAAGACAACCGAAATCGAAATGGTAAGTATTTTTACGGTTTTTAGTTCTTTTTTTTTATAAGAAAATGATTATCTTTAACGGTTTTATTTATTTTGTAGACGGGGGAATACGGCGAAGTTCCCGATCTTCTGCAAGTGATGGTGAGGACGCACACCAACAAGAAGACGGGCCGAATTGACGATGGAGCCGTCAGGGAGATGGTCGAAAAGATGACGAAGGTGCAAGACGACATTCTCACCCAGAGATCGCAGGAGGGCTACACCGGATCCAACAAAATCACTCGGGCCGGGATGAACAACCTAGTCCTCTCGGTATGTAAAAAATATAGATTATTATTTCAATTTAGATAATTATTTGTTAATAAAAAATTATAATGTTTTTTTTATTGTTTTCGTAGGAGGTACCCGTTAAAAAAGGTCATCGGCCGGGGTTGGGTAAGCTTGCGACCCAACGTGCATCTTCTTCGGCCAGTTTCTCGATGGATCCAGAACTCATCCGTCAGAACGAAGAGCTCAAGGAGAAGGTCACAGTTTTGGAGGAAGAGCTCTCGACTCAGAAAACAAAGAGCGACAAGATGGACGCGTGGTTCGCATCGAAGTTCGATGATTACCTGTCGTTTTGATTTCAATATTTTTTTTTTGTAATTTTTCAACTTTCAAAAACTTTTAAAAATTATGTTTTTGTAATTTAATTATATAATTAATTTTCTATTTACGTTTAAAATTATTTAATTTAATAAATAAATTATTCAATATTTTAGTTAAAAATATATTACAAATTAAATAAATTAATTTTCTATTTTCGTTTTAATTTTTTAATCCGTCTGAAATCCCTCGCAATTTTCCGAGGGATTTCCGACGGATTGAGGATCGATCGATCACAATTTTAGATCGATTGATGCTCAATCCGTCGGAAATCCCTCGGAAAATTGCGAGGGATTTTCGACGGATTTTACCCTCGATTTGTCCCCGGAAATCCGTCAGAATTATCCTCGATGGACTATGCCTCAGAAAAGCCGTCGGTAAATTGCTCCCTCGGAAATCCGTCAGAAATTTCTGACGGATTTTTTTCCGACGTAATAGAACCGACGGCCAAAATCCATCGGAAATAGCCATTTCCGACGGGATTCCGACGAATTTGGCCGTCGGTTCTAGCCTGTTTTCTTGTAGTGTATAGACACGCCCAGTAAGAGAATCTTGTTCTCATACATTGATTTGCTGGTTAAAGTAGGAGATTGTGTTGTTCCTGCTGATTTTCAGGTTGTGGAGATGAGTGCAAGAACTAGTACGCCTTTGATTCTTGGAAGACCATTCATGGCTACGGTTGGTGCAGTTATAGACACGCCCAGTGAGAGGATCTCGTTCTCATACATTGACGAACAGGTCACCTACAAAGCCATTCCTTCTGGAAGAGCTCCCAAACATGTCTCTTGCATCACCGTTGTTACAGGAGAGACGTTGATGGTTGATCTCTTGGAAGAGCCTTATGATGAGCCAAATGTCATAGACGTTTTAGATAGTCCTTCTATCATCACAAAGAGAGACATCAAAACGGCTAAGGCAAAGAAGAAGGTGAAGAGCAAAAGAGTCAAGGGTGATGCCCTATATGACTTTAACCCCTCAGAAATGTGATGGAGATTCGATTGAATATGAGGTGGAGTGCAAAGGAAATTCGAAACCATTCTCTAAGGTTAGAGCTATTCTCACTTCAAAGTTGAAAGAGAAAGGAAAGGATGTTGTGAAGGGCATGTTGAGCAGAATTCTGAAGCTGGAGATGTCTAGTTGTGGAGCTTGTTTTGGAGCAAGTTCTCATTCTTATCCTGACTAATACATGAGCCAAAATCAAGCTAATGACTGAAAACAAGCGCTTGGTGGGAGGCAACCGACTGGTGAGTCTGTACATAAGTTCTTTTATTTCTTTTGATTTTTTTTTTGATTTTGTGTCTTGTGTTTTGCGTGAATCAGTTACAAAGTAGTTGTGTATTTATTACTTGTGTCGACCTAAGCCTAGTATCGCTCGATACCAATGATGTGTGTCGGTCGATACTCATACCCCAATCCGGTAACTCCTCTGATTTTCACGCCTCCACTCAGCTCTTATGATTTCTTTTACCGACTCTAGACTAGATAACACTGGGGACATTGTTGTTTAAGTCTGGGGGAGGTGGTTGTTAACAATGCGTTTGTTTTTCTTAGAGTCAGTCGTTTTTGAGTCAAAAATCGTTTTATTGAGTCAAAACCTATTGGAGACGATGATCTTTTTCTTAAATATATTGTTCTGACTTTGCTTCTAAGTGACCATTGTTACAGAATCAGTTCTATATCAGACTAATGAAAAATCCAAAGGCTGACCAGTTAACTAGAAGACACCCATGTTTCCAGCAAAGTCCATTAGCTAATGTTTGCACTTCATCGATGTGATTGATGTTCACAGAGCTTGATTCCTCATTCATATCTGACAAAGAAACCCATGTGTAGAAAGTAATGGTATTCCTCTCCCTTGTTATAAGTTAATAAATAAAAACATGAAAATATGAAATGATTTTCTTCTCAGTAGAGGGCTACGAAAATTTCCAACGATCCCATTATTCTAGTTGAAAAGAAATGATCACACAAAGGTTGGAAGCGAGGTTAGGAAAATTTCCTATGTATATGCAGAAGAACATGATGAGAAATAAGTCTGGAGAGAGGAAACAATACCAAAAAAAATGTGAAAATTGGGTGGTTCTTTTGTCATGATATTGTATGGGAAAGAGTCTAGAAAGTTCTTGGCATTGATCACAGCGATGAAACTGGCGATGAGGGCTTTATTGGACAATGTGATATATCATGGTTTTTACCCTATTTAAGCCATGATATAAGTCCTTTTTATAGAGTCTTTATAGTATTTTGGAGTCTTTTAGAGTCTTTTACAAGTCATAGCACGTTGGGAACATTATTGGAGATATTGGAGCTTTCTGGAGCATTTGGAGCAAAGCAGAAGTTCGTGTTGCTGAGAACCCGATATGAAGCCTTGGTATCGATCGATACTGGCTAGTATCGATCGATACCCATCGCAGCAAGACACGACCCGCGAGTTTTCCAAGACTTGAAGAATTGCAAAAGTGCCCAGAATTCTTTAATAATTACAAGAAGACCCCAACTCGTGACTTAGGTTATTTATAGGATTTTTACAGCCACTTTTATGGCTATGCTTTATTTTGTATGTTTTATTTTACTTTGGGTTGAGAGAGACAAGTCTGAATCTCCCTTCGTCCGAGATCAGATCTCAAAACCTCTTGTAACTCTTTCTATTTATTTGATGATTTATTCAGTTATGTTGATTGTTTCATTCTCCATGTCTGAGTAGATCCACTTTAGGTTCTCATAAGGGTTATCTCTGGATGCTAGGTTGATTAGTTTATAGGATTCACCATCTGAATTAGTTCTTCGCTTAGGTTGTGTTCAAAGCTAATTCTTGGTTGACGAATCTGGAACTTAGATCTTAGGATAATTGATTAGGCACGACAGTGCGATTAATTACCTGATAGAACCTAGGTGAGCAAATTGATTATTCGCAAAGAGATTTGGTTTAATTGATTTGTGAACATATCAAAC
>PKML01043512.1:89152-104007 GCA_002933935.1 Eutrema yunnanense | reverse complement strand
AGCAACAAGAGCACTCAGCTAGTTGAACTGTCATTGGAATAGCTAGCACTTGTGGAACGCACAAACAGAAAGACAAAGCAAACATCAGGGATGAACAACCCAGTGGTTTTAAGAGCTGATGAAGCTGGAGTTCTGAGAGACCAAGAGGGTCATGTGTGTAATGAGAGAGGGCAGCGACTTGATGAAGCTGGAAACGTCATTGTCCCTGCTGCTATTGAGATTGTCGCGCCAGCTGGGCGCGCCAACGTTGGGAATGCTGCAGGTGATCGAGTTAGGACACTTGGCGAGCACAACAGACCTGATCAGGTCTATGTCAATCGATCTGCGATTCGCATCCCAACTTTTCAGAGGAACGACTTCGAGCTGAAGCCTGCGTACTATGCTCTCGTTAGTCAGAGTCCTTTCCATGGTTTACCTCATGAGCATCCCATGGATCATATCGAAAGGTTCGAGAACTTGGTCACTGGGATGAAGTACAATGGAGTACCCAATGAGTTCCTCTTCTGCAAACTCTTCCCATACTCTCTTAGTGGGGATGCTGCTTATTGGCTGAAGCAGTTGGCTCCTGGTTCGCTAACTACATGGGATGAGACAAAGAATGCATTCATGTGCAATTTCTATGATGATGCGAGATCCGAAGAGCTCAGGAACAAGATCTCTCAATTTTCTCAGGGTCCAACAGAGGCACTCAAGGCTGCTTGGATTCGCTTCAAATCTTATCAGAGAGATTGTCCGCACCATGGGTTCAATCAAGTTCAGCTGCTGGGCACTTTTTACAGAGGGATCGATTGGAGGTACCAGATGGCTTTGGATACTGCGAGTAATGGGAACTTCAACACCAGATATCCAAATGATGCAGTTGTGCTAATTGAGAACTTGGCGTCTAGCAATAGCATCAAGAATGCTGATTTCGAGAGGAAGAAGCATGCTGCAGGAATTGATGGGTCTCAGATTGCTGAAGTTCAAGCGAAGCTGGATATCTTGCTTGGGAAGTCGAAGAAGACGGTCCACTTTGCTGCTGAGGATGAAGTGGAAGGTGTTAACTATGTTGGTGGTTCTGGTTTTCAGGGACAACAATTTGGGTACAACAACAACCGGAACTTCAGCAACAACACTCGCAATTACGGGAACTCTTCGTACCAGCCCATCTCTCCAAAGTCCACAGACAATAAGATGGAATCCATGCTTGAGCAGATTCTTCAGGGACAGTAGAAATTGCAAGTGGATTTCAATGGGAAGATTGACCATCTGTACACTGATCTCAATGGGAAGATTGACCACCTGAATGGGAAGATTGAAGCTGTCAACATTTGTCAGAGGTAGCTGGAAACTCAGGTCGCTTAGACCGCATCAGCTGTGCAGAGGCATGAAAGTTTTCTTCCAGGGAGAACTGGAAATCCAAGAACACACGTCAATGCGATCTCCTCAAGTGCAGAAAATTTCGATGAGGATCCTGAAATCGCCAGGGCATCGATCGATACCCCCAAGTGTCGATCGATGCCAGTTACAATTCTGAAACGGGATACTTCCAAAACCCGTGTATCGATCGATACCCCATTGGTATCGGTTGATACTAAGGCAATTTCTGAGGAGACACCTGCGACTTCGACTGTGGTGCCTAAGGTAGTTGCAGAACGAGTGTATATACCCAGGATACCTTATCCTATGCCTCGTATTATGACAAGGAAGGAATGGGAGGACGCCAAATGCAAGGCTTTGTTGGATAAATCAGTTGTGGAGCATCCTTTTGATGATGATAAATCTGCCAGGGACGATTCAAGAACAAGAGTATCGATCGATACCCTACCTGGTGTCGATCGATACCCCTCGCAGAACGAGCCAAAAACTGTGAAAACATCTGAGTTGATTGCAGAAAGAGTTCGCAAGCCCAAGAAGCTGAATCCTATTCCTAAACACCTCAGAGATCCTATCACTCCAAAGCAGCTGCGTGGCTTTGAGAAGAGGGTACGAAGGATTCCCCACTCGTTCACTTTTGAAGAAGCTCTAGAGGGCTGGTCTCTGCTAAGTCACTTCAAAGATTGCAGAGAAACTGAGAAAGAGATCAAGACACTCTTCATTAAGGCCAGAGGTACACCTCCACTGAGACAGTTGACTAAGAGGGAAGACCCAGGGATCTTCTCAGTTCCATGCTCTATCTCTAGAGTTGAATTCAAAGAGTCTCTCGTTGACTCAGGAGCCTGCGTCAATGTCATGTCCAGGGCAATTGCAGAGAGATTGGGAGCTGATACTCAACCTCCAAAGACATCTATCACATTCGCGAACGATTCCATCTCTCTTCCATATGGGGCAATCGCTGATTTGATGATCACAATAGGAGATTGCCTGGTTCCTACTGATTTTCAGGTTGTAGAGATGAATGCAAAATCTCGTACGCAGTTGATTCTCGGAAGACCGTTCATGGCAACGGTTGGTGCCATTATGGACACACCCATCAAGCGCATCTCATTCTCATACATTGACAAGGAGGTGTACTACAAAGCCATCCCTAGAGGAACTCCCACACATATCTCTTGCATCGATGCTGTAATAGGAGCGACGTTGATATCAGATCCTTTGGAAGAACCTCCTGACGTACCAACTATCATAGACATTTCAGCTGAATCACCCAGCATCACCAAGGAAGTTGTCAAGAAGGCTAAGGCAACAAAGAAGAACGTGAAGAGCAAACGAGTCGAGAATCCCCATGTCACTTTAATCCCTCAAAAGAGTGATGGGAATTCAATTGAGTACAAGGTGAAGTGCAAAGGAGCTTCGAAGCCATTCTCCAAGGCTAGAATTCTTCTTACTTCTGAGCTGAAAGAGAAAGGGCAGGAGTTCGTGGAAGGCATGTTGAGCAGAACTCTGAAGCTAGCAATGTCGAGTTGTGGAGCCTGTTTTGGTGCAAGCTCTCATTCTTATCCTGCCTGAAGGGCGTTACAGTCAAGCTATTGACGTTAAACGAGCGCTTGGTGGGAGGCAACCCACTGGTGAGTCTGTTTTTGATTCTTTTTCTTTTTATTTTTCGTTGTGTGTCTGTGTCAGGATAAACAAGGAGCAAAAATCTGAAATCGCCTAGTGTCGATCGATACCCCAATGGTATCGGTCGACACCAATCGCGAATAGACGTTTCAGCAAGTCAATTTAAGCCTGGTATCAATCGATATCAGGTTGTGTGTCGATCGATACTCGATGTTCCAGCAAGGTATCTTCTTGTTTTTCCCAATTTTATTCTGTTCTTTTGTTTTCTTTCACTGACTCTAGGCTAGATAACAGTGGGGACAGTGTTGTTCAACTCTGGGGGAGTTGTCTGCTGACATTGTGTTTGTTTTTCTTAGAGTCAGTTGTTTTATCGAGTCAAAAACGTTTTGAGTCAAAAACGTTTTGAGTCAAAACTTGTTGGAGATGATGATCTTGTGCTTGAACCTATTGATTTGATTTTGTTTTTGAGTGCACAGTGTTACAGGATCGGTTCTAGATCGACTAATGAAAAATCCAAAGACTGACCAGTTGACTAGAAAACANGAGGGCTTTATTTGAACAATGCTGCGAGATAATGTGTGGAGTCTGGAAAAGCTGCGAATGTCTACGGAGAAGTACATGGTGGTTAGATCAAAAGCTGGTTAGGTAACATTTGGATGCTTGGGAAAAGGGTCATTTCGATGGTTCATGAACAGGCGAGTCTCTGTGTTTTCAAACCTCTTTCTCTGATTTAGGCTTCTATTTGCTTGAGGGCAAGCAAAGGCTAAGTCTGGGGGAGTTGATATATCATGGTTTTTATCCTATTTAAGCCATGATATAAGTCCTTTTTTATAGAGTCTTTATAGTATTTTGGAGTCTTTTAGAGTCTTTTACAGGTCATAGCACGTTGGGAACATTATTGGAGATATTGGAGCTTTCTGGAGCATTTGGAGCAAAGCAGAAGTTCGTGTTGCTGAGAACCCGATATGAAGCCTTGGTATCGATCTATACTGGCTAGTATCGATCGATACCCATCGCAGCAAGACACGACCCGCGAGTTTTCCAAGACTTGAAGAATTGCAAAAATGCCCAGAAGTCTTTAATAATTACAAGAAGACCCCAACTCGTGACTTAGGTTATTTATAGGATTTTTACAGCCACTTTTATGGCTATGCTTTATTTTGTATGTTTTATTTTACTTTGGTTCGAGAGAGACAAGTCTGAATCTCCCTTCGTCCGAGATCAGATCTCAAAACCTCTTGTTACTCTTTCTATTTATTTGATGATTTATTCAGTTATGTTGATTGTTTCATTCTCCATGTCTGAGTAGATCCACTTTAGGTTCAGGGTTCTCATAAGGGTTATCTCTGGATGCTAGGTTGAGTAGTTTATAGGATTCACCATCTGAATTAGTTCTTCGCTTAGGTTGTGCTCAAAGCTAATTCTAGGTTGACGAATCTGGAACTTAGATCTTAGGATAATTGATTAGGCACGACAGAGCGATTAATTACCTGATAGAACCTTAGGTGAGCAAATTGATTATCCGCAAAGAGATTTGGTTTAATTGATTTGTGAACATATCAAACCTGATATTAAAGCTGATTTAAACTTTAGAATTCGCAAAGAGATTTGGAATTCCTAGGATTTTGATTTAGATAATTCTCGCAACGACAGTTGGTTAATTATACCTTAGTGATTTGAGTTCAAGAACTGCGCTAAATCTGAATCCTGCTAGTTAGTTTATCTGCATTCATTGATTTCCTGAGAAATACCATGAGCCTATATTTCTCCAATCGAATTACAACTCTTTTAATTTCTGCACTGCTTTCAATTACATCTGTTTGGCTTAGCTTAATTCGATACTATACAATCTATTTCGCGTCTCTCTGAGTCTTTTGTGGTTCGACCCCTAGCTATACTATAACTACTGCTTTAGTACTTTTAAGTATTAATTTGAGCATATCACAATGCTGCGAAAGTATATGTGTGGAGTCTGGAAGGCTGCGTATGTCTACGGAGAAGTACATGGTGGATAGATTTGGAACTGGTTAATTAGGTGATATGTGGAGTACTAAGAAAAAGGGCCGCTGCAGTGTTTCAAGAACAAGTGAGTCTCCGTGTTTTTCAAACTTCTTTCTCTTGTTTAGCTTTCTGTTTGCTTGAGGGCAAGCAAAGGTTAAGTCTGGGGGAGTTGATATATCATGGTTTTTACCCGTTTTTAACCATGATATAGGTCTTATTTATATAGTAGTTCTAGTTTTTGATTCTTTTAATCTCTCAAAAATTAAAGATCTTTTATCGAGAAGCACAAGTTAAGCTATTGATGAGTTTGGTCGAATGATTCAACCATTTTTTAATAACATATTCCTTCACTTTCTTTTCGTCGTCTTCAAATATATTTCACAATGTCTTGACGTAGTGATAAGCTCAAATATAAGTAAGACCTATATCATGGTTAGAAGATTAAAAGAATCAAAAACTTTATAATAAAATCTTAATTGCTTTTCTTCATTACAAATTTCCAAAAAACAATTGGTTGTGAGTGTTCCCAAGTAAATAAGGCTTTTATATTCACAAGTGATATTATCCTAGATGGCACAATGGAGGTTGGTCAAGTAGCGGAGCTCGTAGCCGAGGAGAAGCTTGCCGAGGAGGAGCTTGCCGAGGAGAAGCTTGCCGAGGAGGAGCTTGAACCCGAGGAGGCATTGCATGTTCCGGAAGGACCTATGACGAGAGCTAAGGCGAAGAAGCTTAAGGAGGCACTAGGAGGACTCGTTCAACAAGTTCATGGAGGCGTGGGTTTGAAGGAAGAAGTGCTTCAAACCGCATTGGTTTTGACCCAAGTCCAAGTGCACTCTTTTCCTTAGTCATGGTTTTTACCCAATGGGTTTTACATGACAAGGTTTTTAATGAGGCCTTGGAACACTTCTCCCTTAAAGATCAGCAAGGAAATTTTGGCCCAAGAAGCCCAAGAGACATGTAAAATTTCAAGTCAAGTCTTTGCTTTTATTTTCTACAATTTTCGAGACATTCTACCCCCATTTTCAAAACTTCTTCTTTAATTTTTGAGAAGGGTTTTAGACCCTTGAACTTCTTTTCTTATTTAAACTATGTGAGATCATTTGTAATCACAACAATCTTTTATCAAAAACATCTTTATTCATTTCGAGTTCTAGGGAGAGATTCTCTTGAGTTCTTTGTGAATTTCTTTGATTTTTCTTGGTGTGATTCTAAGGAAATCGTTGGGTAATATCAAAGGTTTTTCCATCACCTTTTGTGCAACCATTCTACCGAACTCCGTCAAAGAAGCGTCAATAGTGAGTTTGTTTTCGAAAGGATTTTCGGGAGTGATTCCCACGCCTTTCTAGTTGCTCCACGTTTTCGAAGCCGAGTTCTTCACCGCCTTGCTCGTTGATTCACTCGTGAATTAACCTCAAGGATTATCCCATTTCGAATCTACCCCTCCTTTGAGAGATCTTGCGGTCAAGGGTGTATTATGTGGTATCAGAGCAACTCAAGGATTTGGTGAATTCGTTCCATTAATCTTAGATCTTTCTCTTTCATTTATAAAATCGTTCATCTTCGTTTATGAAAAAAAAACTATAAAAAAAATAGTTTGATTGGTTTTATCTCTAGATCTATCTAAGCACTTGTTTGTGTTGTGTTAAAATATTTTTTTCGAGGAAAATCAAGTTTAGCAATTTTCGGGAACCATCCGAGGGAAATCTAAAATCTGAGGGATTCGAAATCCGAGGGAACCGGAAGCTGAGGGATTTAGCCGAGGGAACCAGCATCCGAGGGATCCGAGATCCGAGGGATTCAACCGAGGAAAACAAATCCGAGGGATTTATCTGAGGGGTCCAAATCCGAGGGATCCATCCGAGGAAAGGTTTAGCCGAGGGATTCATCAGAGGGAAATTAAATCCGAGGGATTTAGCCGAGGGATCCAAATCCGAGGGATTTAGCCGAGAGATCATCAAATCCGATCATTCGATCCTTTCTTTTTTCCCTCTTTTGTAAAATTCACCGATTGAATTTTTTTCTTTTACTAACTTGTTTGTTGATTATTTCAGGTCACCATGGCACAAGACGAGTCTAACAATAATCAAGGGGATGACCAACAACATCCAAACTTCCCTCTTAACCAAGCCGATTTGAGTGCTACTCAAATACAAGCGGTCATGGACAGAATGAGACGAATGATGGTAGCTGAAATGCAAGAGATGAATGAAAAGTTTAATCATGAGCTAGAGGCACAAAGACAACCTCCGAACGTGAACGTGGGGGGAGAGCTAAACCGACCCCGAAGAGAGGAACACGATAACTACTACGATGATCATTCACCTAATGAAGAAAGGGGACGACGTCGACGTGCTAGGGAGGCTAGGAGACGACATGATTCGGATGGTCACTCATCCAGCAGTAGCCAAAGGAGACCTAGGCATGGACGAGAAGCTGATAATCTCAGAGGTCTTAAGCTTAAGATCCCATCCTTTCATGGGAAAAAATGATCCGGATGCCTACTTAGAGTGGAAAAAGAAAGTGGAGCTTGTGTTTGATTGTAACCAGTACACGGAAGCTCAAAGGTTATGTGTTGCGGCTACGAAATTCTAGGACTATGCACTTAGTTGGTGGGACCAACTAGTAACATCGCGGAGACGCAATGGCGAGTACCCGGTGGAAACTTGGAACGAGTTGAAAACAATTATGCGGAAGAGATTTGTTCCTAGTCATCACCACCGTGAACTACATAGCAAGCTGAGGAAACTGACTCAAGGGAGTCGAAGCGTAGACGATTATTATCAAGAAATGGAGGTCCTCTTGATAAGAGCCAACTTTACCGAAGATAGAGAAGGTACGATGTCTAGATTTTTGAGTGGGTTGATAATACGCTATTGCCCAAGGGATCTCTCAAAGGAGCGGTAAAGATTTGGATAATCCTTGAACGGAGGTTCAAGGCAGTGAAACCGTAGCTTTGGAAATGTGGAACCGGCTCGAAGGCGTGAGACTCCTCTCAATATTCCTTCCAACACACAGCTCGCTTGCGGACGCTTCCTAGACGACGATCGGTAGTATGGTATCCACAAAGGAAGATGGAGATTCCTTTGATAAGACCAATTCCGAAATACTTAGAATCCACCAAGTAATTCGAAACTAAAAATTTCCAAAAATAATGATTAAAATCTGAGTCTCACAAATGAGATTACATGAGTTTAAATAGAAAATAAAACCTTGCAAAGAAAGCTAAATAATTAATAAAACCAACTCTACATGCACATAGCTTAGGGAAATGTGAAATTAATGCAATACATGCATGTAGAGGTAGATGAAGGGACTTTTGATCTTTAGTTTCGTCACTTTAATTGGCAAGGAAATAAGGTGATGATTTTGGGCTCTTCTTGGACTTGCAACATGCTCAAAATGGGCTGGACTTGATAGATAACATCTTGGATGGATTTTTGAATGTTCTCCTTGTACAAAACTTCATAAATCAGCCCGTAAAATACATTATTGATCCTCTTAATCTTCTCTCTCGTGACTAGTCCAACGGGTACTAGCATAGCATCGTTTTGATCTTTCTAAGTGCCATCTAGAATCATATCAGTTGAACCGTGAGATTTAAGACAGGCTGGAAATGCAACATTATGTGGAAATAGAGGAGATGCTCCACAAGGCTGTTTTGATCGAACAACAACTTAAGAGGAAGGGCATCACCCGCTAAACTTTTGAAACCGGCATGAAACCAAGCTATTCATGAGACGAGAAACCAAGTTTCAGGCCGAGAGTTGATTTGAAGCCGGGAACAGAGTCTAAGTCTTTCACTCCAACACTTCCGAGGAACCCTAATGAGAAAGGTGAGAGTTCCCACAAGAACCAAGATCTCCGATGTTACAAGTGCCAAGGAAAGGGGCATTATGACAATGATTGTCCGAACAAAAGGACTATGGTATTGAGGGACAATGGGGAGATCAAAACCGAAGAAGACGACGATTAGGAGCATCCATCTACGGTGGAGGAAACCGCAGAAATAGCCGAGAGAGGTGAGTTGTTAGTTACAAGACGATCTTTGCTTGTTCATGACAAGACAAAGGAAGAAGAACAACGTGAAAACTTGTTTCACACAAGGTGCCGCGTGAAGGGAAAGGTGTGCAGTCTCATCGTGGATGGAGGGAGCGGTACTAACGTGGCAAGCATGACTCTTGTGGAGAAATTGAAATTGGAAGAATAGATGCATCCCAGGCTATACCATCTCCAATGGTTGAACAACGTCGGACATATGAAGGTAACTAAGCAAGTTCTAGTTTCGTTATCAATAGGGAGTTATGGAGATGAGGTCCTTTGCGATGTGCTACCTATGGAAGTTGTACACATACTCTTAGGATGACCGTGGCATTTTGATCTAAAGGTAACTCATGACGGTATCACAAACAAACACTCCTTCGTGTTCAAAGGAAAGAACATTGTTCTAGTTCCTATGACTCCGCAAGAAATTTACCAAGACCAGAAACTCCGAGAGAAACAAAAGGAAGGAGATGATGTGAGTATTGCGAATACTAAAGTCCACCAAGAAAAAGGTAAGAACGTGAGTAAGATCCCGTCAAAGACCTCGGAAAGCAAAACCGTAAGGAATTCTACTCTATTTGCGAAAGCTACCGAGGTAAAGCAAGCTTTATTTTTCGAACAACCTTTTATTGTGCTTATGTATAAGGAAACTCTCATGAGCTTATCTAATCTTGTGCCGGATATCCCGAGCAGTATTATCTCTGTTTTGAAGGACTTCGATGACGTCTTTCCCGAAGACAACCTAAGCGGTTTGCCACTAGTCCGGGGGATTGAACATCAAATTGATTTTGTCCCGGGGGCGGCTCTTCCAAACCGACCAGCATACATGACTAATCCGTTGGAGACTAAGGAACTACATCGACAAGTGACTGAGCTTAAGGAGAAAGGCCATATCCGCGAGAGTATGAGCCCGTGTGTTGTACCTGTCCTACTTGTTCCAAAGAAAGACAGAACATGGCGAATGTGTGTTGATTGCCGCGCCATCAACAACATTACGGTAAAGTATCGCCATCCTATCCCTCGCTTAGATGACATGTTAGATGAATTGCATGGGTCTTGCGTATTCTCTAAGATAGATCTCAAAAGCGGTTATCATCAGATTAGGACGAAAGAGGGGGATGAATGGAAAACAGCCTTTAAAACTAAGCATGGATTGTACGAATGGTTAGTAATGCCTTTTGGATTAACTAACGCACCTAGTACGTTTATGAGGCTGATGAATCATGTGTTGAGATCATTTATTGGGGTTTTTGTTGTGGTCTATTTCGATGACATATTAGTCTATAGCAAGAACTTAGACGAGCATGTAGAGCATTTGAAATCTGTTTTGAGTGTTCTTAGAAAGGAGCAACTTTTTGCCAATTTGAAGAAGTGCACTTTTAGCACAGATAACCTCGTTTTTCTAGGCTTTGTTGTAAGTGCACAAGGCATTAAAGTTGATGAGGAAAAAGTGAAGGCTATCCGCGAATGGCCTAGCCCAAAGACGGTAGGAGAAGTACGGAGTTTTCATGGACTTGCGGGATTCTATCGACGCTTTGTGAAGGACTTTAGTACTCTTGCCGCACCGCTTACGGAAGTAATCAAAAAGGATGTGGGATTCAAATGGGGAGAACCACAAGAAAGCGCCTTTTAGGCCTTGAAAGAGAAGCTCACAAACGCACCACTTTTATCTTTACCTAATTTTTTGAAGACTTTTGAAATTGAGTGTGATGCTTCAGGTATAGGTATTGGAGCTGTGCTTATGCAAGAAAAGAAACCCATTGCTTATTTCAGCGAAAAACTCGGAGGAGCAACTTTGAACTACCCGACATACGACAAAGAGTTGTACGCCTTGGTCCGAGCTTTACAAACGTGGCAACATTACCTCTGGCCCAAAGAATTCGTGATCCATACTGATCATGAGTCCCTAAAACACTTGAAGGGACAACAGAAGTTGAACAAACGTCATGCTCGATGGGTTGAGTTCATAGAAACCTTTCCTTATGTCATTCGGTATAAACAAGGTAAGGATAATGTTGTAGCCGATGCTTTATCCCAAAGGTACGTACTACTTTCTACTCTTGAAGCCAAATTGCTTGGATTTGAACAAACCAAAGATTTATATGCAACCGATCCCGAATTCAAAGAGGCTTTTCAATCTTGTGAAAAAATTGCCTTTGGAAAATATTTTAGGAATGACGGATTTTTGTTTTATGAGAATCGCCTTTGTGTGCCTCACTGTTCTTTGCGAGAGTTGTTTGTTAGTGAATCGCATGGTGGAGGTCTCATGGGACATTTTGGAGTGGCTAAAACTTTAAGTGCTTTGCAAGCACACTTTTATTGGCCGCATATGAAGAGATACATCGAGAGGATTTGTGGACGTTGTGTCACTCGCAAACAAGCTAAATCTAAGAGAGCAGAATTTGTTAAGCATATTCACGAGCAGACCCGGAAAACATTGAGAAAAGTACCGAACAATACCGCAAGCAAGCAAACAAAGGAAGGCGCGAGAGGATATTTGAACCGGGTGATCTTGTTTGGATTCACTTACGGAAAGAAAGATTTCTGAACGAAAGGAAGTCTAAGTTGTTGCCGAGGACCGATGGTCCATTTCAAGTCCTTGAACAGATCAACAACAATGCTTACAAAATCGACTTGCAAGGTAAGTATACCGTTAACTCAAGCTTCAATGTTTCTGACTTAATTCCTTTTATTGCAGATAGTCCAGATTTGAGGACAAATCCTTTTCAAGAGGATGGGGATGATATGATCCTAGATGGCACAATGGAGGTTGGTCAAGTAGCAGAGCTCGTAGCCGAAGAGAAATTTGGCGAGGAGGAGCTTGCCGAGGAGATGCTTGCCGAGGAGGAGCTTAAACCCGAGGAGGCATTGCATGTTCCGGAAAGACCTATGACGAGAGTTAAGGCGAAGAAGCTTAAGGAGGCACTAGGAGGACTCGTTCAACAAGTTCATGGAGGCGTGGGTTTGAAGGAAGAAGTGCTTCAAACCGCATTGGTTTTGATCCAAGTCCAAGTGCACTCTTTTCCTTAGTCATGGTTTTTACCCAATGGGTTTTACATGACAAGGTTTTTAATGAGGCCTTGGAACACTTCTCCCTTAAAGCCCAACAAGGAGATTTCGGCCCAAGAAGCCCAAGAGACATGCGAAATTTCAAGTCAAGTCTTTGCTTTTATTTTCTACAATTTTCGAGACATTCTTCTCCCATTTTCGAAACTTCTTCTTTAATTTTCGATAAAATTTTTAGTCCCTTGAACTTCTTTGCTTATTTAAACTATGTGAAATCATTTGTAATCACAACAATCTTTTATCAAAAATATCTTTATTCATTTCGAGTTCTAGGGAGAGATTCTCTTGAGTTCTTTGTGAATTTCTTCGATTTTTCTTGGTGTGAATCTAAGGAAATCGTTGGGTAATATCAAAGGGTTTTCCATCACCATTTGTGTGACCATTCTACCAAACTCCGTCGAAGAAGCGTCAATAGTGAGTTTGTTTTCGAAAGGATTTTCGGGAGTGATTCCCACGCCTTTCTAGCTGCTCCACGTTTCCGAAGCCGAGTTCTTCACCGCCTTGCTCGTTGATTCACTCGTGAATTAACCTCAAGGATTATCCCGTTTTGAATCTACCCCTCCTTTGAGAGATCTTGCGGTCAAGGGCGTATTAACAAGGTTTTGGATGCGCGCTGCGCAAAATTGTTTTAATTTATTTTGATAAAAATACATGTAACCAATAATATATATTGGAATATATATAAATAAAATTGGTTTAATATATGTTTTGAAGTTTAATAATATTATAGAAATTGATTCTTCAAATTGACATATTTCTAACTTTTTATTAATATTTTTATCATTTTCTGTTTTGTGTTTTAATAATTTACAAAATAAATTTGATTAATGTATAATTTATCTTTCATTACTTAGATCTAAATAAAAACTATGTAGAAAGTTATTGTTGATATATTGATATACCATTCATATCTTATAGTATTTTCTTGAAAACCTGGAAAATGGTCGCTCTTAAGAATCGTCTTTTTCCCAAGTACCGATCTATCTCTCAACTTCATCACATGCGCTGGCTACAAAATTGGCGAGAATATGATCGATTGGGAGAAATTTAATAGGAGAAATGAAAGGGTTGTGTGAATAATTATCAATTGAAAAAATCTCGGTGCCCTTCCATCGATCGATGATCCTCGAGTTGTTCACCAGACGGCAACAAATATGTTTCGTGTGGAGTTGGAGGATGAATAGATACAAACAATAGTATGAGAGGATAAATTGATGGGACGACCCAATATCAGAATTAGGAAACGATGAAGAAAGTTAAATAAACGAAAAAGAGAAGGAAAGAAAAATATGGAGATCGTGAATTCTCTCAAGAATAAATCACATGAAGGAAGAGAAAGAGCAGACGATGAATTTATATTCCAAAACCATTAAAACCTGTCAGAGAAAAGGAAGAGAAGAAGATGAGTTTTGTCAGTTACGTCTGTTTCATCTCGAAATGTAAGAAAGAAGAGCAAAATGCGACGACGGCAATTTTAGGTTTTTTCAAAAGAATATGTGTCAGTCTCTGGTGTGCTGACGTGGTGAGCTGTGGAAGAGGGTTCACCTCCTTTCGTATATACGAGGAACGTCTTGTAAACGGTTTATGGGGTTGGATTGTTTTATAAAGTTTTTAAACCTGGCTTTTTTTTAAAATCACCAATTATTTAGGATTTTAAATAATATATGAAAAATGTATGTTTTAAAAAAAATCGTAAGACATTCCAAAGTATTGGACCGGCACTGACCGAATCTCATAATTTGATTCGTAATTAATGAAACATCTTTAAGACCAAACTTAATAAAACTTCATAAATGAAATTAAATTGATATCAAAGTAAAACCGATGAAACATGAAATTAATGTGAAACAAGTTTCAGGTCTTGGCAATTTACAGTTTCAGCTAATCTCTAACATATATATATATATATGTACATGCACTTTTCACTCTTATAACACAAAGATATACCATAAAGCAATAATGAAGACCTCCATGAGCACCATCGTCTTCTTCGTAGTCGTTCTCTCCATTTCTGCAATCTCCTTAGCCGAGAAGAGCCCTGTAGAAGCTTGCATAAGAAGAAACATCGCCCAATCTCTTTCTCCTTCAAACAAACCCAGAACATCGTCTCAGTTCGAGGGGGCAGACGAATTATGCAGAGACGAGACGCGAATCATCATGTACTTCTTTAAACTAAACGGAAAGTTCCCACCTTACTACTATAGAACTCGTATGATGATATAAACTCAAGATTGATTAAAGAATATCTCTCTTTATTAGCTTTAGAAAATTACTCAAAACTAAAGCTCTCAATCTCTCATAAACTCATAAGTTATGCCACATCTTGGCATCTCCTTATATAGAGAAAGATCTACACAATTTTCCTATTCTCTCAATAGGACAATTTCCTTTTCTTAGCTTTCTTAACATATTTAGATAACTCCTAAATATGTCTCTTATTCCTAATCTCTTTAGGATTGTTTCTTATTCAAGTTTATCTCAACAATCTCCCCCTTAAGCTTGAAATCTTCTTTCTCAACATCTTGCAATCCTATAAGCTCTCTCATTTCTTTAAACCTGATTCTTCCCAAGGCTTTTGTGAGTATGTCTGCTTTTTGCTCACTCCCTGGAATATGCTCTACTTCTATTTGACCACCTTCGACACATTCTCTTATGAAGTGATATCTCCTATGTATATGCTTACTTCTGCCATGAAACACTGGATTTTTTGTTAGCGCAATTGCTGACTTGTTGTCAATGTAAATGACAACCTTTTCATTCGTTGTTCC
>PKML01043512.1:70418-85973 GCA_002933935.1 Eutrema yunnanense | reverse complement strand
ATATATATATATATATGTACATGCACTTTTCACTCTTATAACACAAAGATATACCATAAAGCAATAATGAAGACCTCCATGAGCACCATCGTCTTCTTCGTAGTCGTTCTCTCCATTTCTGCAATCTCCTTAGCCGAGAAGAGCCCTGTAGAAGCTTGCATAAGAAGAAACATCGCCCAATCTCTTTCTCCTTCAAACAAACCCAGAACATCGTCTCAGTTCGAGGGGGCAGACGAATTATGCAGAGACGAGACGCGAATCATCACTTAATAAAACTAAACGGAAAGTTCCCACCTTACTACGTCAAGGCATTGTGCAATGTATTCGGAGACGATGAAAAAATAGTGAAGGAATACGTTACTAAGAAATGGTTGAATCATTCGAAGAAGCTCATCGATAGCTTAACTTGCATAAAAAGAAACATCTTGGTAATCAAGATGAGCCCTGTGGAAGCTTGCATAAGAAGAAACATCACTCAATCGCTTTCTCCTTCTCATTCTCCTTCAAGCAAACCCAAAACATCTCATTTCGAGTTGGCAGATGAATTATGCAGAGACGAGACACGAGTCACCATGTATTTTTTGAAACTTAACAGAAAGTTCCCACCTTACTACGTCAAGGCATTGTGCAATATATGTGGAGACGACGAAAAGAAAGTGAAGGAATATGTTATTAAAAAATGGTTGAATCATTCGACCAAACTCATCAATAGCTTAACTTGTGCTTCTCGATAAAAGATTTTTAATTTTTGAGAGATTAAAAGAATCAAAAACTTTATAATTGAATCTTAATATCTTTTCTTCATTACAAATTTCCAAAAAAATTTGATTGTGAGTGTTCCCAAGTAAATAGTGCTTTTATATTCACAAGGTTTTGGATGCGCGCTACGAGCAAAATTGTTTTAAAATATTTTGATAAAAATACATGTAACCAATAATATATATTGGAATATATAAATAAAATTGGTTTAATATATGTTTTGAAGTTTAATAATATTATAGAAATTGATTCTTCAAATTGACATATTTCTAACTTTTTATTAATATTTTTATCATTTTCTATTTTGTGTTTTAATAATTTACAAAATAAATTTGATTAATGTATAATTTAACTTTCATTACTTAGATCTAAATAAAAACTATGTAGAAAAGTTATTGTTGATATATCATTCATATCTTATAGTCTTTTCCAGAAAACCTGGAAAATGGTCGCTCTTAAGAATCGTCTTTTTCCCAAGTACCGATCTATCTCTCAGCTTCATCACCTGCGCTGGCTACAAAATTGGCGAGAATATGATCGATTGGGAGAAATTTAATAGGAGAAATGAAAGGGTTGTGTGAATAATTATCAATTAAAAAAAAATCTCGGTGCCCTTCTGATATGATCCTGGATGAGCAGCTCGAACCAGATGCTGAGGGAGTCGAGGGAAAGCAAGCTGAGGAATCCGAGGGATCCGAGGGAGGTTTAGCCGAGGGATTTTCAACCGAGGGAAAATCAAGTAATTCGAAGAAGGGAGCTAAGGTCAAAAGATTCAAATTGGTCTTAGGGAGGTTGTATCATCAAGGGTACTTGGGTCAGGACGTAGAAGATGCATTCAAACCTCACCGGTATTGAAATCAGGCCCAAGTAGATCGACCATTGGCTAAGTGAATTATTTGTGCTCTTTTCCTTCGCTTCGGTTTTGTCCCAATGGGTTTTCCGAAGCAAGGTTTTTAACGAGGCAAATATTTCACTTCCAATAAAACCCAATGTGTTGATCTAAGCCCATGAAGCCCACAAAATTCACAAGTCAA
This sequence comes from Eutrema yunnanense, assembly GCA_002933935.1. Classification (NCBI taxonomy): domain Eukaryota; kingdom Viridiplantae; phylum Streptophyta; class Magnoliopsida; order Brassicales; family Brassicaceae; genus Eutrema; species Eutrema yunnanense. The sequence goes on along the minus strand of PKML01043512.1, from coordinate 84,180 downwards.
AGTCCAACAAAAGTCAACAAAATATCAAGAAAACAAAGGGGCAAATTCGCATGGAAGATAAAGGGGCATTCAAACTTGTTTTTAATTTTAGTCTTTGTTCAAACTTGGTGTTTATTGCCTTGTCATTTTCGAAGGAGAGTTAATGTATTCCTCTCTCCTTCATGCATGGTCTTTGTTTCTCTTTAAAACCCTTGTACTCTCATTTGCGATTTCTTATCTAGTCTTTTATCAAAAATCTCTTTTCTCTCTAGATCAATCTCGTTGGTGAGTAATATCCATCGAAATCCTTTGATGCTTTTGGTGAGTCATATCCAAAAGAATCAAAGCGGAATATCAAGGGCTTTCCGCAACCCTTGTGAGACCAATCGATCCACACCCTTTGAAGCAATCCGTTGCTTGCAAAGCTTATCCCGTTTTACCCAAACCGTAGAGTGAGCATCCTTGGGAGGAGTGTGTCACCTTCCATCGATCGATGATCTTCGAGTTGTTCACCAGACGGCAACAAATATGTTTCGTGTGGAGTTGGAGGATAAATAGATACAAACAATCATATGAGAGGATAGATTGATGGGGCGACCCAATATCAGAATTAGGAAACGATGAACAAAGTTAAATAAACGAAAAAGAGAAGGAAAGAAAAATATGGAGATCGTGAATTATCTGAAGAATAAATCACACGAAGGAAGAGAACGAGCAGACAATGAATTTATATTCCTAAACCATTAAAACCTATCAGAGAAGAGGAACATAAGAAGATGAGTTTTGCCAGTTCTGTCTGTTTCATCTCGAAACGTAAGAAAGACGAACAAAACGCGACGACGACGGTTTAAGGTTTTTTTCAAAGGGACATGTGTCAGTCTCTGGTGTGCTGACGTGAATTATCTGAAGAATAAATCACACGAAGGAAGAGAACGAGCAGACAATGAATTTATATTCCTAAACCATTAAAACCTATCAGAGAAGAGGAACATAAGAAGATGAGTTTTGCCAGTTCTGTCTGTTTCATCTCGAAACGTAAGAAAGACGAACAAAACGCGACGACGACGGTTTAAGGTTTTTTTCAAAGGGACATGTGTCAGTCTCTGGTGTGCTGACGTAGTGAGATGTGGAAGATAGTTCACCTTCTTTCATATATATGAGGAACGTCTTGTAAACGTTTTATGGGGTTGGGTTGTTTTACAAACTTTTTTAAACTGGCTTTTTTAAATTACCTATTATTTGTGATTTTATATAATATTTGAAAAATGTATGTTTTAAAAAAATTCGTAAGATATCCCAAAATATTGGACCGGCACTGATCGAATCTCATAATTTGATTCGTAATTAATGAAACATCTTTAAGACCAAACTTAATAAAACATCATAAATGAAATTAAACTTATATCAAGGTAAAACCGATGAAACCTGAAGTTAATGTGAAACAAGTTTCAGGTCTTGGCAATTTACAATTTCAGCTAATCTCTAACATATATATATGTACATGCACTTTTCTCTCTTATAACACAAAGATTTACCAGGAAGCAATAATGAAGACCTCCATGAGCACCATCGTCTTCTTCGTAGTCGTTCTCTCCATTTCTGCAATCTCGTTAGCCGAGAAGAACCCTGTAGAAGCTTGCATAAGAAGAAACATCGCCCAATCTCTTTCTCCTTCAAACAAATCCAGAACATCGTCTCAGTTCGAGGTGGCAGACGAATTATGCAGAGACGAGACACGAATCATCATGTACTTCTTGAAACTGAACGGAAAGTTCCCACTTTACTACGTCAAGGCATTGTGCAATGTATTCGGAGACAACGAAAAAATAGTGAAGGAATACGTTACTAAGAAATGGTTGAATCATTCGAAGAAGCTCATCGGTAGCTTAACTTGAATTAAAATAAACATCTTGGTAATCAAGAAGAGCCATGTAGAAGCTTGCATAAGAAGAAACATCGCTCAATCGCTTTCTCCTTCTCCTTCAAGCAAACCCAAAACATCTCATTTCAAGGTGGCAGATGAATTATGCAGAGATGAGACACGAGTCATCATGTATTTTTTAAAACTTAATGGAAAGTTTCCACCTTACTACGTCAAGGCATTGTGCAATATATTTAGAGACGACGAAAAGAAAGTGAAGGAATATGTTATAAAAAAATGGTTGAATCATTCGACCAAACTCATCAATAGCTTAACTTGTGCTTCTCGATAAAAGATTTTTAATTTTTGAGAGATTAAAAGAATCAAAAACTAGAACTACTCTATAAATAAGACCTATATCATGGTTAAAAACGGGTAAAAATCATGATATATCAACTCCCCCAGACTTAGCCTTTGATTGCCCTCAAGCAAACAGAAAGCTAAACAAGAGAAAGAAGTTTGAAAAACACGGAGACTCACTTATTCTTGAAACACTGCAGCGGCCCTTTTTCTTAGTACTCCACATTTCACCTAATTAACCAGTTCCAAATCTATCGACAATGTACTTCTCCGTAGACATACGCAGCCTTCCAGACTCCACACATATACTTTCGCAGCATTGTCCAATAAAGCCCTCATCGCCAGTTTCATCGCTGTGATCAATGCCAAGAACTTCCTAGACTCTTTCCCATACAATATCATGACAAAAGAACCACCCAATTTTCACATTTTTTTTGGTATTGTTTCCTCTCTCCAGACTTATTTCTCATCATGTTCTTCTGCATATACATAGGAAATTTTCCTAACCTCGCTTCCAACCTTTGTGTGATCATTTCTTTTCAACTAGAAAAATGGGATCGTTAGAAATTTTCCTAGCCCTCTACTGAGAAGAAAATCATTTCATATTTTCATGCTTTTATTTATTAACTTATAACAAGGGAGAGGAATACCATTACTTTCTACACATGGGTTCCTTTGTCAGATATAAATGAGGAATCAAGCTATGTGAACATCAATCACATCGATGAAGTGCAAAAATTAGCTCAGGCTTTAATGGACTCTGCTGGAAACATGGGTGTCTTCTAGTTAACTGGTCAGCCTTTGAATTTTTCATTAGTCTGATATAGAACTGATTATGTAACAATGGTCACTTAGAAGCAAAGTCAGAACAATATATTTAAGAAAAAGATCATCGTCTCCAACAGGTTTTGACTCAATAAAACGATTTTAGACTCAAAAACGACTGACTCTAAGAAAAACAAACGCATTGTTAGCAACCACCTCCCCCAGACTTAAACAACAATGTCCCCAGTGTTATCCAGTCTAGAGTCGGTAAAAGAAATCATAAGAGCTGAGTGGAGGCGTGAAAATCAAAGAAGTTACCGGATTGGGGTATGAGTATCGACCGACACACATCATTGGTATCGAGCGATACTAGGCTTAGGTCGACACAAGTAATAAATACACAGCTACTTTGTAACTGATTCACGCAAAACACAAGACACAAAATAAAAAACAGAAATCAAAAGAAATAAAAGAACTTATGTACAGACTCACCAGTCGGTTGCCTCCCACCAAGCGCTTGTTTTCAGTCATTAGCTTGATTTTGGCTCATGTATTAGTCAGGATAAGAATGAGAACTTGCTCCACAACTAGACATCTCCAGCTTCAGAATTCTGCTCAACATGCCCTTCACAACATCCTTTCCTTTCTCTTTCAACTTTGAAGTGAGAATAGCTCTAACCTTAGAGAATGGTTTCGAAGTTCCTTTGCACTCCACCTCATATTCAATCGAATCTCCATCACATTTCTGAGGGGTTAAAGTCATATAGGGCATCACCCTTGACTCTTTTGCTCTTCACCTTCTTCTTTACCTTAGCCGTTTTGATGTCTCTCTTTGTGATGATAGAAGGACTATCTAAAACGTCTATGACATTTGGCTCATCATAAGGCTCTTCCAAGAGATCAACCATCAACGTCTCTCCTGTAACAACGGTGATGCAAGAGACATGTTTGGGAGCTCTTCCAGAAGGAATGGCTTTGTAGGAGACCTATTCGTCAATGTATGAGAACGAGATCCTCTCACTGGGCGTGTCTATAACTGCACCAACCGTAGCCATGAACGGTCTTCCAAGAATCAAAGGCGTACTAGATCTTGCACTCATCTCCACAACCTGAAAATCAGCAAGAACCAGACAATCTCCTACTTTAACCAGCAAATCAATGTATGAGAACGAGATTCTCTTACTGGGTGTGTCTATACACTACAAGAAAACAGGCTAGAACCGACGATATGTTTCAAACGTCATCTTCATTTTTTGTGTTTTCTGATTTTTTGAATGTTTTTGGGTTTTTTTTGTTTTATATAAAGCCTGAAATACTAAAAAGAAAAACGTCAATAGAAAAAGAAATAAAAAAATAAAAAGAAAACGTACCGAATGGGTTGCCTCCCATCAAGCGCTTTTGGTTAAAGTCGTTAGCTCGACTTTTTGGTGAGACTAGGCGTGAGCAGTAGACGTCTTGTTTATGACTTGTTTCGCCTTTCTTCGGTATCACCTTCTTCTTTCCACGTTTTTTCAAAATTTTCACTTCTCGAAAAGATTGTTTCGTCTTCTCAACCATTTCTTCCACTCGTTCTTCCTTGCTGTCTCTTAAATCTGGTGGAATATTGATCTTAACTTTTGCAAATGGTTTAGAAGTGAATGGTGGACTTACCTTTGGGGGTTCCGTCTTAGTCGACTCATCTTTCTCTTTTCCTTCAGGGAAAATCGAGTTTTTCATCTTTTGTTTGTCCCTCGGGTTTGGAATTTCGTCCGGAACAGTAGGATAAGCCTCCTTCGATCCACATTCAAGAAGACGGCTTGACGGTTGGCGTGATCAAGGATGGTGCCAGCTGTAGCTAAGAACGGTCGACCAAAAATCAACGGTCTATCCTTGTCTCGTTCCATTTCGAGAACTTGAAAATCAGCGGGAACGATCTTGTTTCCAATGAGTATTTGAAGATCATGGATCGCTCTTTCGGGTTTCTTTTGTGATGAGTCCCCAAAAATTACGCTCACGGTAGATGGCGTGAGATTTATTATACCGAATTTTGTGGCAAATGTATTAGGCATGATGTTGACGTTGGCTCCGGAATCACACAAACAATCTGCAAAATAAATTCTCGAAATCCAACAAGAAAAATAAATACGTCCCGAATCATCGGCTTTTCTAAGCCTTTGAAGCGGAATTAGTTTCGGTACCTCGAATGGTGGTTTTTGGATCATTTTGGATTCAGTAATGACTCTTCCATAGAGTGGGACGAATTTTGGAACTTCTCTTGGCTCCATCTTAGCATCGACTTCCTTCTCGGGTATGGTGAAAATCACGTTGCAAAATATCTTCGAGTTATCTTCCACTCTTCCGAGTAAAATTCCGCTCGGTCTCTTAGTGGAGTCCGTTGTTTGAGAGACTTACATATCCAACTTCTTGACATGGGTTGAAAGAGATTCAAATTTCCCATTCAAGTCGTTGTACATACATTTGACCTTGACGTTAAAATCTTTCGTCGTCTTCTCGTTGCTTTGAGCGAGGAATTGAATTGATTGCTCGAGCTTCGCTATTTGGGCAGCAAGTTGAGAGTTAGAGATACCTTGTTGCTGCGTGTTTGAGTTGTTGTAAGGAGCGGCTTGAGCGTTGAAGGGCGGTCTTGGTTGGATGTTCCCATTTCCTCTATAGTTCCCGTTTTGGAACCGGTGTTGGTATGGCCTAGATTGTTGTGGATAAGGATATCTTGAGGGTTCTCCACGTTCGTGTTTCGATACGAGAGGTTATTGAAGTTGGCGTTGCGGAAGTCGTTGTTGAATCCGTTGTTGAAACGACTTTGGTAGGAGTTTTGTGCTCTCACATAGTTAACTTCTTCTTCTTGAAAATACGAACCGTTGTTGTCGGGTTCATAATAAGTATCATCATCGACTCCAACAGTAGCTTCACAAGCATGTACTTGACGGTTTTGGTTGTTGAGAAGTCGGTTCATCATGACTTTTAGCTCGGAAATCTCTTTCGATTCTGACACGTTCGATCTAGTCGATATATCGTAGTCGGAAGAATTGTTGCTATCCGACATAGCAAGATTTTCGATGAGAACTCTTCCTTGGTTGATGGTCTTCATGGAAAAGTCCCCATTGCTGGCTGTGTCGAGAGAAAGTTGATATTTCGGTAGTAATCCTCGGTAGAAAGTGTTGAGCACATTCGGACTGGAGAAACCGTGATGAGGGCAATCTCTCTCGTACTCCTTGAAACATTTTCATGCTTCATAGAAAGACTCCACCGATTGTTGATGAAAACTTTGGATTTTGTTTCTTAGCTCGTTGGATCTCGACTTCGTGTAGAAGTGGTTTAAGAAGGCGGCTTTGCACTCTTCTCAATTAGTAATAGATCTTGCGGGCAAATATTTCAACCAACGGTGAGCTTTATCGGCCAAAACAAAAAAGGAAAAAGCTTACACTTCAAATAGTAGGCGGGAACCTGGTTCGTTCTCGTCGTTCTGCATATCTCTTCGAACAACTCGATGTGCTCCATCGGATGCTCAGTTGCAACTCCATGAAACTGATTTTGCTTTACCAAAGCAATGATTTGAGGTTTGATCTCAAAATTGTTTTCGTTCGGTATACGAAGTTGTATGGCTACTCGGTTTTGGAAGTGTTGATACGGTGCATCAAAATCAGCAATGATGTGGTTACGCGCTTATCTCCTCGGAGGATTAGCGGGTTGTACGGGACGGTTTGCGTTTACGCCATTAGGAGGAATCGGTGCATTGGCTTGAGCATTGTTCCTCGGTGCATCACGATCGACAGGAAGTTGTCGCATCGTATTTTCAGCAATTCGGTTTTGGTTGTGGTTTTCTTCAAGATCGAGATGTAGCTGATCATTAGCACCATGGACAGCCTCTTGATCTTCTTCGTGATCCAAAAAATCACGGTCATCCTCGTGATCTAGTTGATCACGGTTTAGTTGATCTTCCGGGTGGTCGTTTTTGGACATCCTTAAGTTTCTTTTGAGTCTTCGGAGTTCTCTCTCGTATTTGTCGATATCGTCTAGTAGAGGTACGGTTCCTCTAGGAGTTCTCCTAGTGTGCATGCACCTTAGAACAAAAGACAAAGATAAAGGAGAAAGTCAAAAGAACAACAAAGAACTTGAAAATCAAAAGTGTCTACAGCAGAAATTAGAATACGAAATCAAACAAGCTAAACTATCCCCGGCAACAGCGCCAAAAACTTGACACACCGTGAATTAACCCCGGCGTGGGGTTTTACCTTTTATATCTAAGCCGCAAGTCCACAACACACGAAGTAGTATTTAGAGATCGAATCCACAGGGATAGACGTTGTCCAATTTCTAACTTATGTCTAGACGTAAAATATATTTAGTGTTTTGTTACGGTCGTATCTATGGAATCTAAACTAAACTAAGAAGAGCAGTAGCTAACTAATTATTTTATCGAGGTTGTGAATCAATTAAACGAAGCTTTGGGCAATCGGGAATTTTCTAGGGTTTATAGCCGATTTTTACGAGGAAATTTTTAGGATTTCTAAAGCGACTTTTTGTCGTCTTTGGGTTCTTGAACTTGGAACACGTACACTGCATGTAGTCTACTCCCGTAATCCTACACACCTACTCACTTTAGTACTCGTATGGTAGCTTCCAACTCCGCCCGCGCAAGAAGTGAATGATACTCTCAAAGGTCGTTTACGCCCACAATTCCTCCGTAAGTATACTTTCGAAATGTTACGACGGATTTGATCGTCTACCCTAGGTCAAGCGATTAGATACAGCACTCCTGTGGCTTTAAAATGCATAATATCAGTTGCTAAGATGGTTAGTCAAGCAACATATTAACAACAAGGATAGAACGAAGAACCCTAATCGGTATCCTAGACTAAAAACCTAATAAGAATCGAACCATAAGCTCCCCTTCAAACCCCTTTCACCCAACAAGAGAATTACTCAGTCATAGCTGAGGTAAACATATTCAATATATTCAAAAGAAAATAGTGTATAAAAAGGGATGGAGAAAGTTTCCCTATCGAAGAACACCGATGAAGAATCCTTCTTCCAATCCTTGAAAAACCAAGAACACAAGTTGCTAGGGATTTGCCTCTGCCAAAAAGCGTGAAAATTATCTAATGTGTCTATCTAAGAGGCATAAAATAAGTATTTATAGAGCTAATCTTCGTTTAGGGTTTGATGGAAAATGATGGTTTTGGCCTCGGTGAAGAAACAAGTCGATTTGGTCGTGCAGGGTCCTGGCCGCGGGTGCGGGCTCTCTGGGAGTGGTGAAACGCATCTTGGCCGCGGGTGGAGACTCTCTAGGAGTGGCGAAATGCCTCCTGGCCGCGGCTCCAGCTCCTCCAGGCGCGGCGGGCTTCTCCTCGGGGCAGCTTCATCTGCCTTCAGTGCTTCGGGTATATTTAAGGATACAACCATTGGATTGCCTCCACTCCAATTGTATTTGAAAGATGGTTGTCTCTACTTTGTTGTGTCCAAATTTGGGGATGATCAGACGGTGAAAATGTCTCCATTAGCTGGAAGACTTCTTGACGGTCCAAATTTATCCAAAAACGTAATTTTGTTCCGAAATGCACTTTTTTATTCTGAGTTACCTGAAACGTCTTTCAAATCTCTAAAATATGAAATCACTTGAAAACCTTTGAAAACGGAGTTAAAACACGTGTAAAAGAATATGAAAGTGATCCATAAAAACGGTTAAAAACCGGTGTTATCAGTTCTCCATCGAGTTCGGAAAGTACGTTGTACCCCCCATCTTCGTGGATAGATTCATTGAGTTCTTGAAGAAGAGTCGTGTTCTCCTCATCGTCGATAGGCTTAAGTGTGGCGCCTTGAAGGCAACGATGCTCGAAGTAAGGATGCGGCTTGTAGCGTGTTTGAGAGTAGTTGATCGGTGCCGATCCATGTAGTACAAATCACGGTAATAGTGTGAATCGTTAGAATATTGAGCATAAGATGGGTCGTAGAAACCCTGCTCATAGTAGCAATCTCGCTCCAGAGGCGAGTTCATGTTTCAAAACTTGAAACGAAGAAAAAACAAAAACAAAAATTAAAAAGAAAAAGTTTGTTCTAGAGTCTATTTTCTAACCTCTAAAGTGTGACAAAACGAGTAGCGATTGCCTCCACGACAATGGCGCCAAAAACTTGATGCGCTGGATTCGTCTCTGAAACTTCAGGTTTTAAATTGTAAACCTAAAAGTTCTGCAAGTGCACAGACGTGTGTTGTAGTACTTTATGTATCGATCCACAGGGAGGGAATGCTGTTCTGCGAGACCTTAGAAAGAGAGTTAGTAAGGAAGTCTAAGACAATAATAAGGTTTATGGTTTTTTCACGAAACGAGTGCTTTAAATTTGAACTAAACTAAGCGAGAAAGTAAAGAAAGCAAGTAAGCAAAGTGAGTAGGTAAAAACGAGGTTGTAAACTAATAAGCGAGTACGCGAAATAAGATTGTAAATTAAACGATAAAATAAGAAGACAAGCAAGTAAATAAATTAAACGAATAAGCAAAGAGAAAACGTAAATAATTAAACAAAGCGTTGGGCAATCGGGAACTCTCTAGGGATCATGGCCGAAAATCATAAGCATTTTGTTAGGGTTTTTAAAGCGACCTTTTGTCGTCTTTGGATTCTTGAACTTGGAAAACGGACACTATGTGTAGTCTAATTTCGTACATCCTACACACCTACAACTTTAGTAATCGACCGGTAGCTTTCATCTCCGGCCGCACAAAAAGTTAGTGATTATACTTAAAAGTCATTAACGGTCACAACCCCTCCACAAGTATACTTTTGAAATCTTGTGACGGTTTTGCTCGTGTACCCTAGGTCAAACATATGGATCCAGTACTTTCGTAGCTCTAAAAATATTTAAGATCGGTTTCAAGGTAGTTAATCAAGCAAACATGCATTAAGAATAAGGATAGAACGAAGAATCATAATCGATACCCTACACTAAAACTTAATGAGAAATCGATCCATGAGAGCCCCTTGAGATCCCTTTGCCCAACAAGAGAACAACTCGGACACGATTAAAGAAAGCAAAAGCATAATTAAATTAAGAGCAGGAGGTTGGTGAAGAAGCCTCTCGAGTTTAAGAACTAAGTCCGGAGAGAACTTCCCCACCAATCGAAAGTAGAACAAAAACTTAAGAAAAGACTTGCAAAAAGTCAACTAAAAAGAGGCACAATCTAGGTTACGAAATCGTGTAAAACAAGTATTTATAGGTCTTCAATTCTTGCTTTGGTCGTCCTAAGGGTTTCTTTGAAGAGAAAACGAAGTGGGCTTGAAGATAGGCTTCGAACAAGCTGTTTTTGGGCTGTTTTTTATTCACCGCGTGTACGTGGCTTGGACCCGCGACCAAAGGAGATTTCGCCGCGACTGGAGAGCTTTGATCCACGGCCAGGAGTGTATTCTCCGCGGTCAGGAGCCTTGGACCCGCGGTGGTTGGCCTATGAGGTTAAAACTTCAATTCTTCTCTTGCTTCTTTCGCGAGACTGTAGAATATGCCTTCAATCAATTGGATGTATCTTGAGATCTAACCGTTGGATTTTCTTGAAACCAACTGGGTATGAAAGTTGGTTCTCCTTTATATCATGTATCCAAATTTGGGTATAATCGGACGGTGAGAAGGTCTTCATCGGATGTGAAACTTCTGACTGTACGAAATTGTCCAAAATCTGGTCTTTCTCCAATTTGCGTCGTTTTTCCTAATGAACCTGAAAAGAGTTTTGAAACTACAAGTATCCGAAACCTACGATAAAAGCATGTAAAATCAAGTGAAACACTTATTAAATCGTTCTTAAATAGATAGTAAAACGGGTAAAAATACGGTGTTATCAAACAACCAAATCACATTAACCGTTTACGAGGCGTTCCTCGTATATATGAAAGGAGGTGAGACCTCTCCCAGAACTTGCCATGTCAGCACACCAGAGACTGACACATGTCTCTTTGAAAAAAAACCTAAAATTATCGTCGTCGCCTTTTGCTCTTTTTCTTACGTTTCGAGATGAAACAAAGCTGACAACTCATCTTCTCATCTTCCTCTTCTCTGACAGGTTTTAATGGTTTTGGAATATAAATTCATCATCTCCTCTTCCTTCGTGTGATTTATTCTTGATGTAATTCAAGATTTCCATATCTTTCCTTCCTTCTCTTTCTCGTATATTTAACTTTGTTCATCGTTTCCTAATTCTGATATTGGGTCGCCCCATCAACCTATCCTCCCATCTGATAGTTTGTATATGTTCATCCTCCAGCTCCACACGAAACATACTCGTTGCTGTTTGGTGAACAACTCGAGGATCATAGATCGATGGAGGGGAACCAAGATTATTTTCAATTGGTAATTATTCACACCACCCTTCCATTTCTCTTGTTAAATTTCCCTCAATCGGTTCATATTTACACCAATTTTGTATCCAGTGATGAAGCTGAGAGATGGATCGGTACTTGGAAAAAAGACGTTTCTTAAGAGCAACTATTTTCCATGTTTTCAGAACAAGTGTATGTCTCCTAAGTGCTTCCAACTACCGTTAGGTCTCTGACACACTCCTTCCAAGGATGCTCACTCTACGGTTTGGGTAAGAACGGGATAGGCTTTGCAAACGACGAATCGCTTCAAAGTGTGTGGATCGAATGGTCTCACAAGGGGTGCGGAAAGCCCTTGATATTCCTCTTTGCTATTTTCGGATATGACTCACCAAAAACAATCAAAGGTTTTCGATTGATATGACTCACAATCGAGATTTGATCTAGAGAGAAAAGAGATTTTTATTCAAAGACTAGATGATTTGATAATGAGGAATACAAGAGTTTAAATAGAAAATTACAAGGCTTGCATGCACAGCAATTAAACAAGCCTCGAAAAAGATAAAGAAATAAAGACAAAGACTTGACTAAAATTAAAACAAAGTTTGAATTGAAAAAAATGACTCTTGCCCTTCTAATTTCGAAAATGGTGATTGGGCTTCTTGGGCTTGGATCAACAAATGGGTTTTATTGAAAGTGATCCAATTGCCTCATTAAAAACCTCTCTTTGGAAAACCCAATGGGACAAAACCAAAGAGGAGGAAAAGAGCACAATTAGACCACTTAGCCATTTGTTGATCTACTTGGGCTTGTTATTCAAAACCATAGAGGTTTGAAAACACTTCTTCAACCGAGCCCAAGCAATCTGATCGAGTCCCACTTGATGGAATAATTTTCCCGAGATTTTCTTGAATCGTTTTGCCTTAGCTCCTTTCTTCGTGATGATTGATTTTCCCTCAGTCGGATATCCCTCTGCAAGAACTCCCTCAGTTGAATGTCCCTCGGCTAGGAGTCCCTCGGCGCATAATCCCTCGGATCCCTCGGATCCCTCAGCTTGCTTTCCTTCGACTCCCTCAGCATCTGGTTCGAGCTGCTCATCCAGGATCATATCATCCCCCCTTTCTTCAAAAGGATTTGACCTCAAATCCGAAGAACCTACATGGAAACGAGCTAAGTTAGTTAATTTGAAGTTCAAAGTCGGATTATGCTTACCTTGGGGATTAGTCTTGGATGTATTGGGGTTGATCCATGCTGATGTTGAAAACGGTTGAGGCCTTCTAGAATTCGCCAAAATAGGTCGGCCATCTTTTACAATTTCTCCTCGGAAATTTTGGTCCTTCTCGGGTCCGATTTGAAAGTTGTGAAGCATCTTGAAATCTGTGTGACCAAACAAGAAAACAACACGACCATTAGTCTTAAAATGATTGTTTGGTGGAAAAAACTTACCTGACCCAGTAGAGATTTGATCGTTTGGTTGAGTCTTTTGTTCGGCTTGCTCCGTTTCGACCGTTGAGATGGTTTGCAAAGGAGGATGAAGATCGGTGCATGTTACTGGAATTTGGTTTCGACCAGTCTCCTCTAAATGCCCAGTTGGTCGATAAAAATGATCAGAGTTGTTGAAAACTCGTTGCTCAATTTCCTCCCTCAATCGAACCAAGTAGTTCACGTGTTTGTAATCGGGTCGCAAGAAGATCGATCGATCGAAATCAATTTTTTTAGACCAGGATTCATGGATCGATTTTTCCTTTTGCCATGGATCTCCTTTGTTGATTTTAGCTTGAGTTTTCTGCAAAAGAAAAGATTTCTCATTCGGAAGTGCAAGCTCCGGTGCATGGTTAGTTAAGCTCGAAGGAGCCTTCGAAAAATTAATCGAAAGACACTTTTTATTTTTCTTGGAAGAGTTAGAAGAAACACTTACAGCCTCTTTACCTTTTTGCTTGAGAAGAATTTGATCTTGATAAATTTCGCTTGGTGACATAGGAACCAACGTGATCTTCTTTCCTTCGTAGTTAAACGAATACCGATTATTGAACCCGTCATGAAGAACCCGTCGATCGAATTGCCATGGTCTTCCTAGAAGGATGTGGCTTGATTCCATGGGCAACACGTCACACAGCACCTCATCTTGATATGTGCCAATGGTTATAGGAACCGAAACTTGGCTTTTTACCTTCATTTCCTCGTTGTTTAGCCATTGAAGACTATACGGCTTTGGATGTTCATTCACGGTCATGTCAAGCTTCTTGACCATTGTTTCACTTGCCACATTGGTGCAGCTTCCTCCGTCTATGATGAGACTACATACCTTTCCTTGGACTTGGCATCGAGAGTGAAACAAATTCTTCCATTGCTCATGCTCGTCGGTTTTGATGTGCATGTTCAATGCCCGTTGAATTACTAAGAGTTCTCCTACCTCGGCAACTTCTTCATGCTCCTCTTGATACTCATCAAAAACCGTTTCTTTTTCTTCCTCAATATCTCCATTGTCCAAGAGAACCATAATCC
>PKML01043512.1:52079-69268 GCA_002933935.1 Eutrema yunnanense | reverse complement strand
TTTGATCTAGAGAGAAAAGAGATTTTTATTCAAAGACTAGATGATTTGATAATGAGGAATACAAGAGTTTAAATAGAAAATTACAAGGCTTGCATGCACAGCAATTAAACAAGCCTCGAAAAAGATAAAGAAATAAAGACAAAGACTTGACTAAAATTAAAACAAAGTTTGAATTGAAAAAAATGCTTCTTGCCCTTCTAATTTCGAAAATGGTGATTGGGCTTCTTGGGCTTGGATCAACAAATGGGTTTTATTGAAAGTGATCCAATTGCCTCATTAAAAACCTCTCTTTGGAAAACCCAATGGGACAAAACCAAAGAGGAGGAAAAGAGCACAATTAGACCACTTAGCCATTTGTTGATCTACTTGGGCTTGTTATTCAAAACCATAGAGGTTTGAAAACACTTCTTCAACCGAGCCCAAGCAATCTGATCGAGTCCCACTTGATGGAATAATTTCCCCGAGATTTTCTGGAATCGTTTTGCCTTAGCTCCTTTCTTCGTGATGATTGATTTTCCCTCAGTCGGATATCCCTCCGCAAGAACTCCCTCAGTTGAATGTCCCTCGGCTAGGAGTCCCTCGGCGCATAATCCCTCGGATCCCTCGGATCCCTCAGCTTGCTTTCCTTCGACTCCCTCAGCATCTGGTTCGAGCTGCTCATCCAGGATCATATCAGTCTCTCTCCCATTCCCCGATTTAGATTCTGATTTTGGAATTTCTTGCGTCTTTAAAATTCTTCTTTGGATTGTCTTAACTTTTATGGAATGTTGACAGTTTTAGTCTTTTGATTTGATTTATTCATTTGTTAATATTAACTAGGTACAATCATTCAAACACTAATTATTAAAATGTTTGGTTTCGTAATATGTAATTGTGTATAAAGAATGGATCAATCTTCAAGATCGACTCATTGTTGAATCCACTTCACACAAAGTAATTAAAAGAACAAAAGGGATGGGGAAATCCCATTTTATTAGTGATTCTCGGCGAAATACAAGAGTTTGGATATCGGAGAGTAACCGGAAAAAGTGAAAAAGCGATACTAAGAAACTAAGCCAAAAATCTCGGAGCTAGGTCTCTTAGGTCTCGCGGGAAGTTGTGATGCCGTGCTAATGAGGTGATCCTCGATATTTATAGGGCTTTGAGGCGGTAAGATCTCCTTATTTTTTGGAGGTCGGAGTAAAGGAAAACTTCTTTTATTCTCGGAATCTATCAAGAAATCTTCCTTATTACTCGGAGATCAAAGTAAGGAAATCTTCCTTACTTTCGAGGGATGGCGCCGACTAAGGTTAGTCGGGCTTAAATGGGCCCGGAGGCGGACTGGTGGGCCGAGGCGCGTTTGGACGAGTATCGAGCCGTGCTTGGTCGAATTATATCGGGATTAGTTATCTTGCTTGTGGGCCGAGGTGGGCCTTAGCCGAATATGGAGGTCGGAGCCGAAGTGGGCCGATGTGGGCCAAATAGGTTTATCCGAATTAACGCAAGTCAACTCGTGGAGTTGACCGGTATAGATTCGGTTTATGACGAGTTTAAGAGGGGTGCGGATCTTACCTCCAACACTCGTATCAGTTTTGTGTGCTTTTCCTGTTTGTTGTTCTTATTTTGAATAGACTGCAAATTAGAGTGATGGATAAAGTTTGTTAGTGGTTGATTCTGTATTTGTAATTTTTTGCCAGATAATTTACTTGCAAACCAACCGGTGTTAATGACTTGACATTGAAAATGTTCATGGCTACTAAAGCTTGATTTTAGTAATTGGGTCTAGATTTCTACAAGGAGTCTTCAAAATTGTCACCTTTAAATTTAGAGTAGTGTGAATAAACTTCGGGTTTTTTTTTTGTTTGTGTCCGTAGTAGAGAGAGATGTATACGTTGGTGTGCTCTTTCTTAATTAGTAACTTTCCCTGTTTCAATGCTAATTGAATCTTGTGTTTATCTTTTACTGGCTCCAGTTCTGCCCTGATTCTATTGAAATTTATTTCTTATGCAGGGGCTCTCCGCACCAGAAAGAGAGAAATCGATGTGGCTACACGAGGTTTGTGCTCTTCTCTTATGTATTTATTGGCTTTGTATCTAACTATAGTTATATGAAGCTTATATATTATATTACTAGATTAGGTCCTATGTGATACACGAGTAAAAAATAAATGATTTAAATTCTGAAATTGATAATATGTTTAATTATGACTCGTATAGTTAGATTCTAAATTAGAATCCCGTTTAGTTATCCATGAATAACGTTTAGTAATTCGTATTTAAAAAAATTCAAAATTGATTCATATTACTTATAAATCTGATAAACATTCCCTTTAAATGACTGAGAGGGTTCCAGAATTACCAAAACACGATAACAAAATTTGTTTCTTCTAATCTTATTATGTTTTATATATTATGAATCATATATTTTTTTTTATATTTAACACTTTTTATTTGGTAGTTTTTATTTTTTGTCTTACTTTACTTTTTCAATATTATTAGTTTCCGTTATATAAAACACAATTATTTTTCCTTTTTTGTTAATTTTATTTGGTAGTTTTTATTTTTTCCCTTACATTACTTTTTCAATATTATTAGTTTTCATTATATAAAATACAATTCTTTTTCCTTTTTTGTTATTATTTATTTTTTAAAAATAAATAACTAACAATAGGAAAATTTATATTATTACTTTGACACATGTCGCGATCTGAATTAACAACAACACATGTTACGATCTCTTGAGTAAGAATTATCGTACGTGTCACACTCACATTAAAAGATTCAGCTTTATATAATAAGATTATATGAAAGAAATTTTATTAAAACGTGAACCACAAAATCTTTTTTCTTTTATCCAAACATCGATTTGATTTGATGTTAGTTTAAAATACTTGATAACTTGACACATGCCAATCATTGTTGAAGTAGGGACAGTGATTAATTTCACTCAAAGTGTTCCTTTGGTCAAGTAGAGACACTGCAAGAAGGTATTATAAAGCAACTGGAAAGGATTGGACCATTTGTCATTTTGTATGCAACTCTAGATCAACATGTCTCCTAATGGTCAATGAATCGACTGGGTAACTTACGAGCACACAATGGATGAAGAAGAACTCGAGAGATGTAAGAATGCCAAGGTATTATGATATAGCTTATGAACCGACTGGATAAACCGGATATAGCTTATGAACCGACTGGATAAACCGGATGAATCAAGTCAATGTAGTTAAATAAACTTATGTTTACTCATGTTTAATTTTCTTAAATTCATCAAAAAAAGAAAAGTGAAAAGGAATGAAAAAAAAAACCAAAAAAAGAAAGAAAGAGGAATGTACATGTGGAGTTGCTGTAATATTCGAGTTACCCTTGGAGATCATGTTCATTACTTTCGTGATGTAAGTCATGACGATCACACTTGTAAGTGAATTGGTGTATATGGTCGAGTAAAATGATTAGCTAAAGAAAAATGCTATCCTAATAGATAATACCAAAGTTCAAGTTTCTTTAACCAAAAAGTTTAATTTGGTTTATTACTAATTTTATATCACTCTCTGGTTTGGTTAGTATATGTCCACATGCAAAAATCGGGGAAGATATAGCGTCGGAATGAATTTCTGCAATTTGAATTCAAACTTGACTTATTAGTAAGTACTTATAACCCACTTAATTTTGCTTAGTTTTCTTTCCTTTTTCTGTTTCGAATTTGTGCATGATTAAGGTCTTCAAAACTAAAGCTAGAAGATTGCCATAGAAGAAGACATAAAATTGTGACAGAGACGTTGTATCATGCATATCTGATTATAGAAGCGTAAATTATCACAACTCCAAATTTTATGTATATAGAAATTTGAACCAAAGGATTGCAGACAAGATGATTTTCGTTCTTTACTTGTTCAAGTAAAATAAGTTAGTTGAAATAAGGTGTAATCTCTATACATCGATGAATAAACAAAAACAGAGATTATAGCCCATCAGATATAGATACGGTTAACCGTATCTAGCTAAATATATTATAGCCCAATACCTGATTATAAACAGAGATTATAGCCCATCAGATATAGATAAGGTTGAAATAAAAATATATGATGGGCTATAATCTGTTTTTGCTCATCAGCTGAGGCAGAATATTTCCTATATCTGATGGGCTCGTATCTAACCGTATCTAGCTAAATATATTATAGCCCAATACCACCCCCCCCCCTCAAGTTGGTGGTACGTAATTACGAACACCTAACTTGGACAACAAATAGTCAAATGTCGGTCTAGGTAAAGACTAACTAAAAAGATCTGCAACTTGTTCTTTCGTCAATACATGTTCGGTGGTAATGAGACCGTCTTGCACAGCATCTCGGACTTGATGGCAGTCGGATTCAATGTGTTTCGTTCTCTCATGAAACACGGGGTTTGCTGCAATGTGAATGGCCGCTTGACTATCACAATAGAGCTGCATCGGATGAGGGTGATTGAACCCCAAATCTTGAAGAAGTGCTTTTAGCCATTTTAGTTCCTTAAGAGTGTACTCCATGGCACGATATTCTGCCTCAGCTGATGAGCAAGACACTGTAGTTTGTTTCTTCGTTTTCCACGAGATAGGTGAGTTGCCTAAGTAGACAATGTAGGCCGAGAGTGATCGTATGGTTAGGGGACAAGCAGCCCAATCCGAGTCGCAGTAAGCGGTCACCGTAAGATCACTATCGGACCTAAGAAGAATCCCTTGCGCCGGAGATCCTTTGAGATATCGAACAAGACGCTGGGCAGCCTCCCAATGAGCAACCAGAGGAGCTTGCATGAACTGAGAAAGAATATGGACAGCATAACTCAAATCTGGCCGTGTCAAAGTCAAATAGATGAAACGCCCAACAAGTCGACGGTAACGTTCTGGACTATCGAACACGGGACCCGTGGCTGAGGCAAGCTTATGGTTAAGTTCCATCAGAACAGCAGAGGGTTTTGCTCCCAAGAGCCCAGCTTCAGCAATGATGTCGAGAGCGTACTTACGTTGAGAAAGACAGAAACCATCCGACCCACGGGATACTTTGATACCCAAAAAATATTTCAACCTTCCTAGATCCTTCAAATGAAAACACTTATTAAGTTGAACTTTGAAGCATTGAATGACGTCCAGATTATTTCCTGCGACCACAAAATCATCCACGTACACGAGAACGTGTAATATGTTGCCTCCTTGATTGCTGGAAAACAAGGAGTAGTCTTGATAGCTTTGGCAAAATCCGAGCTGTTTGAGGGCTATGGAGAGCTTAGCGTACCAACAACGAAGAGCTTGTTTCAAACCGTATAAAGATTTACGAAGACAACAAACTTTATTCGGATCCGAAGATTGAAATCCAGGTGGAAGTTTCATATAGACCTCCTCTTTAAGATCGCCATGTAAAAATGCATTATGGACATCCATTTGATGCACCTCCCAATCCTTTGCAGCTGCGACACTAAGAAGATAACGACCTGTTGTCATCTTACCGACAAGAGCAAAAGTCTCATTAAAATCGGTTCCCTCTTTCTGTCGATTTCCCATCACCACCAGACGAGCGTTATGTCGTTCTAAGGTTCCATCGGCGTTGAACTTCAGTTTGTAAACCCATTTACTACCAATGGACTTCTTGCCGGGAGGTAAGTCCATGATATCCCATGTATGGTTGGCCTCGAGTGCAACTATTTCTTTTTGCATAGCTTCACACCATTCTTTGATCTTGACCGCGTCGTGAAAATGGCTCGGTTCTGTGCTGTCAAGAACAGCAGCCATAAAAGCAATATGGTTTGCCGAAAAACCGGAATCTGTCAGATACTTAGTGATGGGATAGAGAACTGTACCAGAAACCATTGACGAGAAGTTTGAATCGAAGAGACCGGGTGAGAGAGCGATGGAGGAGTGAGAGTGTACATGTTTAGTGACAAAATCTTTGAGTAGTATCGAGGGACGTTTCTCACGATGACCACGGCCCAACACTTCAGGTAAGTCTGGAGACCGTGGCTCATCAATCGAATCTGATACAGGAAGCGGAAGTAAGTCAGCGGTTGCGATAGGCGTTGGTGGGGCGTAATCTCAGTAACAACCAGCTCGGTAGGAGCTTCCACTAACGGCGTTGGGGAAGAAAAAACGACCGGTGGTAAGATCCAATCATCATCTACGACATCAGCAATGGGATGCGGAAGAGTAGGTAGTCGCTGATCCGAGGAACGAAAGGGAAACACATCTTCGTGAAAGGGAACATCTC
Source organism: Eutrema yunnanense (assembly GCA_002933935.1). NCBI lineage: Eukaryota > Viridiplantae > Streptophyta > Magnoliopsida > Brassicales > Brassicaceae > Eutrema > Eutrema yunnanense. The sequence continues at coordinate 63,057 of PKML01043512.1, read as the reverse complement.
GTGAAACAAAGAATTGTTCTTTGTCGAGATCATAAAGGCGCCATCCCTTTTTCCCGTAGGGATAGCCCATGAACACGCATTTGCGACTGCGTGCACCAAATTTATCTTTGTCGTGAGCGCGATGGTGAGCATAGCATAGCCACCCAAATGTACGAATCATGTCATACGATGGATGACTCCCAAAAAGAAGTTCGTACGGAGTTTTCCCTTTCAAGATTGACGAAGGCGTGCGATTAATCAAATGTGTTGCTGTGAGAATGCTTTCTCCCCAAAATTTGATAGGTATGTGACCTTGAAAGAGACAAGCACGCACAACGTTGAGGATGTGGCGATGTTTGCGTTCAACACGTCCATTTTTTTGAGGGGTATCGACACAAGAAGTCTGATGTAAGATGTCGTGTTCTTGAAAATATGGAGTAAGACACATAAATTATGTGCCATTGTCGCTGCGAAAAGCTTTGACTTGTTTTCCGAATTGTCTCTCGGACATGGCGCATAAATTACGTATCAAGGTAGAAACTTCAGATTTTGCAGTCATAAGATATGTCCAAACAGAGCGAAAGTAATCATCGACTAAGGTGAGGAAATAAAAGGCTCCACAAGTTGAGGGGATTCGATAGGGACCCCACACATCACCATGTATAAGTGAAAAACAATCCAACGCTTTATTAATGCTATCTCACAACTTTTGATCTCTCCAACATCACTAGGAGATTGACCACATTCTGGTAAAGAAACTAAAACACTAGTAGAAGGGTGTCCTAGTCTACGATGCCACAAGGCTCCTGAAGATGTAGTTGCCTTCGAAGCTTTGTTGACACGTGCAGCCAAGACCCCATTAAAATATTACACTCCCTCACGCTCTTCACCCGCTCCAATCAAAATCCTCGAAAAATGGTCCTGCAAGAAGCACAACGTATCAGTAAAGATGGCGATGCAGCCTGTTTGTCGCAATAATTTGGGGACAGAAATCAATGTGCAATCAAAATCTGGGACAAAGAGAACGTCATTAAGCATATAGGCGGAGCTTAGAGAGAGTGAGCCAAGCTTTGTGGCGCGAGAGTGATTCCCATTGGGGAATGTTACATCATAAGGGGCAATGTCCAACACGTCCACTAAAAGAGAGATATCTCCAGTCATATGATGTGAGGCACCTGTATCAATAATAACGTCGATAAGATATGTTTTACCAGACAAGTTTTCAGAAGTCTTGTTGGCACGTTGAGCTTGAAGAAGCTGGATTAGGTGAGCAATCTGATCGTTCCCATTGTCACCTTCTGTTGTAACCCGAGCATTGTTTCCTCTTCCCCTTCCACGACCTCCACGTGCAGGTCGACCTCCACGCTGAACCGGTTTAGGAACGACCGTGGCGTTGTCAGGCCGAGCACCGCGATTTTGGTCGTAGTACCACTCCGGATAACCGTGAACTAAGAAACACTCTGTCACCTCGTGTCCTTGGCGATGGAAGTGAGTGCAAGAGAGACTCGAACGATCACGGAATCGTGGTGTGGAGACGGCGGCAACGTGCTGTGGTGGTGATGTCTTCACGGTGAATCCAATGGCGTCTGTTTTGGCAGTGTCTTTTGAGCGAGCAATATTAAGATTTTGTTCCTCTCGAATCAACCTTGAATACACTTGATTGAGACTCGGAAGGGGATCTTCACTGGTGATCGTCGAACGGATGTTGCTGAAGCGAGGAAGATCAAGGCCAAAGAGGAATTGATGAACTTGATCATCCTCTCGTTCCTTGGCGATATCGGTAGCTGCGTCGCACTTGCAAACGCGACCTGTTTTGTAATTCTGAAGTTCTTCTCATAGTTTGGACAATCGTCCATAATATTCCAAGATCGATTGTCCATCCTGTTACACAATGCGATTTCATCTTTGAGAACTTGCTTGCCTACACCGTTTCCGACAGAGAACCGAACACGCAAACTTTCCCAAAGACTCGAAGCTTCAGCGACGAACGAGACGGTGGACCGAATCTTCGGGTTAATGGCAGTACGAATCCAACTGATAATCATTGAATTAGCGGCGAGCCACATACTCAACTCAGGGTCGGTTTCGGGTCTCTTGATGGATCCATCAATGAAGCCAAGCTTCTGTTTTGCTTGAAGAGAGCTCCTCAGCTCAGTAGCCCATTCAGGGTAATTGTCTTCTCTTAAGATGACAGAAGAAATCAAGGCACCAGGGTTATCCGATGCGTTTAGCGAATACGGATTAGGTGCAGAGGTAGGTGTTGTCGCGGCGGTGATATCGGCAGACATGATGTCTTCACGGCGGCGATGAAGAAAAGAAGAGAAAAAAAGGCGGCGGCGGTTTTAATAGGTCAAAGGATTTTGATGCTCTGATACCATGAAATAAGGTGTAATCTTTGTTTTTGTTTATTTATTGATGTACAATAATATATATACACATCAATATTTCCTATATCTGATAGGCTCGTATCTAACCATATCTAGCTAAATATATTATAGCCCAATATTAGTCGCTTTTTAGTTGTATTTACAATACTACTATGAGTAGTAAAAGCAGTGCCGTCTGCGTAATTTTGGTGGCTTAAAGCAAAAAAAAATATAAAAAAATTATCATACAAAATATAATTATATTTTAAAAAAAAAATATTTGAAACTAATTTTTTGGTAAAATGAAACTATGTACTTGTTTCTTTAAATGTTTTTAAATCGAATATTTTAGAATTACACAACATATAATTTGATAAAATTAAATTCATATTAATTTTTCAAAAATATGATTGGTGGCAGTTACCTTTTTAGTTTCTAAAACTATTGAACCACAATTTATATAAATCTACTTATAATAGTTTTATTTTTAAACTATATAAAATAATAATAAGTTTTTAATTTTACTTATAAATCTACTTATAATAGTTTTTGGATAACTAATGTTACACAAATATATCTAACATCATGACTAAAAACTATATTTAAAATAATTCATTGTAGGCTAGAATAACAAATAAGTCATTGTAGACCAGAATAACAAATCGAAAAATCATTGTGGGCCACGATATCAAATGCACGATATTTTTTAAAAAAAATATGCTAACAAAGGATCGAACTTGAGACAACCAAGAGATCAAAACCCTATATAACCAGTTTCACTAACGAATAATTAAACATGTGGCCCTTAAAATTTATATATATATATTTGTGACGTAAATCATGTGTTTTATATGCTTTAACCAAGGAACGGGCCTGAGTAAAAGGTTAAAGTTTTTAAAACAATTCATTTAACCAATTTCTAAATACAACATCATTTGCATGTGATATTACTATTTTTAAAAATCTAAATAAATAAAATTTGACTGATCTCTAAATACAACATATTTGCATGTGACGTTGTAAAAATCTAAAAAATTTGACCGATCTCTAAATACAACATAATATACTACTTTTAAAAATATAAAAAATAAAAATCTGCACGTATCGCGGTTACTCACATAGTAGATGATGAATCAGTGAACCTTCCACTTACTGGTTTAAACGTAGCATATGCGAGTGTAGATGATATGGACATTGAACCAGCAAGCCCACCAGATGTGATCCCAAAGCTCGAAGGAGACCAATCTGGCCCATCTGAAGCCGATCGATGCCATGATGAAGCTGAACCGGAGGATCCCCACATTATATTAACTGAGGGATCACATTTTCGTCGACAAAGTGATCATAACAAACACTTTGGTCGAATCCCTCAGTCATATTTCAAAACATCCAAAGATGAAGACTCTCGGGCAACTTTACCCGAGGAGATTCTTATCGGAGCTGCACCGGAGGAACCAGACGCCAAACCAATTGGGGGAGGACATTTTCAACGACCAACCTACCATGAAAAAGACTTTGGTCAAGCCACTTTACCTTTGGCCCGATCAACAACAGGAGTTACCCTTGCAAAACTCTACGGCCCACCCGATAAGACGTATGGACCAGAAACGATGTGTTTCAGCCCAACACCACCAAAGCCTGATCCATTTGCGACCCAATCCATTTACTAGAGCCTCTTATGGAGTCCACCAGCTAAACATCCGACTTGGAACCACTCGGAACCACTCAAGACACTCAATTCCTTCTCGCGGGTCGATTTGAGTCCAAGTAAGGAAAGTGCGAGTCGTGTTCACACCAGCGACTCGCCCTCTTGTCTACTAACGTCTACTGAAGTTACCATAGAGCCAAGATCACCAGATCACATGAAGACACACCCATACTCAAAACATTGTCGTTTTGGTCTAAGTCTTAGTCGACTTTCCTTTTCCGGCAAAACTCACACTTCACTAATGGGGGTTGACCAACGCGCATCTAATCCATCTGATCTCGACCCTCCACTCACACTAGAAGATCCTAGACGTCCATTCCCACCAAAAGACCTAAGGAGTCTCTCGTGTTCACCATTCCTCACACGAGCTGCTTCTCCATTAATGCCCAACAGCTAGCCTATCTTCGACAATCACAAATCAAGCTTCATATCATTTATTTTGATTGATTCGTTTCTAGTTTAATTTCTTATGACTGTTAGGTATTTATTCATGTCGAGCATTATATAAGCTCATATATCTTGTACTTTCAATTCACACATCTTTTTATCAATAAACTATTCAGTTTGCTTTAAAACTTTGTGCCTTTGATTCGGTTTCGGTTTTGTCGATTTTTTTTAAGTATTTTGTGCGGATTCCCCTTTGCTTAAGAATCGAACGGGCCTTGCCTTTCTAGTGTGTGGATTCCTCCCAAGAAAGAAAAGTCTCACCCCTGTTTGTCTCGGTGTCTCTGTCTAATCATCCCCGAGCCAAGCTTCCATCTTTCACCAACGAATTCACCCCTTCCGCATAAACCTCTTTGAGCTTTGAGCCGCTTGGTTTAAAAATTTGATTTCGAGTCTTACATCATTGGTATCAGGGCTTCAAAAGCTTATATATATCAGGTTATTTCGTTCCTTTCTTTAGCTTTTCATTTGTTTTCATTTCTTTCTCATACAAATCCATAAAAATTCCGTTTATCGCTAGTTCTGTTGTTTCAATTTTATAAAAATCATAAGAACTCATAAAACATTAATCATGTTTTTTTAGTTTCTTAATACAATATTAAAACCATAAAAATTGTTTCTGCAATTTTAAGAATCGGTTTGTTAGTTTTAATCCAAGCAAAGCTAAACCGGAAAGTTTTTGCAACTTTTTATGTTTTGTGTTTTTGTTTTGGTTTGAACAAAACTTTGATTTTTTTTTAAAATCATTTGGTGTTAGGTACCATGAGAGATGTAGCAGAAGACCCCGTAGCCACCATGGCCTAAAATTTTAATGCCTTTCAAGGCGAGATGAGAAACATGGGCTTACGGCTAGAGCAAAACATCACCAACATATGCGAGAGACTTGGCCGTGTAGAAGCACTTCCCAACAGTGAAAACAGAGGCATTCCACCACACTAAGCTGACCAACATGATGATAACATGCCAGAAGTTTAGGATGACTTGCCACCTGATCGAAACAGAGCCTCGGATCCACAACAACACCGTCGGGGAGATCCAATGAACCGAGGCCGGGTCCGTGAATATGGTCAAGGAAAAACACGAATGACTTGAAGATGACACCACCTACCTTTGTTGGGAAGGTAGATCCAGATGCCTACCTTGATTGGGAAAGGCATATGGAATACATCTACGAGTGCTACAACTATCTAGAGCCCAAGAAAGTCACATTTGCGGTTGCCAAACTAACTGATCACACCCTTGCTTGGTGGGATCAAGAGATGGCCGAGAGGAGATGTTACAGAGATGGTCCACTCACTTCTTGGGTGGAGATGAAGACCCTACTCAAGCGGAGATACGTTCCACCTCACTACCACCGAGATCTTCAAAGAAAATTCAGAAAATTATACCACCGAGGTCGGTGGAAGAATACTTTGATGAGTTCGAGATCTTGAGGAACATTCTGGAGTTAAAAGAGTCCAATGAGACACTCATGTATCATTTCATTGAAGGCCTCCACGATCGGATAGCTAGAAAAGTGGAGAGGCAACAATACCATCAACTTCACGAGCTGTTTCACCTTGCCATCCAAGTAGAACAGCAGATCAAGAAGAAGACTTCCACTGCCCAGAAAGCTAAATCTAATCCACCATCATGGAGTGCACCCCCACCTCAGGCCAATGACAAAGGAAAGTCCCTTGAAATTGAATCTCAATTCAAAAGTAAAGTGCATGACTCCTTTAGAGATGTACGCCAAGAGCAAGGTAAGTCTTCTACTCCTTACCACACACGTGAACTGACTTGTTACAGGTGGAAAGGACGAGGACACATCTCACGTGACTGCCCAAACCCGAGAGTGATGATCGTATTTCCATCCAGTGAATACGAGTCACAAGATAAGGCAGAACCGGAGAATGATAATGAGACCATTGAGTATGCTGATGAAGGAGAGACTATGGCCGTACTAAGAGCTCTAAACACTCAAGCGGTTGAAGAATTCACATGCCAAAGGGAGAATCTCTTTCACACCGATGTACTGTGAGAGACAAGGTATGTCATCTCATCATTGATAGCGGTTCATGCACTAACATCGCTAGTTGTTTGTTGATTTAGAAGCTAAGTTTCACTACCACCAGCCACCCTAGACCCTACAAAATTAAGTGGATGAATGACAAAGAAGAGCTAAACATGTTCAAACAAGTGAAAATCATTTTTTCAATCGGCGATTACAAGGATGAAGTGGAATGTGATATTGCACCAATGGAAGTTGGTCACGTCCTCCTAGGCAGGCTGTGGCAATATGACAGAGATGTGTCACAATGGGAGGACAAACCAATACTCTTTCAGTTTAAACAACCAGAAGATCACACTTGCCCCATTGGATCGTTCGGATGTCCGTGTGATGCAAACAAGAGCAAAAGAGAAAAGATAACTCAAGGTAAGTCTTTTCCTAGAACAATTTGAGAAATTACTTCCCTTAGAACCCATAACACACTTGTCTTTGCCGAATGAGCCAAAAACAGATTCTCAAGAACTTATGGCCGCATAGACAACAAAGGAGGAACTCGGAGTTCACTCGGAGCCAAAAACAGATTCAAATTTAATCACCAACCAACTGTAATTCTAAATTAATTACACCAATTAACGAGTAACATAAATTCATTACACGAATTAGTTTATAAATTCATTACACCAATTAATGTATGTCATAAATTCATTGTACCAATAATGTATGCCAGTAACAAATGTTGACATGTAACATAACAACCAATTTGTAAACATAAAACATCTAGATAAACCCATACTAGAGTATTAACATCGAAGTAAACATCTTTTTTAACTTGAACGAAAACAGTAAAGTAGTCTAGGGAATTAAACAGAACATCATAGATAAAAGTTTAATATAGTCAGAAAACATAATAGATAAAGCGATATGGATGACTAGACTTATAAGAGATATCACACTCAGAGAATTTTTCACGGGTTATCATAATTCACTTGCTTGTCACTGTTGCGAATTCTTCATAACAGTCCATAGCATATTGTTTGTGGAACTTATCAACATCTATGTCTGTTATTTCAGACATCTCTTCGAGACCATATCCACATGCGTGCATCTCCAGAAACTTGGCGGCTACCGGTCCACAATCGTCTGTCCTCTTATTCTGGTATAGGCCTTCGGTCCGGAACCAGGTGTACGGTGTGGTCTGAATTTTTGAAGCAGATTCCACCGGCATAAAACTTTTCAATAGCCAGGGAATGGTCTCTACAACAGGTTCCATGAGTGCGGCGACATGTTTGTCATCGTTATGAAATGTGTATGAATCCAATACCTCAATCGAGCCAACCCTAAAGTTGATCACCAAACCCACACAATGGGAGTTTGCCCAGTTCATTGGGGTATACACCACGTCAATATTATTCAAGAACTCTGACTTCGGGGCTTTGCCAGTTGACTTTCCCGTCACATAAGTCTTCTGGTTGGTGCCCCAAAGGAAATGTGCCTTATCCTTAGCCGCTTTGAAGGCAAAGTGCTTTGAGATGAGAAGGGAGGTGAACCAAGGATTAATAGATGCAGCCTTGTCTTTGAGATATGTCTCACCTCTACGCCTCCAAAGCATATATATTATGATATGCATATGATGAGAAGACGAACTGTGGGAATGTGGGAATGACATAAGTTATCAATTGGCAGATAATCAGTTATAACTTTATAAATTATAAAAGGGTGAAGCACGTACATCAGTGAACACCTATTCTTGTTTTCGTGCAGTGTTGAGAAAGAACTTGTTGGTGATCGTGTGGCCAGTGACGATGGTATATTATCTGCGTGTGGAATAATAATAAGACGTACGGACAAAACCAATAAAAATGATTTTGTAACGTTTCGATAAAGCATAGATAAAAAAAAAAACTCGCTGGTCTTCGTCTTTTGATAGAGAATCGAAAAATATCTTAAACTCAGCCCTATCAAATGGTAGAATTGGTGCATACGGCTATTTCTTTTCCCCCGGCTTGCGAATAAGGCTTTGACACTAGGGTTGTTGGTGTACTGACCATCAAGCCTTTTTTTATCGTTGGGGGACACGTTTTCCGTAAGGCTGAGATGCGATGTGAGGTGTGTGTGGGCTCTCTGGGCTGATCGATGATATTGGAATTACCATTGAATGGGGGACAATTGTTGTTTGTGGGTCAAAAACCTATAAGGTAAAAAATTATTAAACAACATATGAATACTCTTTTGTTGTAAACTCATATTTGGTGTACACGCGTGATTTGCCGTATATAGAATATTCGATGTACATTGATAAATACTTACTGAAGGTGAGTTATCACGTAAAGGGGTTTGACAAAAATTGGTTATTGAGGGTAATTCAACAACGACATGAAGCTGTTAAAGGGAAACAATTATTTCACTCATATTGCAAAAAATATATCTAAGATGATGAATTGATAGTTGAATCATACTTACATTGGAACTGCTTATCTCTCTGACAACAACGCGGACATCACTGTAATCGTTCCATCCATCATCAATGCGACTATTTGTACCGCCACATTTTGAATCATTAAATGCACCATCCAATGCACCATCAAATGCAACATCATCATCGCGCTTCCTCTTTTTCTTTAACTCAACCTTCCTCATATCTAACTCTTGGTCTTGGGGTTCATTGCCTCCTTCGACACTTGAGATTTAACCTCAAAGACCTCCGAAGATTTTGTTTCCCAGACTGGGAATTCTCTTCTTCCTTATATATGGGAGGACCAATATTGTCTTCTTCTTTATCTCTAGGAAGGGCATTGACTTCTTCTTTAGATCTCGGAGAGGCAATGTCTTCTTCCTCAACTCTCGGAGACGCATTCTGTACAACATTCATGGTGTCTATCTTATGGAAAATATATTTTTCATATTATTAATCGCTTCTACGATTAATGACTTGATTTCATTGAGCATTGGTCAACGTACACCATCCTCTGAGATGCATGTTTCTTCATCTCCCAAATGTATTGTCTATGAGGCCCATTTTTGGCGAGATGATTTTCTTGCTGGCTCCTTCTTTGCAGGTTGACTGTGTGACCTTTTAGGCTTACGAGAGACCTGGCTGACTTTCTTTGACAATGCTTCCTTCTTTACGCATACTTCTTCCTTTAAAGTTTGATGCTTTGAGTGGGTGGCTAAAGGATGTATTGATGCATCACCACCAGTGAAGTCATATGCTTTGAATTCATATCCATCGCTAATAAGCTTCTCTAAATAAACCACCTTCTCATCTTCTACATCATCCTTCCAACTAAAATCAATATAACTCAGATCTAGAAAATAATGCAGGATCGCTTGCACAGTTAGCTGAAATATATTTAGGCAACATTAACAGAGATAATAAAAAGATGACGGATAACTAATCTACTGAAATATGGTACATCTGGGTTTGATTCAACTTCGATAATATCTTCAAGATGGAGAATTGTATTTCCTAGTTTTCCACCGTTATACTGGAAGAAATCTGTCATATCGCCAGGAGCTAAAATCTTGGACAACAACATCATAATTGTATCAAATGCTAGAAGTTGAACGGGGGGAGAGGAAATCCATAACATGCAGAGTTCTACTACTTGATTCTAAATATGAGCTCTTCTATGGGATCTTCAATTGGGTTTTTGGGAGAAGAAGTTGGAGGGCCTAATCGAGCGTATGTTTAGAGAAAAGATTCTCTGCCCCAAGGATAGTTAAGGAATAAATCTATGTCGTTCAGCATTTCGACATACTCGTGGGTGACTTTAAGGTTTTTGTCCGGATAGACGACAATGCCATCTACGATAACTATCAACGCAAGGGGCAGCTTCTTCCACTCAAGTAGGTATGGGTTTTGCAACATCTGAACCACTTGAAGCACATCAATGTCTAGATTATTCGCTCTGAATAGTCTATTCCACATAAATATAGACTTGAGATTCATGTGTTCTTCTATCTCATCTTCCGATGGAATTTGGCAGCAACTGAGACCGGTTATGATGTGAAACTCTGATATATCATAGTTTTTACCCTGTTTAGACCATGATATAAGTCCTTTTATAGAGTCTTTTCTAGTGTTTTGTAGTATTTAAGAGTCTTTTGCAGGTTCTAGCACATTTGGAGCCTAATTGGAGTTATTGGAGCTTTCTGGAAGAGTTTGGAGCAAAAGCTGAAGTCGTGTTGCTGAGTACCCGAATTCACGTCGAGTATCGATCGATACCCCCTTGGTATCGATCGACACTCATCGCAGCAAGACACGACCCGCGAGTTTTCCAAGACTTGAAGAATTGCAAATTGGCCCAGAAGTCTTTAATAATTACAAAAAGACCCAAGAACGTGTTTTAGGTTATAAATAGGATTTTACAGCCATCTGTTTAGGCTATGCATTATTTTACTTTGCTTTGAGACAAGTCTGAATCTCCCTTCGTCCGAGATCAGATCTTAAAACCCTTGTTATTATTTTATTGATGATTTATTCAAACATGT
>PKML01043512.1:30364-47450 GCA_002933935.1 Eutrema yunnanense | reverse complement strand
TTAGATCTTAGGATAATTGATTAGGCACGAGAGTGCGATTAATTACCTGATAGAACCTAGGTGAGCAAATTGATTATTCGCAAAGAGATTTGGTTTAATTGATTTGTGAACATATCAAACCTGTTATTAAAGCTGATTTAGACTTTAGGATTCGCAAAGAGATTTGGAATTCCTAGGATTTAGACTTAGATAGTTTTTGCAACGAGAGTTGGTTAGCTATGTTTTAGTGATTTGAGTTCAAGAACCGTGCTAAATCTGAATCTTGTTAGTTAGTTTATCTGCATTTCCTGAGAAAAACCCTGGGCCTATATTTCCTCCATTGATTTACAATCCTTTTAATTCCTGCATTGCTTTTAATTACATCTGTTTGGCTTAGCGTAATTCGACACTTCATAATCTATTGTGTGATTTCTGTGAGTTTTTGTGGTTCGACCCCTACACTTACTACAACTACTGCTTTAGTATCTTAGGGTATTAAATTGAGCATATGAAACTCCTGAAGTGAGAAGCGCATTGGCTTGCCACCGAACACAAACCATAATTCATGTTTTTCTTTGTTACAAGTACACGGCAGAGTAGAGAGTGAATGAGTTTGGCGGAATTAGCGCATCTAGCCACATGCAAATGAAACAATTTATCGAACTGAGAGGAGACGATAGAGTCCAGCACATTTGTCCTTTCCAACGCCCATGCAATCACGCTGAGAAGATGCGTCTTCGAGTATATGTTTAATCTCGCACCTATAGGATAACATCCGGCTGTGACTAGTAGGGAGGGTAATTTGTTTATTGAGCCTCTACCGCTGGAATCAGCGCTAGTTGAACTAAACTCTGTAAGAAGAGAGTAGAACATTTAAGAAACCAAAGCAACCATTCTTCAAAGCAAAATAGCAAAACAAACAAAAGGAAAAAAGCAAAATCGAAAACTGAGAACTGTTAAAGTGGAGTCGAAATCGAAAAATCGAAAATTGTGAACTATTGAAAATCGGAAAATTGAAAACTTGGAACTGTTGAAATCGGAAAATTGAAAACTGGGAACTGTTGAAATTGGAAAATCGAAAACTGGGAACTGTTGAAATTTGGAAAAGCATTGTCGAGAACCCTAAAACGCAAGTCGAGAAGGTATATAATTGAATTTCTAACCTTCGCATGTCGCTTGAGCCGACAACTCATGATATTGGGGTGCGAGAAGACCGCCGAACTCCAGTAACCGGAGGAAGTGGTTTATTCAGTCGATTTGAAAACTGTTTTCTTCGAGAACTCATTGCGAAATATGATGCGTACGGTCCGAATCGATGAACCGCTAAACTGTGAATCACTATAAGAATGAGAAAAATTTATGAAGAAATAACAATGGATAATTTAAGAAGAAAAATGGCGTTCGAAAGAAGAACAATGGCGATTTGCGACATAAACCTATATCTGACCGTTTTCGGGAGTTAATTGGGCTTTACTATATCTAAATTTTAATTTTAAATTAACTGCCTTTGTTTGATAATTTTATTTAATTAAATTATGATAATGGCACATAAATATAAATAAAATTGTTTTGGGAGGGCATATGAGAACTTTCAACTCAAAAACTACATTTTTAGCAAAAACAAATTTAAAACTTAAAACTTAAAACTACTCATTTACCCAATTTTCTCTTCAAATTATATGTGTGGGTATGTTTTAGCACTGAGAATAAGTGCAAATATAGATCGAAACTGCGGCCAATTATGCAAGTAGATATTGGCCGGAAAAAAAGAAAATTGCACTTTTCTTAAATTGGTAATTATTAAGCCTTGTAAATATCCGTCAGAAATGGGCTAAAGCGTATCCATATAACAAGGCCCATACGATATGAGGTTCAAGATTGGAAGTTTCTGGAAACCTTGTGTCCACTTGCTTAGACAAATGGCAAGAAGAAGCTTTGAATTTAGTGTCTAGAACCTTCTTTTTCCCTCAACTTATATCGGTTTCTCTCTCCGCCACGCTTACCTCTCAAGATCAAACTCACTCTTACATTTTCAGAAATTCACAAACTTTCCCCAAACCAAGTTTCTATTTTTGCCTTGAAGAGACAAGACAAGAGTCAAATTCGTCAAAACTCGCTTTCTTTGTCGTATGGATTAGAAATGAAGCATTTGAAAGACGAAATGGAGGAAGAGACGGTGACAGCGGCAGCTTCGTCGTCGGTGGGATCATCGTCGTCTCCGAGACCAGTGGAAGGGCTAAACGAGACAGGGCCACCTCCATTTCTGACCAAGACTTACGAGATGGTTGAGGATCCGGCGACGGACACGGTGGTTTCTTGGAGCAATGGCCGTAACAGCTTTATCGTTTGGGATTCTCACAAATTCTCCATCACTCTCCTCCCTCGTTACTTCAAGCACAGCAATTTCTCTAGCTTTATCCGTCAGCTCAACACTTATGTAAGTGCCTCTTTTTGCTATTTTAGTCATCTAGTTTCTCTACTTCTTGTGCTTTTTTTTGTTGTTGTTTCTAATCTCAATTTTGGATTTCTTTAGATGGTTTTCTTAAAAGGTTAGTCCTCAGCTATAAAGGTTAGTTCTTTGTGCTTTTTAAAACGAAAAATTCAAATGGGTTTCAAAAATTTTGTTCCAAAGTATTGTTATTTTGATCTGAGATTGTTGGCATATGTTCGGGTACTTTTACCTCTGAGTTAAGCTATAAATTGGCTATTTTGGCTTGTGACACTGCAAAATCACCGAAGATGGATTAAACTTTTGAAGAAATGAATAGGCTAATGAAGAAAAAAAATTGATTTAATTACTCTGTTTCTGAAGAATATAGTGACATAATGGAATAAGAAAGAAAAACTTGATTTAATTGGATTATTGGAGTGACATTTCTTTACATTTTCATCACTATTCGTGTTGACGGAATCGTTTGATACAGCTTACCTTGAAGCTTCTGTTTTTGAAAGTTAAAAATAGAATCTTGAAAGTAATGACAATAAGGATTCTGCTCAAGTTTAGCATCATGATGAAACTTTTTCTTGTATTGCAGGGATTTAGAAAGATTGATCCGGATAGATGGGAATTTGCGAACGAAGGGTTTTTAGCAGGCCAAAAGCACCTCCTTAAGAGCATAAAACGAAGGAGAAACCTGGGTTTCCAGACTGTGAATCTGCAAGGATCAGGATCAGGATCAGGAATGTCATGTGTAGAGGTTGGGCAATACGGTTTCGAAGGAGAGGTGGAAAGGCTAAAGAGGGATCATAGCGTACTTGTGGCTGAGGTAGTTAGGCTGAGACAGTTGCAACACAACTCTAATAGTCAAGTAGCAGCAATGGAGCAACGTTTGGTCATTACAGAAAAGAGACAACAGAAGATGATGGCGTTCCTCGCTAAGGCCTTGAACAATCCAAACTTTGTTCAGCAGTTTGCATTGATGAGCAAAGAGAAGAAGAGTCTATTCGGTTTGGACTGCAGGAGGAAGCGGAGGCTTACTTCTAGTCCAAGCTTGGGGACTATGGAGGAGAGAATGTTGCATGATCAGGAGTTTGATAGAATGAAGGAGGATATAGAGACGTTACTCGCTGCAGCTATCGACAATGAGTCGAGTAATTTGATGCCTACTAAGGAGGAGCAGTGTTTGGAGGCTATGAATGCGATGATGGAAGATGGTCATTTAGAGGCAGAGATGGATGTGAAAGTTGAAGATTTGGTTGCTTCACCGTTGGATTGGGACAGTGAAGATCTACACAACATTGTCGATCAAATGGGTTTTCTTGGATCAGAACTTTGATTATACAGCTTAACTCATTAACTGGTCTGAAGACAGTTTTACGCGGTCTAAGTCGTGGTAATTGCTACCACCTTTTACTTGTTGAATTGTTCTATTGCTTTGTTTCAAGGAATGCATGAAGTGTTGTGGTTTTTTGTATTGTGTTTTTTTTTTATGTTCTGATGAATAAAAAGCTCTGATTTGATGTTCTTCCTTCTCCAGATCTTAGAGGCAAAACATGTCCACGGCCTTTGAAGCTGCATTCAACATTTAGGTGGTTGTGTATAATAGAGAAGACCTGAATTCAGTTACTTTTGTTCAGATTTGTTTTGGAAAACAGACCAAGAAGTTCCCTGATTGCTGCTATGGTGTGTGTTTTGACACAAGTTAAATTTAGTTTGTTATGTTGAAGAGTTTATAAATTATGTAGGATGGTCTTTAGATTAGCAAATAGACTAGTTAAACTCTAGAATACTCTGTTTTGTACTTTTTTCTTGTTTGTGTGTATTATTTAGTGTTTTTACGGATGAAACTCAAACTGATGGTGATTTGCAATAACTGAAACTCAGTAGATAATGTTGTTGAATCGTCAATAGCCCAATTTTTGTAGTTAGTTTACATGAATGAATCTTGAACAACCATAATGGTTTTAGATAAGTACAATGGCAAATTTATTACTCAACAAAGGAAATGATTACAAATAAGCAGAGTATTCAATTGGAAACAGAGTTATGAGGTTGATGATGAATACGGCCACTTGTCTCCTTCTAAACATCATATAATGTTGCTTGGAAAGCTAGTTGGATCAGAACATGATGGATCCTATCGAAAGCATGCGTCTGGAAATGATAGATTATGTCCTTCCAATCCGGTGTTAAGCAAGAACCCAAGATAGTATTGTGAAGGAATGGTTGGAAGTTAGATTTGACATGATTGTGTCGGCATTTTTCTGAGCAAAATTCCGGCTTGCTCTTTCTGTAGAATTATTGGATTATAGAAGTGTCGGGTAAATCTTCGTGACCATTATAACATAGTGTATTCATATTTCAAAAATGAAATTATTTTAAATGAGTAAAGAAAGTTTAAAGTGGGTTGCATGAAGTGCATAAATATGACATGAATATATCTATATTTTAATTATGACATATGAATACATTTGTCTCACATCGGAAGTTAACGATGAAAATTCTCTAGTATATAAAGGAGAGAGTTTAACTTTAAGATGAGAAGTTTAGATACACTATAGTGTATTGGAGAAAAGAACATACCCATGTAAAAACTACATGCACACTTGCCGTATCGGGCCATGTTGTGCTTGGGTTTTGACTTGAGCATGGGTTTGAGCGTGGCCCGAGAATGTGGTCAAAATTCCATAATAGAGTCCGACCACAACAACCTAACTGGTCAATAAAATCTTATTTTTTGGACAAGATCCATATAAAGACTACATATAACGCTTGCCTTAATTTTCGAATAAGTCTTGCAATTTGATTGAGTTTCGAGACTTCATAAATTTAAGTTCGTAATTTTGGATTTTAGTGTAGCCAATAAGGATACTTGTGGTTGTGCGGATGATTTTTAGAATTAAGAAAAGAAATCAAATTTTGACTTTTTGTTTTGTTTTGAAATGAATGTTAAATTTATTCACACCAAAAAAAAAATTATTTTACAATTCTTGCATCAAATTTCGACTTCACATACCCGTTTTCAAATTTGTGTTTAGAAATTTGTTTTGTACACTTCGTCTATTGTATTTACATGTTATAAATTAAGAGTCTTTGTGATTTCCGGTCCTACAATCTTCATTCTAAGAATCTGTGTTTCCCTATTGAACTAATCTTTTTGAGAATTGTGAACTTTTTAAACAATTTCAAAACTAAATCTCATCCAGAATCTAGATTCTAACCAAACAGTTTTCTACAACACAAGTACCTCTAAAAATCACTGTCAAACTCTGACAGCCACACGAACATAAATACAGCTAAAAAATATTGTTGTTGTAAACCTAAATTATACCAATTTTGTTTCTCTTTCTCGACATATCCTTCTTCAAAATCACAAGTTTG
Organism: Eutrema yunnanense; assembly: GCA_002933935.1. Taxonomy (NCBI): domain Eukaryota; kingdom Viridiplantae; phylum Streptophyta; class Magnoliopsida; order Brassicales; family Brassicaceae; genus Eutrema; species Eutrema yunnanense. The sequence continues at coordinate 41,650 of PKML01043512.1, read as the reverse complement.
CTAAAACCAAAAGTAGCGTGAATCTTTTGTTTATGTCTAGAAAAAAAAACCAATATATTTATTTTTATCTCAAATATTTTCCTCCATTTTAATTAAACTCTCTTGTTCTACAAGGAGAGTCAAATATCCAAAATCTAAAAGTATATTCGTTTCGTAATTGATTGCTATAGCCACTCACAATAAAAAAAAATTATTTGTTTTGTAGTCGTTGATTCAGTGACATGTTTTAGCGATAGTAACAAATTTTGGCGATCAATTCTTATAATGTTTTGTAGTTGTTGGTGATGAACGCTAATTTGGAATTTAAAACTGTAAAATTGTCAACGTTTGAATTTTTCTATCTTTAGTTTTCAAAATCTAAAGCCAAATGTTGTCGACAAAACCTGTGGTTGAACTCAGTGGCTGATTTAGAAAATATAATCAGTGGTGGCAAAAATATAACATAATAAAAAAGTAAAAATTAATTAAAAATATTATACGAAATTTAAAATAAAATCTAACAAATGTGATGACAATGAAAAAACTTCTACAAAAGTACCCTTCGTTCATTCATCATCTGAAACATTTTTATCACTTTTTCATTTGTAACAAATTCAAACAACTCTTTTTCAACAAAACAAACCAGATAATCACTTAGAAAATGATCTCCAATTCGGTTGCGTGCAGCTGTCTTCACTAGTTTTATTGCAGAAAAACACCTTCCAACACTTGCGGTAGCAACCGGTAAAGTTAAAACTAATTTCAGAAGCCTGTAAACCAAAAGATGTGAAAGATGCTTTCGAGTTTTCACCATCATACACGAAAGATCTCAAGGATTCTTCACACTCTTAAACCGTTTATCTCTGCGTATATTATCGATATAGATTTCAAGTTACTGCTATGCATCTAACCTCGTTTCTTTGATTTGGATGATAATCCATTATGATATGATATTTATGATATGATATAGGAAACTATATATCTCTCTCCCTGTAATTAAGCTATAGTAACTCTTGTATATTAGCTTTCCATCTCTGAATCATTGCTCTATGTATATATTCAAACCTCATACTATCAATAAGAATCATCCTTTCAATATCTCTTACATGGTATCAGAGCCATCTAGGGTTTCACCTTCTTTTTTTCCCAGCCGCCTCTCTCTCCTTCTTCTCTTCTTCTCCGCTTCTTTGTTCCTCTCTTCTTCTTCTCTATCTTTATCTTCCTCGCTTAACACCATGGCTTCTGACTCTACTGCTGAGCGTACATCTGTTTTTAATTCTCAAGATCCCCAAAGTACGCTTCTCTCGGTGAACATGTCGAGTGTGAGAAAACTCACCGACGTCAATTACCTTATGTGGAGTAGGCAAGTTCGTGCCTTACTCGAAGGTCATGAACTACAACAGTTCATTGATGCTTCTGACAGTGCTCGGACAGCCACGATCCTTATTAATGGTGTGTCTGCCCCAAACCCAGCCTTTGCTCCTTGGAGACGACAAGATCGACTTCTCTACTATGCCATCATCGGTGCGATCTCTCTACCTGTTCAATATGTGGTTTCCACAATCACTACCACCAGCGAAGTTTAAAATATCCTTGCTGAGACCTACGGAAATCCAACACACGGTCACATCCGTCAACTCAAATATCAAGTTCACACCTGCATTAAAAAGGCACCAAGACAATCAACACATACCTGCGACAAATCAAAGCCAAAACCGATGATCTTGCTCTCCTTGGAAAGCCGATGGATCAGGAAGATATCACAGAACGGATCCTTGCTCGACTCCCCGAAGATTACAAACCAGAGATCGATGCAATCAATGGACGTGATAATCCCATTTCATTCACAGAACTTCATGAAAGATTGCTGAATCGTGAAGCAATGATTCTCTGCTCTGAGTCCTCCTCTGTTGTGCCAATTGTTGCAAATGCAACAGACACATGTCCTCGTCAAAATCAAAATCGTCACCAGCCGCACTACAACAACCAGAACAGAGGTTCACACCAATTTGCCAAGCCGTATTTGGGACGATGTCAAGCCTGCGGAATCCAAGGACATAGCGCGAAATACTGTCCCGACTTTCGCATCATCAAAGGATCCGCCACTCAACAACCGTTGTCTTTTCCACAACAATCTCCAACACCGTGGTGACCGCCTCAACACCAACAATCGTGGCAACCACGCGCTAATCCTGCTTTACTCTCAGATTCATCGACTTGGTTGGTTGACAGCGGAGTCTCCCACCACATGACATCAGATTTTGCAAATCTCTCTCTTCACAACATGTACAGTGGAGGTGATGATGTTCTTCTTGGAGATGGTTCTGGTCTCACAATCTCACACACTGGTTCTTTGTCTCTACCCTCTTATTCTCGTCCTTTCTTTCTTAATAATGTTCTTTTTGTTCCTTCACTAGACAAAAATTTAATCTCTGTTTTTCAATTATGCAAAACTAATGGTGTTGCGGTTACCTTTACACCGACCTACATCCAGGTGAGAGATTTACAAACGGGGGCTCTTCGTCTGGAAGGCAAACCTAAAGATGGCACCTATGAATGGCCGAAAAATCATTCTTCCAAACCATCTCTCGCATTTGCTTCTGTTGTTAAAACTAATTTATTGGATTGGCACTCACGTTTGGGTCATCCTGCTTTATCTATTCTTCAAAAAGTAGTTTCTGATTTTGATTTACCGCTTTCTTCAAATGTTTTAATGGCTCTGCCATGCAATGCCTGCTCTATTAATAAAATTCACAATTTACCTTTCAAAGATTCTACTTTAACGTCTTCTCATCCTCTTCATATCGTGTTTTCGGATGTGTGGACGTCTCCGCTTATTTCAGTATATGGTTTCAAGTATTATGTTATCTTTGTTGATCATTTCACTTGGTACACTTGGTTGTATCATTTAAAACGAAAATCACAGGTTTCCGAAATTTTCCCAAGATTCAAAGTATTGGTTGAAAATCAATTTGAAACCAAGCTTCTAACTCTTTATACGGATAATGGGGGTGAATATATTGGGCTTACGGCTTTTCTCTCGAGTCAAGGTATTTTGCATATGTCAAGTCCTCCCCATACACTGGAACATAATGGTATCGCTGAGCAACGTCATCAACATATCGTAGAAACGAGCCTTGCCCTTATGTCGCATGCATCGATGCCTAAGTCTTATTGGACTTACGCAATTGCTACTGCCGTATATCTAATTAATCGAATGCCCACACCGGTTTTATCATTTTCTACTCTGTTTCAAAAATTACATGGGCATTCACCAAATTTTCATAAATTACGTGTTTTTTGGTGTTTGTGCTTTCCTTGGTTACGTCCTTATACATCGCATAAACTAGATTATAGGTCTAGTCCTTGTGTTTTTCTTGGCTATTCAATTACTCAAAGTGCATATTTATGTCTTGATCGAGCAACCTCAAGAATTTACATTTCTCGTCATGTTGTGTTTCATGAATCGATCTTTCCATTTTCTACTCGTACTTGTCAACTTGAGCAGCTTGAACACAGTGATCCAGGCACACATGCGTATCCTCATGTCTCTATTATTCGACCAGCAGTACCTGTCCACTCATCAACGCCACCAACACCAACCACCGATGCGTTACCCGTTCTTCCTCTTGAACAAGTAACGAACGTCAATACTGCACCATCCACCAATGATCACACACCAGAATCACTAGCTCCATATACTCATCCCTCACCTCCACCACCAACAGCTTCTGTTCCCGTTCCAGCTCCACCACCTCTTCCCACACGAGCAAGCACAAGGACTCGTAAACTTGTTCAGAAACTTAACCTTCACAACATAAATTATACCAACCTCGGTAGCGGAAACACTTAAACATCCTCATTGGCGCAACGCTATGACTGTGGAGATAAACTCTCATGTCAAAGAACATACTTGGGATCTTGTTAATCCAGCTAATGTCTCTAATGTTGTTGGTTGTAGGTGGATATTCACCATTAAGCGAAAGCGAGATGGCTCCATCAAAAGATACAAGACCCGTCTTGTCGCAAAAGGGTACAACCAACGCCGCCGCATTGATTAGCATGAGACTTTTAGTCCGGTTGTCAAACCCGCCACAATCTGTATTGTTCTAAGTACTGATGTTTCGCGTAATTGGCCATTGAGACAACTAGATGTCAACACGGCGTTCTTGCAAGGTCATATAGAAGATGAAGTCTACATGGTCAAATCCACTGGATTTGTGGACAAAGACAACCCACAGGCTGTGTTTAAGCTTCGCAAGGCGATTTATGGTCTTAAACAAGCACCTCGGGCGTGGTACAACGAGCTACGAAAGTTTTTACTCCAATATGATTTTACAAACTCTTTGGCGGATGCCTCATTATTCATCTATAACAACAATGGGGTCCTTCTCTACATGATGGTATACGTAGACGATATCATCATCACCGGCAACAGCTCCTCCCATATACACCGCTTTATCGAACCCCTCTCTAAACGTTTTTCACTTAAAGATTTGGGTGACCTTACTTATTTTCTCGGTATTGAAGTGACTAGATCATCACAAAGCTTACACATAACACAACATCGCTATATTGCAGATCTATTACATCAGACCAAGATGACAAACTCGAAAACGATCTCAATGCCAATGTGTCCAACTACACCACTTACACTTCTCTCGGGAATAGCTCTAGACGATGCGGCCGAGTATAGAGCTGTCGTTGGAAGCTTGCAATACTTATCTCTTACACGGCCAGACATTTCATTCCCCGTCAACAGGATGTCTCAGTTTATGCACCGACCGACGACAGAACATTGGACAGCCGTGAAACGTGTACTCCGTTATTTCACTGGCACGCTTGATCGCGACATTTATCTTCACGCCAACAATACACCAACGCTACATGCCTTCACGGATGCCGACTGGGCTAGCAACAGTGATGATTACACGTCCACCAGCGCTTACATTGTCTACCTCGGTCGACATCCCATTGCGTGGTCCTCAAAGAAGCAAACTGGTGGTTCTCGGTCTTCTACTGAGGCGGAATATCGGTCCATCGCTTCTACCACTTCTGAAGTTTGTTGGATCACGTCATTGCTCTCTGAACTCGGACTTCAGCCACCAACAACACCAGTGATCTTTTGTGATAAAATAGGCGCCACTTACTTAGCCGCAAACTCCGTATTTCACTCACGGATGAAGCACATCGCCTTGGATTATCACTTCGTTCCTTGTTAATGGTGTGTCTGCCCCAAACCCAGCATTTGCTCCTTGGAGACGTCAAGATTGACTTCTTTACTCTGCAATCATCGGTGCGATCTCTCTACCTGATCAATATGTGGTTTCCACAACCACTAACACCAGCGAAGTTTAGAATATCCTTGCTGAGACCTACAGAAATCCAACACGCGGTCACATCCGTCAACTAAAATATCAAGTTCACACCTGCATTAAAGACACCAAGACAATTAGCGCATACCTGCGACAAATCAAAGCCAAAACCGATGATCTTGCTCTCCTTGGAAAGCCGATGGATCAGGAAGATATCACAGAACGGATCCTTGCTCGACTCCCCGAAGATTACAAACCAGAGATCGATGCAATCAATGGACGTGATAATCCCATTTCATTCATAGAACTTCATGAAAGATTGTTGAATCGTGAAGCAATGATTCTCTGCTTTGAGTCATCCTCTGTTGTGCCAATTGTTGCAAATGCAACATACACACGACCTCGTCAAAATCAAAATCGTCACCAGCCGCACTACAACAACCAGAACAGAGGTTCACAACGATTTGCCAAGCCGTATTTGGGACGATGCCAAGCCTGCGTAATCCAAGGACATAGCGCGAAATACTGTCCCGACTTTCGCATCATCAGAGGATCCGCCACTCAACAACCGTGGTCTTTTCCACAGCAATCTCCAACACCGTGGCGACCACCTCAACACCAACAATCGTGGAAACCATGCGCTAATTCTGCTTTACTCTCAGATTCATCGACTTTGTTGGTTGACAGCGGAGCCTCCCACCACATGACATCAGATTTGGCAAATCTCTTCACAACCTGTATAGTGGAGGTGATGATGTTCTTCTTGGAGATGGTTCTGGTCTCACAATCTCTCACACTGGTTCTTTCTCTCTACCCTCTTATTCTCGTCCTTTCTTTTTTAATAATGTTCTTTGTGTTCCTTCACTAGACAAAAATTTAATCTCTGTTTTTCAATTATGCAAAATTAATGGTGTTGCAGTTACCTTTACACCGACCTACTTCTAGGTGAGAGATTTACAAACGGGAGCTCTTCGTCTGGAAGGCAAGCCTAAAGACGGCACCTATGAATGGCCGAAAAATCATTCTTCCAAACCATCTCTCGCATTTACATCTGTTGTTAAAACTAGTTTATTGGATTGGCACTCACGTTTGGGTCACCCTGCTTTATCTATTTTTCAAAAAGTAGTTTCTGATTTTGATTTACCGCTTTCTTCAAATGTTTTAATGGCTCCTTTATTAATAAAATTCACTAGTTACCTTTCAAAGATTCTACTTTAATGTCTTCTCATCCTCTTCATATCGTGTTTTCGGATGTGTGGACGTCTCCGCTTATTTCAGTAGATGGTTTCAAGTATTATGTTATCTTTGTTGATCATTTCACTCGATACAATTGGTTGTATCTTTTAAAACAAAAGTCACATGTTTCCGAAATTTTCCAAGATTCAAAGTATTGGTTGAAAATCAATTTCAAACCAAGCTTCAAACTATTTATACGGATAATGGGGTGAATATATTGGGCTTACGGCTTTTCTCTCGAGTCAAGGTATTTTGCATATGACAAGTCCTCCCCAACTGGAACATAATGGTGTCGCTGAGCGTCGTCATCAACATATCGTAGAAACGGGCCTTGCCCTTATGTCGCATGCATCGATGCCTAAGTCTTATTGGACTTACGCAATTGCTACTGCCTTATATCTAATTAATCGAATGCCCACACCGGTTTTATCATTTTCTACTATGTTTCAAAAATTACATGGGCATTCACCAAATTTTCATAAATTACATGTTTTTTGGTGTTTGTGCTTTCCTTGGTTGCGTCCTTATACATCGCATAAACTATATGATAGGTCTAGTCCTTGTGTTTTTCTTGGCTATTCAATAACTCAAAGTGCATATTTATGTCTTGATCGAGCAACCTCAAGAATTTACACTTCTCGTCATGTTGTGTTCATGAATCGGTCTTTCCATTTTCTACTCATACTTGTCAACTTGAGCAGCTTGAACACAGTGATCCAGGCACACCTGCGTATCCTCATGTCACTATTATTCGACCAGCGGTACCTCTCCCCTCATCAACGCCACCAACACCAACCACCGACGCGTTACCCGTTCTTCCTCTTGAACAAGTAACGAACGTCAATACTGCACCATCCACCAATGATCACACACCATAATCACCAGCTCCAGATACTCATCCCTCAACTCCACCACCAACAGCTTCTGTTCCCGTTCCAGCTCCACCACCTCTTCCCACACGAGCAAGCACAAGGACTCGTAAACCTGTTCAGAAACTTAACCTTCACAACAGAAACTATACCAACCTCGGTGGCGGAAGCACTTAAACATCCTCATTGGTGCAACGCTATGAGTGTGGAGATAAATTCTCATGTCAAAGAACATACTTGTGATCTTATTAATCCAGCTAATGTATCTAATGTTGTTGGTTATAGGTGGATATTCACCATTAAGCGAAAGCGAGATGGCTCCATCGAAAGATACAAGGCCCGTCTTGTCGCAAAAGGGTACAACCAACGCCCCGGCATTGATTATCATGAGAATTTTAGTCCCGTCGTCAAACCCGCCACCATCTATATTGTTCTAAGTACTGCTGTTTCGCGTAATTGGCCATTGAGACAACTAGATGTCAACACGGCGTTCTTGCAAGGTCATCTAGAAGATGAAGTTTACATGGTCCAATCCACTGGATTTGTGGACAAAGACAACCCACATGCTGTGTGTAAACTTCGCAAGGCGATTTATGGTCTTAAACAAGTACCTCGGGCGTGGTACAACGAGCTACGAAAGTTTTTACTCCAATATGATTTTACAAACTCTTTGGCGGATGCCTCATTATTCATCTACAACAACAATGGGGTCCTTCTCTACATGCTGGTATACGTAGACGATATCATCATCACCGGCAACAACTCCTCACATATACACCGGTTTATCGAATCCCTCTCTAAACGTTTTTCACTTAAATATTTGGGTGACCTTACTTATTTTTTAGGTATTGAAGTGACTAGATTATCACAAGGCTTACACCTAACACAACATCGCTATATTGCATATCTATTACATCGGACCAAGATGACAAACTCGAAGACAATCTCAATGCCAATGTGTCCAACTACACCACTTACACTTCTCTCAGGAATAGCTCTAGACGATGCGGTCGAGTATAGAGATGTCGTTGGAAGCTTGCAATACTTATCTCTTACACGGCCAGACATTTCATTCTCCGTCAACAGGTTGTCTCAGTTTATGCACCGACCGACGACATAACATTAGACAGCCGTGAAACGTGTACTCTGTTATCTCACTTGCACGCTTGAATGCGGTATTTATCTTCACGCCAACAATACACCAACGCAACATGCCTTCACGGATGCTGACTGGGATGGCAACAAGGATGAGTACACATCCACCAGCGCTTACATTGTCTACCTCAGTCGACATGCCATTGCGTGGTCCTCAAAGAAGCAAATTGGTGTTCCTCGGTCTTCTACTAAGGCGGAATATCGGTCCATCGCTTCTACCACTTCTGAAGTTTGTTGGATCACGTCATTGCTCTCCGAACTCGGACTTCAGCCACCAACAACACCAGTGATCTATTGTGACTTCGTATTTCACTAACGGATGAAGAACATTGCCTTGGATTATCACTTCGTTCGTCAATTTGTTCAAAGTGGTCAGCTTCGGGTCTCTCATGTCACATTTGAAGATCAGCTTGCAGACGCACTTACCAAACCCCTCTCTCGTGCTAGGTTCGAAAATCTCTGCGTCAAGATCGGACTTTCATATGACCGTCTGTCTTGAGGGGGTGTGATAAGATATAGAAAACTATATATCTCTCTCCTTGTAATTAAGCTATAGTAACTCTCGTATATTAGCTTTCCATCTCTGAATCATTGCTCTATGTATATATTCAAACCTCATACTATCAATAAGAATCATCCTTTCAATATCTCTTACAGCTACTACATAACAAACAAAATTTTATCGTTGTTGTTGGTGGGTGGCGAATGCAAAAAAAAAATAAAATAAAATGTATCGGTTGTGATTATTGTCAGCACTGATTGTTGTTAGCATGAAACGAACAAACTTCATGAAAACAATTTTCCAATGTTATATCAATAACTTCGGTTCCAATACTCTTCTTATATGTGAATCACGTTTTTGCGGGAAAACGCGTAATTACATTTTTGGCGGAAAACCCCGAAATCACGTTTTTAGCAGGAAAACGCGAAATCGCGTTTTTGGCAGGAAAATGTGAAATAAGGTTTTTGGCGGGAAAATGTGGAATAACGTTTTTGGCGGGAAAACGCGGAATAACGTTTTTGGCGGGAAAACGTTGAATCATGTCTTTGGCGGAAAAACGTTAAATAGTGTTTTTGGTAAGAAAATGTGAAATCACATTTTTTGTGGGAAAATGTGAAATCACGTTTTAGGTGAAAAAATGTGAACTCATGTTTTAGGCGGAAAAATGTGAATTCACGTTTTTGGCGTGAAAACGGAGTATCACATTTTTGGCGGAAAAACGCAGAATACCGTTTTTGGCAGAAAAATGCGGAATCGCATTTTTGCCGAGAAAACGCGGAATCACTTTTTGGCGGAAAAATGATGGATTGTTGCTTTTTTGAGAAAAATGATGGTATGATAGTAATATTGCTATGATGTCATGATGATGTCATAATGATGTCATGATGATGATACGTGTAAACCCAGAGTCATATCGGCCCCTACTAATGAGAAGGCATTTCGCCTCTGAAAGCGTCATTCCTTCTCAATGTCTGATGGGTTCAACGGGTCATCCATTTGACATATAACCCATTATAAATTGACTCATTTGATCCATTACCCATTTGACCTATGACCTATTTAACCCATCAACTCATTAGGATCAAAAAAATTGACACATTAGGATCATGGCTCATTGATCGACCCATTTTGACACCCTTATATGTGATTCTAAAGCTTATTTTAATATTTTTTTATTATTCAAACATGAGAACATTATACGAACTGGCGAACATATTAAAATCACCGGAAACAAAAGTCGACTGATATGGATACATCTCTGGAGCCGTATAGCCCAAAAAAGGGAAACACATAGAAACTATGATACATAACCGAACCAATTAAACACGCCAAAAAAATAAAAAACAATAACCCTAGCAATATATATTCTCAAAACCAAAGATTTGGAAAAGAACGAAATTAGATGAAAGAACAAACTTTTGACGTTGCTATTATTTATTATTTAAGGTTACAAAAATCACATAATCGTGTCGAAATAGACGAATTAACATATATTTAAATAATTTAAAAAATTAAAATTAAAATTACATCAATATATCAATATATATTGTTTAAAATTAAAATTTTAAATTTAAATTACATCAATATATATTTAACTAACTCATCTTCCTATTCTACTAATATCCACCATATGGTAACATCATATAAGTTTTTATAACAATTTACTCTTTTTCTTGTTAGATAGCAAACGTTGCTATCATTTAAGGTTACAAAAATTATATAATCGTGATTTTTTTCATTAAAATTTTTAAGTCATACCATTTTCGTTAGTATTTGGTGTACATAATGTTTTTTATTCAATATAAATTTCACCCAAAAAAAAATGAAAATTATTGCCATGCACTTAGCACATATTAGAATCTAGATTTCGCATAGCACGAGTTAGAAATATGGTATAAACATCAAAACACATATATTGCACAACAAATCAACAAAATATTATTTTTTCACTAACAACCTAAAAATTACAAATCTAACATATTTGACTCAATAACACTTAAGTTAGATCTTATTTTTTAGAATATTAGCAATATATGGTACTGAATGATATGAAAATTAGTTTTCTGATTTTTCACTGTTTTAGTCATTACTATTCATGAAAACAAAGTCTAAAATGTCCCTACAATATCAATTCATGTATAAAAACTAAAAACGTAGATTAAGTAGAGCATGTACCCCACTACAAATTATGTGTGTTAGAATTGACGAAAGAGAAATCCAATTTTTGGAT
>PKML01043512.1:0-30306 GCA_002933935.1 Eutrema yunnanense | reverse complement strand
TCTTAATCACAAAACCACAATCGTTTAGCTTGACTTGCCTTAAGAACCTTGCATGCTTAGTGATTAGAATAATCCCAATTGGATTCGATAACCTCTTATATTACATCGATAAGAGGATATTGATACCTCTAAAGGATTACAAAATCCTTGTATCAGACGCTTTGCTCATCTAGGATAATTCCGGCATCTAGACAAACACTCCCGTGCGCTAGATAACCCAGGATCAAGAACTAAGTGATCAATTCAATTCAAGCAATAAGAACACCCTAGACGAAGAATCCACCGATTAAATCCCCGTTTAATCTATCCTAAACCGTTAAATCATGAAATCCCTTAACACCCTTAGCTTAACTAAGAAACTACTCACTCATAATTCCAGAACAAATACAGAGAGATGATGAAGAACACATGATTAACAAAAACAGAAAATAGAAGAGATTAAGAAAACTTCTCCAATTATGTAGATCCAAAGGTTTGATTTCCAAGCTTACAAATCACCAAGATCAAAAAGAGAGTAGAGAAACAAGTAGATATATTACATATGATGTTCTTGCTGCTTATAAACGAGTTTAGGCATTTTTTTAGAGAAGGAAATTAGGTGAAATAGTATAAAACACGTTTTTAACATTAATTGTACATGGGGATCGATCGGTCCAGCTAGGAGGATCGATCGATCCCATTATTTTTCATGATCGATCGGTCTGGCTCAGTGAAAGCTCGGTCCAGGAAATGAACGATGTTTTTGGATCGATCGATCCAAGGGAGGGGATCGATCGATCCTATTCTTTTTTGCTCGGTTTTGCCGTTTTTCCGCTCTAGGCCTCCGAACTTCGTCCCGAAATGCCTTTACACCTGAAATGACTCCTAAAAGACTAAAACACTCGAAAAAGACTCGATTATGTACAGAAAACGAGAATTAGAAAACGTCAAAAACGCAACACATCAGTCACAGTTTTGGTTCGTTCATGAGAGAGAACTAAATTTGGATTTATGATTGTTAATTTCCTAAATTTGTGGTCAACCATTAATATGTACCTCATTGACTAAAAAAAAACTACTCATTTAGTGATATTCGTCGTTGACCAAATTAAAATGTATTACGTAAATAATTATTTGTGATCGTTTTACCCTTATGAAGCATAATTTTTTTTTCGACGAAATATAATTATATTAATTTGAATTTGAAAAGTCTGAATACAAAGTATTGGTTAACCAAAAAGGTGGATAAATACAATCCGAGAAAAAGATATCGTTCGGAGGTCCTTTTTGTGCTAGTAAGTGAGCAGTCTAATATCACTTCGTTGTGAATTTAGAACGCCAAATAATAATATTTGAACTTGTTACGTTAACTTCTCCAAAAACTAGAATCATTTAACGGTGCATATTAGAGTTATGTTTTCAATATTATAAGTTTTTGCGGGTTAGCCCGAATAATATTTTAGTTAACTGCAAAACGGGTTAAATAGACAAATTATTACAAATTGACAATTTTATCTATAATCATTAGTTAGCTATACTGTAATTTTTTCAGATAAAAGCAATTTTCTTAAATTTCAAAAAAATTACTCCGCGTTATAAATATGGTCATACGCCATTGTTTCCATTTTGTTAAGACATGCACGGCCCTGGACCTATATCATGAAAAATCTAAATTCTAAATTGTAAAACCCTAAACCATAATCTCTAATCACTAAATCATAAAACCTAAACCCTAACCTGAACATCCTAAATCCTCGCGACCATCCCAAACCTGGTCATGTTCATCAATCTTTAAAATTTTGTACACGCTTTCTGAAAATTTCCTAAAGTTTTGGAAACTTTATATGTTTATAAAAACATTGTTCATTTTCCTCATTTGAATTGTCGATTTTTTCACACCTAACCCTTAAACAATGAATATCCGAAGCAAACATTTACTTTGTGTTTTTTTACGGACCCAATCTCTTAAGGAAAAAGGCGAAGTTAATGAAATCGCCAGTGCCTATGTTACCAGATTATAATATGGACGCTAACCAGGCCCGTGCCTATGTTGTTTTGATAGAAACATTGGCATATGACCCATTTTAAAATAATAAAAAAAAAATCGAAATGGCCCATTAGTATTAGTAGGATAGGTGAGAAATTGAATTTTGTTAATAAAATTAGAAACTAACTTAAAAATAATTTAACAAATAAAAAAATAGGGTAATAGTGGCCACTTAAACAAATACACGACACCTCTTCAACTCTCCTTCTTCATTGTTGAAGTTTTGAAGTTTTGAAGCTTTAAGTTTTCTTCTTTTCACAACAATAACAGATCATTAGAAGAAAACGATATTATTGTGAGTAATCTCAGAAAGATGAAGGAAATGTGGTATTATCACCAGAGGAGAGCTTTAGAGTTGATTACTTCATCCAAATTATGGATCAAGCACTCAACTCGATTAAGACGAGATTTGAACAAGTTCAGAGGTATGAACAAATATTTGGCTTTTTGTTTGATTTGAAGAAATTGCGGTCAGCGAGTGATGATACTTTGATGGCTTCTTGTACCAAACTTGAAGATTATCTAACACATGGGAAGCATTCGGATGTTGTTGGTAATGATCTCTTCTATGAACTAAAATTTCTAAGAGAAACTCTATCAGGTGAAACTAAGAGGCCTATTGAAGTGTTAGGCTTTCTGAAGAAGGTTGAGGATAATTATCCAAACTCATGGATCGCTTATCGAATATTATTGACAATTCCAGTTTCAGTTGCATCTGCTGAAAGAAGTATTTCAAAGTTGAAGTTGATAAAGTCTTATCTTCGTTCGAGTATGTCACAAAAGAGATTGAGTGACCTGACTATCTTGTCTATCGAAAGAGAGTTGGTTAAAAGTGTTGACTTTGAAAGCTTGGTTAGTAATTTTGTTGGAAAGAATGGAAGAAAAATTATATTTTAAAATTTGTTACTTTGGTTTTTATTTATTTATTTAGGATGATGATTTTTATTATTGGTTTTATATGAATTTGAGACGATGATTATTATTATTTTTTTTATATTATTTGGATTTGTTTTATATGGATTTTGGACGATGAAGACCCTTTTTTTAACTTTGTTTGCGAACTCCGTATGTCTAGGCACAGTTCTTACGCTAACAAGGTATTGTAGATAACGAAATATGCAAGTAAATTGAAGAATATCTAGGAGAGTTGATGAATAGTCGCTTGTGTGGATGATTGAGAGAGAACGGTGTGAAAGGACTAGTCTAATAGGGGAAGATTTGTTGTGAGAGAGAAAATTGCAGGCAAATGCCATTCTCAAATAAACGAAGAGTGCAAGGGTAAATGCACTTTCAATGGATTATATCCCCACATTCCCCCAAAAACTATGGGATTGTAATAGGCATGGGATTCATAAAAAAAAACTGTTGCGAGAGACTTTTCCCTACAGACGCTTTACGCCCGGATAAACTGTTGATAAAAAGTCCAAAAATTCATAGAATAAAAAACAGAAAATTAAATAAGAAAATACTATTTTTTAGAATATTTAAGAGCTAATTCGTATTTTAGGAGGTTGAATCCAAATTTCAGTTTGGATTTTTCAAAATCGGATAGAAAATAAAGTGAATGCTTAAATATAAATGAATTTATGGACGATTGATTTTTTTTTTTTTGAAAAAATGGACGATTGATTTTAAAAACATTATACTTCATCTATTTTACAAAGAATGTCATTTAAATTTTCTTTTCAGTAAAAATATCGTTTTATATTTTCTATGCAAATCTTTAATCTAAATCTCATTTTTATCTTTATTATTTCGGCTTACTAATTAGAGAGATGAACGAGGTGACCAACCCTAATCTAGCGAGAGAGAGAGAGAAAAAAGAATTTTCTAGTCAACAACTCTGGCATCTTTCATAGCGCCGGAGCTGTGTCTTTTTCAGTTGGTTATTATGTAGTTTTTGTTAGTTAACAAACCGAAGATTCTCTGTGATTTAGGGTCGGATATGTGATTTAGGGTCGGAGATTCATATTGGCTGGATTTTTTGGTCGGGATCCTCTGTCCTTATGGTTTTCTTTTTAGTAGGTGAATGATATGGTGTATTCATTTGGATGGAGCTTTTGTTGGGGTTTATTTCCTTCAAAAAAGATCCATAGTTTTGTTTTAGATGCTTAGTTTTTAGTCGATTATGGTTGTTTATCTGGTTTGCGTTTTGCAATTCAAATTTGTTCAATGGTGCTTAGAGCGGGCTTCATCCATGCTAACTCTTCCGGGACAAATAGACAAATATAATTGAAGAAGGCATGAGACTTTATCTTAATCATGAGAATTGTTATCGTGTTGTCGTCAAAAGTATTAGAATCTTGTCCTCTATTGACATTCTTCAGACTCGAAACAAGACCGTCTTGGTATCAAAAATATGTCATTAGAGAAATCCATCATCTCTAAAATGTCGGTGCGGAAAAGACCGTTGGTTCCTCTTTCTATTTTAATTTGTTTGTCAGATTTCTTCTATGATGTAATCCATTCCAATTCCATATAATATAAGATAAAGTGTTAAAACAAAAGAATTAGAGAGAATAACTTTTGTTGTTAAGAAAATTTACTTCTTTTAAATATCATAAGCCCAAAATATTTTACTTTTATTGCTATAAGAACTATTAACGAAGGCCATTTAAATGACAGTTTTGGATCCTTTTTTATCATTGAGTCAGGGTTGGAATGAGAATGATAGAGAAATAATTTTGCGCCATTCATTTTAAAAAAAATTGGAGATCCTTTTTTAAAATTTTTGTGAATAATTCAGTTTTTTAGCGAAATTGTTGGAATATTTTGCATTGTAAATGTTAAAACTTTATGAGGATTACATAATTCTACCCTATATTATTCCTTTAATTATATACATCCATTTGCACAATGAATCTTCCAACTTATTAGGAAACAAGATTTCACTTCCTCTTGTACATTTCGTTTTTTGTGTGTGTGTGATTGGTTTATCAATCTATTAACTTCCTTTGAGAGACAATAACCTCAATGATGAGATTATTCTATAATCGAGTATGTTTTCTCTCTGTTACTCTTTTCATGAATATGTTCATCAATAGTGTGATTCGTATATAGTCTCACTTTTAGCTCCATCTAATAAATCATGCATGTGACTTTTACATGTTTCTTTAACATTTTGAAACATTTCGATCTCTACTCATTGTAATCCAATATAACAAGTTGATTTATACTTTTGTGACATGATGATCTTTTAAAACTGCCAATTTAATTGTTCCAATTAACCACGAAAATATAATTTTAATGAAGGTTGAAAGATCGATTTGGTGTACATGTAATAATCCTTTTGTTAGTGCAATAAACCATGAATTGTTTTTAGTTAAAAATTAAAATGGTTAACCAAGATAACTAAAACAACTCAGCTTTGGTGTGCAAAGTAGGCCCAGACAAAATACTCGAAACAGAAAAATCAAACTGGAACTGAACCGAATTAGAAGGTACTGAATCGAACTGAATAGTTATACTACCGAATGATTCTTCTTATAAAATATTTCGGGTATCCGAACCGAATCGAAACCCGAACGGATACCTAAAATATGAAATACAATTATATATCTAAAAATATTAAGTATCTTTAGTTTTGAAATAATCAAAATTATATTCAAAATTACAATTATAAACCGAATATATTAGTTATGTTTAGACCAAAATAACCAAAATTTTCGAAAATATTTAGTTATATTTGTCAAAATTAAATAATTTTTGCAAAATTTAACCAAATTTTCTAAAAATTAAACAATATTTTTTTAGTTTTTTCGAGAATTGGGATAAATTTCGGGTATGAGAAACCGACCCAAATCCGGGCAGAACCGAACCGAACATGATCCAAAAAGGAAAATACCCGAATGGATCATAGATTTCTAAAATTTGAATACTCAAAACCCGAAAAAACCTATCCGAACGGGTACATGCCCAGCGACGTCCTACCAAAACATCCGTGAGTTAATAAATAAGAAGTCGCCAAGTGTCAAGAAAGAAAAGAGGTAAAGATACTAAATATCCGCCGTAGGATATAAATCACGTTAAATGAACGGTGACGATCTCACGGTATTATACACTCTTTATAAAAAAAACAATATGTTTCGAGAGGTTTCTTCTCTCTTCTTCTTGGGTCAAGTCTTCAAGCTGATCTCATCTCTCAATTAATGGCGAGTAGTTGCGAGCTTTGCTGCGAGATCGTGATTGCGATCCTTCTTCCTCCTGTCGGAGTTTGTCTCAGGCATGGCTGTTGCACTGTAAGTTCACCTCTTTCTCTCTCTCGAATTCATCGGATTCAGAATTGAGATCTCTAGTTTTTCTACCGAGAAACTGAGAGAATCGTAGCTTAATCTCGGAAATTTCACCGGAAGATAGCCTAATTACTTCGGGGATTGAATCACGGATGCTGTTTAGAAGAAACCTCTGGGAAATTGAAATTGGAATTGGAATCAATCTATGATCAATTACTGTTCGATTGACGAGAAACCTCTGGGGAAATTGCATTTCATTGACTTTGTTTGGTCGTTTTTCTAAGAAAATAGTAATGAAGGGACTAGAAGATAAAATCTTGATTTTTTTTATTTTACCACCTAACTCATGATGATTCTTGTTTAAAATTGCAGGTTGAGTTCTTCATTTGTTTGATTCTCACTTGCTTAGGCTATCTCCCGGGGATAATCTACGCAGTCTACGCGATCTTGTTCCTGCACCGCGATGAGTACTCTGATGAATACAGACGCCCAATCTACTACGTCGCTTGACTGTTTTTTTCGGGTTTAAGCTCTTAGTGTTTCATTTGTTCTTGGGAACATTCTTTATAATGTGATTATTGTATCTTATAACATGGAGGTTATATATATATATATATGTTATGAACTCTTGGTTTTATATACTCTTTTGGGTCTGTTCGTTTGTCTGACCAACTGTCTGACCAATCAGGCTGTGATATGCGACCAAGTGGTGTTCGTTTACATGACGCAGCTTCGATTTGCGTCTGAAATTTCTGATTGCTGAAAAAAATCAGCGTTGCATCTGGAACTGTTGCGATCAGTCGCAACGGCAAGCTGCATGGCTACCAAACGAACAACAACAAATGCATCTGGCCGCAGGGCGCAGTCGCCGTTAGCAACAAACGAATATAGCTTTTATGTGGTATTTCTTTGTCTCGACGCAAAATTATATATGTCGAAAAAATATGTGATGTACACACTTTAGGCATGACCATATTAAAATTGAGCCAAGAACGGGCGGTGCAAAGTTTGTGATGGTGGGAGACATGGGAACTAAACAGCGAAACTCTTTGCGGGACGAGCTTTAAACCTGCACCAAGTGTAAAACTAGCGGATCATATAGAACAAGTGTACTTAGTGTTAACGAAATAAACTTTTAAAAAATTAATGGTGAACATGATGAATGTTGTACATTTATAAAATTATAATAATTATCAACTTTTGATAGTTGTATCTAATATTTGAGTGACCGAAAGGATTTTTTTTTTTTTTTTTTTTATAATAGAATTGTATTAGTAGATAAATTTGATCCATTAGTTGCCTAAAAGAGTCATGAATGGAGACTCGTCGATTAGAAGGCATGATTCAGACCTATACCCACATAAAGTACAACCACTAATAAAGATTAAAATTCATTAACATAATTAAACTCTTACTCGTGGAAGTCCATTTAGTCTACTGGTTGACTAAGAATTTATTAAGGGTTCTACATCTGGTATGAAATTCAATTATTATCAAGAAATGTGAAATTTTGTAAATTATTGGAGGTAAATTTAGCGGAAATCTTTAATGTGGTGCATATGAAATCCTTTATTGTGTATGTTAAGTACAAATGTCCATCACAAGCATGATACGAGTCGTTCACATAGGAACTATTCATCGTGTTTCCAAGTGCTGTAGAGAGTTAGATTTGTTCATCTTGATTGAAATGATCATTTGTAATAGAATAACAAATTAAAATGGGTCAATTCTTTTCGGCTGATTGCCATGTCAGTATTGGACTTAAATATGATAATTTGTGTTTATGTAACTTGTCCGTTTCAATCTTTTTCGTCTTCCTTCTTAGGGTTTTCAATTTTAAGCGTCTTTACAACTGCTTCATGCAAATACATAAAATCGCAACTCTTAACAACCACGAATGCTTCTCCCAAATAGTTTTCCATTCACTCTAATCAAAGTCGTCAATATATGAACTTACACATCTTCCAATATAATAGCTTCACATGCAAGCCTCCATAATTTTTTTACTCATAAGTTAGGTGGATTTTCTCTTTTTACTCTTCATATATTCTATGTTGGCAATATTATATGTCTGTGGAGATTTGGATTTCTCATGTTTTTTTTCTTTCACAAAAGTGAAAACATGACGAATTTTGAACGTATAGGAGAAGGCGTTTCTTACCAAAATTAAGAATGAAACAATGCACCAACGTTCAGACATTTGAGAGTTGTAATCTTAATCTCGATTTTGTTATGATGCATTGTTTTGTTTCTGATTCTACCATCTAAAAACTCTTTTTATTCGAGTTTTTTTTTCCATGCAAAATTGGTGTTTATAAGCTTTGAAGGTTGTAGACTGACAATTCAAACGATATTCCGTATGAGCGTTTTTAGACTCAACTGAACTAAAAGAGCATGCAAAGCAAACCAATGTAAAAATAAATATAAAAATCCGGGTGAAATATAAGAGTTTTGAGTAAGCCTATTGAAAATTACTTTTTTTTTTTTTTTTTTTTATTATTGAAAATTACTTTTAAATATGTGAATCTATGTTTTCTATAGAAGGGTTCCTCTAGTAGTCTCATAAATTGAAAGGAAGTGAAAAAAAAATTGTTGGAAAAATGGAAAGATATAACTAAAGAAAATAAATAGTCATTAATCTACACAAAATAGTTTTTATCAAAATTTCGTGATTATTTAACATAAAGTTATTCAATTTATGAGTGCATGTTTCATAGATGATATGTTCGCTATCATATCATATGATGAGTGCATGTTTCATAGATGAGATGCAAAATCACAACGCACAATTTATATCTTTCATCTTTTTCTTGGACAATATAATATTCTTCAGACACATATCGTTATTTTTTAAAGATATTATTAATATGATTTTATCCATTTCTTGACCACAAATCAAATTTTGTGATAGGATTAGATAATTGATATTGTACAATTCAATTTTTGTGATAGGTTTAGATAGGATTAAATCTCTAACATTACTATTGTTAAAGTTTTTAGATACGAGTCGAAAACGGTTAATTTTGACAATAAATTTTCATTATTAAATATTAAAAATTTTACTTAGATTTTTGATATTGTACAATTTAAAATTTGTGGTAGGATTTGATAAGCTTAAATCTTTAACATTACTATTGTTAAACCTTTGAGACTCGCGTCGAAACAGTTAATTTTGACAATAAATTTTCATTATTAAAAATTTCACTTAAGTTTTTCGATATTGTACAATTCAAATTTTGTGATAGGATTAGATTTGATTAAATATCTAACATTACTATTGTTAAACCTATGAGACACGTTTTACAATAAATTTCCATTAAATTTTCATTTTTAAAAATTAAAATTTTCACTTAGGTTCTTTGATATTGTACAATTCAAATTTTGTGATAAGGTTAGATATGATTAAATCTCTAACATTACTATTGTTAAACCTTTGAGACAACAGTTAATTTTGACGATAAATTTCCATTATTAAAAATTAAAAATTTCACTTAGGTTCTTTGATATTGTACAATTCAAAATTTGTGATAGGATTATATAGGATTAAATCTCTAACATTACTATTGTTAAACCTCTTAGACACGCGTCGAAAACAGTTAATTTTACAATAAATTTTCATTTTTTAAAATTAAAATTTTCACTTAGGTTATTTGATATTGTACAATTCAAATTTTGTGGTAGGATTAGTTATGATTAAATCTCTAACATTACTATTGTTAAACCTTTGAGACACGAGTCAAAAACAATTAATTTTGACAATAAATTTCTATTATTAAAAATTAAAATTTTCACTTAGGTTCTTTGATATTGTACAATTAAAAATTTGTGATAGTATTAGATAGGATTAAATCTCTAACATTACTATTGTAGTACTGTTAAACCTCTGAGACACGCGTCGAAAACAATTCATTTTACAATAAATTTTCATTATTAAAAATTAAAAATTTCACTTAGATTCTTTGATATTGTACAATTCAATTTTTTGTGATAGGATTAAATCTCTAACATTACAATTGTAAAACATTTGCGAAAAGAGTTAATTTTACAATAAATTTCCATTAAATTTTCACTTATGATCTTTGATATTGTACAATTAAATCTTTTTGATAGGATTAAATCTCTAACATTACTATTGGTAAACTTTTGCGACACGCGTCAGAAAGAGTTAATTTTACAACAAATTTTCATTATTAAAAATTAAAATTTTAACGTCGATTCTATGATATTGTACAATTAAAATTTTGTGATAGGATTAGATATGATTAAATATCTAACATTACTATTGTTAAATATTTGCCCCACGCGTTGGGAAGAGTTAATTTTACAATAAATTTTCATTATTAAAAATTATAAATTTCACTTAGATTCTTTGATATTGTACAATTCAAATTTTGTGATACAATTAGAGAGGATTAAATCTCTAACATTATTATTGTTAAACTTTTGCGACACACGTCGAAAACGGTTAATTTTACAATAAATTTCATTAAATTTTCATTATTAAAAATTAAAAATTTCATTTAGGTTCTTTGATATTGTACAATTAAATTTTTGGGATTGAATTAGATAGGATTAAATCTCTAACATTACTATTGTTAAACATTTTCCACACGCGTCGAAAAGAGTTTATTTTACAATAAATTTCCATTAAATTTTTATTATTAAAAATTAAAAATCTTACTTAGGTTCTTTGATATTGTACAATTATAATTTTACGATAGAATTAGATAGGATTAAATCTCTAAAATTACTTTTATTAAGCATTTGTACACGCGTCGAAAACAGTTTATTTTACAATACATTTCCATTAAATTTTCATTTAGGTTCTTTGATATTGTACAATTAAAATTTTGCGATAGAATTAGATATGATTAAATCTCTAAAATTAATTTTATTAAACATTTGTTACACGCGTCAAAAACAGTTTATTTTACAATAAATTTCCATTATTAAAAATTAAAAATTTCACTAAGATTCTTTGATATTGTATAATTCAAATTTGTGATAGGATTAAATCTCTAACATTAATATTGTTAAACTTTTGCGACACACATCGAAAACTGTTAATTTAAACTAAATTTCTATTAAATTTTCATTATTAAAAATTAAAAATTTTACTTAGGTTCTTTGATATTGTACAATTAAATTTTTGGGATAGAATTAGATATGATTAAATCTCTAACATTACTATTGTTAAACATTTTCTACACGCGTCAAAAATAGTTTATTTTGCAATAAATTTCCATTAAATTTTCATTATTAAAAATAAAAATTTTCTTTTAGGTTCTTTGATATTGTACAATTAAAATTTTGCGATAGAATTAGATAGGATTAAATCTCTGAAATTACTTTTATTAAACATTTGCTACACACGTCGATAACAGATTATTTTACAATAAATTTTAATTAAATTTTCATTATTAAAAATTAAAAATTTTACTTAGGTTCTTTGATATTGTACAATTAAAATTTTGCGATAGAATTAGATATGATTAAATCTCTAACATTACTATTGTTAAACATTTTTACACGCGTCGAAAAGAGTTTACTTTACAATAAATTTTCATTATTAAAAATTAAAAATTTCATTTATGTTCTTTGATATTGTACAATTAAAATTTTGCGATAGAATTAGATAGGATTAAATCTCTAAAATTATTTTTATTAAACATTTGCTACACGCGTCGGAAACAGATTATTTTACAATAAATTTCAATTAAATTTTCATTATTAAAAATGAAAACTTTCATTGATGTTCTTTGATATTGTACAATTAAAATTTTGCGATAGAATTAGATAGGATTAAATCTCTAACATTACTATTGTTAAACATTTTTACACGCGTCGAAAAGAGTTTATTTTACAATAAATTTCCATTAAATTTTCATTATTAAAAATTAAAAATTTCATTTATGTTCTTTGATATTGTACAATTAAAATTTTGCGATAGAGTTAGATAGGATTAAATCTCTAAAATTACTTTTATTAAACATTTGCTACACGAGTCAAAAACAGGTTATTTTACAATAAATTTCCATTAAATTTTTATTATTAAAAATTAAAAATTTCATTGATGTTCTTTGATATTGTACAATTAAAATTTTGCGATAGAATTAGATAGGATTAAATCTCTAACATTACTATTGTTAAACATTTGCTACACGCGTCAAAAAGAGTTTATATTACAATAAATTTCTATTAAATTTTCATTATTAAAAATTAAAAATTTCATTTATGTTCTTTGATATTGTACAATTAAAATTTTGCAATAAAATTAGATAGGATTAAATCTCTAAAATTACTTTTATTAAACATTTGCTACACGCGTCGAAAATAGATTATTTTACAATAAATTTCCATTAAATTTCCACTATTAAAAATTAAAAATTCCATTGTTGTTCTTTGATATTGTACAATTAAAATTTTGCAATAGAATTAGATAAGATTAAATCTCTAAAATTACTTTTATTAAACATTTGCTACACGCGTCAAAAACAGTTTATCTTACAATAAATTTCCATTAAATTTTCATTATTAAAAATTAAAAATTTGTGATAGAATTAGATAGGAATAAATCTCTAAAATTACTTTTATTAAACATTTGCTACACGCGTCAAAAACAGTTTATCTTACAATAAATTTCCATTAAATTTCCATTATTAAAAATTAAAAATTTCACTTAGAAAATTAATTTTAGAGTGCAGAAAATCTAAAATTACTTTAACTGTTTAATGAGATAGCCTTCTCAAATTTGTATATATAATGATGTTTTGCTGTTAGCTTTGTCATATACATACTCACCAGTGTTTCTTAGCTCTAAGTTGATATTGTTTAAGCTTGATCCCCAAGCTACCATAGACCCTACTCTCTCTTCCCCTTCGATTCGCTGGTAAGTAGCTACAAAATCACATCCATCGATTCATAGACTTTCTTTCTTTACTTTGTTAAAGTTACATTTTCTTAATTCTGTTGGTTTTTGTTTTTTTTTTCAGCCATGGAAACCGATGGTCAGAAACTTTACACTGTTCTCACGAGAAAAGAGGTTGGTGAGAGGATGATGAAAGAAATCGATCAGATCTCGGAAGTCTTCTCGTTGTCGAAATCCGATGCAACCATCATCCTAATCCATCTCCGATGGAACTCGTTTCAGGCTTCAGATCGTTTGGGTGACGACAAGGAGAAGTTTCTGGAGAAACTAGGGTTGGTTAAAGTTTCCGATATGAGTCAAGAAAACGAATCAGTTTCTTGTTTTGCAGATCATAAGACCCTTGGCGATGGCGACTATTTACTCTCCACGCCCTTTTGTTCTCACAAGGTTTGCACAACTTGTTGGAGAGATTATCTCAATGAAACTCTGGAGAAGAAGAAGAAGAACGAGGAAGAGGGAGTAGTAGAAGTCCTATGCCCTAAACCAGACTGTGTCGCGCCCGTTGGACCCGATACGATCGAGGAATTCACAGGACCGGTGAAGGAGATGTACGAGAGTTACGTTCTGGGATCTTTCATGGAGAGCAACAAGGAGTCGATCAAATGGTGTCCTGCGCCGGGCTGCGACTACGCCATCGAGCGTCGTGAGGATGTATTAGAAGATGATGATGAGTCTTGTGTTGGTGTGGTGTGTGTATGTGGTCACACATTCTGCTGGAGTTGTAAGCTCGAGTCACACCGACCTGTGACTTGCAAGAATGCGTTACGTTGGTGGAATCACATATTGGATGTGTTAAAGAACGATGCTTGGGTCGTTAAAAACACCAAACCTTGTCCTCGTTGCAACAGCCCCGTGCAGCGAAATGGTGACCCTCATTTGAGACTAGTGACTTGTATCTGCAGGTTTGCTTCTTCTTTCTCTCGCTCTCTCACTATGAAAATCAGATTTTTGTCTTTGAAATCAAAACTCATTTATGTGTTACACAATCAGCTGTAGTTTCTGTTGGCTCTGCTTTCGATCAGAGGAAGAGCACAACGGAAGGTGGAATTGTGTTGAAGTGGCTGTTCCACCATCGAAGAATGATGAAACGGCGGATTCTTACCTGAGTATGTGGGAGTCGTGTCATGAAGGCTTGGAGAAATCCAAAATCGATCTTAAAGCCATAGAGGAGAATGTCATTCGAAGATTAACGGATGACTTCAGTTTAAGTCAAGAAGACATCAGGGTTTTGAAAGAAG
Organism: Eutrema yunnanense; assembly: GCA_002933935.1. Taxonomy (NCBI): domain Eukaryota; kingdom Viridiplantae; phylum Streptophyta; class Magnoliopsida; order Brassicales; family Brassicaceae; genus Eutrema; species Eutrema yunnanense. Next base: position 15,882 of record PKML01043512.1, on the reverse strand, counting down.
CATGGCTTCTGATGATCCAGTGCAGACTTGTGCTCAAGTGGAGCTGCGTCTTCGAATATTTCATAACCATGTACCAAAGCGCCAAGAAGCGGTACATGGTGGATCGCCTTCGAGGAGATGCCACTACAGTTCTTCTTAAGCACAAAGAGACTCTAGAGGAGGTGATAAAACTAGCCATCTCATCTGGAGATTTTAGTTTCTTCAAGCTCAAATTGTCAGCCAGTACAACAACCACTGGTGACTACTTCCATAAATTTGTCAAGAATCTTGAAGATGATTTGCCTGAAGTTGAGGATGATTCTTATGAGAATGCATTGGTAAGTAATTGATCTGTTTCTGGTTGTTTTATGTTTTCTCTTTTGTTGTTTTGCTTTGGTTGTTGTATGATTCTCTTTTGTTTGTCCTTGAGGGTTTGTAAGGTGTTGAAACATCAGTATCATAATAAGTGTTTTGTTACAGTTGCTTGTTCGAAAATTAATTCAGGTCCAAAGTTTTCTTGCTCGAAAAATAAGATAACAAATGTATATTTTTCTGTTTCTCATCTTGAAATGTTCAAAACTCAAGAGGAACGACAAAAAAAAAAAAAAATTAAAACAGAAAAAAAGAGGTAACAAAACTAAATCTTCCAAGTATATGACATCAACTCAAAACTTTTATAAAAAATGATTCAGATTACTCAAAAAAATGTCCAAGATAGCATGAACTTATTAGCTCCGGAAAAAAAAAAAGTATAACTTTTATAGCAAACTCCGGCAAGCCTCAACTTCCGCTGCCTGCGAATCCAACAGAGATTGTCCCGATGGACTCTCGTTAACACTGTTTATCACCGCATCAAGCACGGTTTTTCTGAACCACCCATCTTCCATCTTCTTCAGAACCTCTTTAACCACCTCAAAGTCCAAGACATTAGCTGAGACCAACTTCCCGAGGATCTCTCCGAAGCTGTTTGGTGCTTTTGGAAGATCAATTCCGATGTCATCCAACATAGAACCGTAGAGCAAACAGCCCATGCTTAAGTCTTTACAGGTCAGAACATTCTTTGCGATCAGATGTTCCAATAGTCCGGCAACTGGTTCAACGAACGGAGGGTTTTTATCCAGACCAAGTGAGACTGCTTCTTTGACGAGCTCCGGGTGGTAGAATGGGGATTTCAATTCCTCAACACATTGCAATGCCTCATCCAATGAACGAATACTGAAATACTCTTCAAGAAGCGACTTGGTTTTTCTTCCAAGCTCTCCTGTGTTCAAGCTATTAGCCAGAGGAGCCACCTGAGGCTGCGGCTGCGGCTGCGGCAGTGGCTGTGACTGAGGCTTCTCAACAGTTGGAACGGATTTAAGGGCTTGAGGAGCTGAGCTAGAACCGTTACCTTGCAAAAAGGCGCTTGGCCTACTACCACCATTGAGGAGGCCTCCACTGCCCTGAGGAAGCAGCCTTGAGTTGACTGAGAATGACTTGTTGATAACGGGAGGAGGCTGAACACGCGCAACAGCCTGCTGCGCCGTCTGTCTATTGCCTCTAGGCATGGACCGCGTACGTGCCATTTCCCAGCCGCCTTCATCCACAGCCATCTTCCTAGTTCCCGGCATGCCAGGCATCATTCCTCCAGTACCAGGACGGCCAAGAATGTTTCCAGAGTCAATACTGTCTGCTGCACCAGAAACCGCACTACGGTTGTTGTTGTTGTTTCTCATACTTGCCATTGCACCCGCGCGTAACCCCAGACTCCTTTCTGCCTCAGAATGAATTTCAGTGATTTTCTTGGCTTTCACCTGCCATGTACATAGTAAGAAAACAACATGTAAGCACGGATCAAGAGCAGAAGACTGGTAGTAAGGATTTGAGAGAGAATGTTAAAATCCTACCTCCTCACGCCTTGGTACCCATTTGTTAGCTCGAAGATCAATAACATTTTGGACCATAAATCTGAGACGCAGCTCTAACTGAGGGTGCATTGCTAGATCCTTCAATCGAAAGAAGTACATGTCATTCACACCTCGAGATCTTTGGTTCTCATCCAGTTGCTTCCCGATGGTTATAAAAAATTGGCAGAGAGCCTCGACATCTCCATCAGCTGGGCAAGCTTTACTGTCATCTCCTAAAAGCTCCTGTGTTACCAGATTTAAGGTCAAAAAACTAACTATATACATTGTAGCAAACAAGAAACATGGGTCATACGTACTTGGACAATAAAATGAACTATCTTCTCGGTAACCATCTTTTGCTTCAGAAGCTCTCCAATCAGACGGAGATTTCCTAATGTACGGAGCTTTGCCAGTTTCTCCTTATCCATTCTTTCCATTTCTTGGTCTGGATTGGTCATCTGTCTGATTTCTTCCATCCCTTTTTTAGCACCCTCAAATGCCTCTTGGCAATTATTTAAAAGGACTCGTTTGAAAGTTATTTCTTTCCCACCGGGTTTCTCAGACGGAAACGAAGGGAGCTTGCCATTGATATCACAACACAGAAGAGCATACATCTCACAGAATGTGGGCTGCAGTACAGCATTCTCAAAAATTAGCTGTATTACTCCCTGCAATTATAAGTAAGGAGAGCAAATCAATACCATGGATAGAGGGGATACATGATAACAGACAATTTTACATCATGAATTGTAAGAAACCTCTAGAATATCCGGAGAAGTGATGCCGGAGTCGATCAATTGACCTTTGAGGAGCTCATACTTCTCAGGAGTAAGCTTGTTCAGAATACTGCAGAGAGTTATAGTTGTAACGAAATCAGTCAGAATATACAGCAAAACTAACCCCAATCACAAAAGCTAAAAAGACTAATAAATAGTTGTTAACGATACCCTTTCACGCTCTTGAGGACTCGGTCCTTATCTGAAAGAGCTCCTCTTTTAGCTGACCATGGGACCTCTGCTTTCACCAGCACAGGGGGAGGACCAGACTGTTTCAACAGATGGTCATGTTAAGCAAGAAGCAAAAACTAGTAATAGTATGCAACAAATAACATGTAATGTATACTTACCCCTTGATTAGACCCGATATTCGATCGATTTTTAGCCTCTCTACCTTCGTCCCTTGACCATTCTTTAGCAGGGGTTGGAATCGAAGCACGACTATGCCAGTCACGCTTATCAGGCTCGGAATAACGATCCTGAGGTTGATTTGATGGCTGATAAGACCAAACAAAGAATTGGTTTTAAAAGACGATCCTTAAGAAGTCTGAAAATTAAAACAACCAACTCCACAAGAATTTTAGAAAGAAAAAAAAATGCAAAACAGAAGAGGTAACACTCACTTTACTCTCAGCTGCACGACCTACCCAGCTCTGCTCTTCGCCAAAAAGCTCAGCCGCGATTTCCTTACTGCGTCTCAGAATTTCAACAGAGACTTGGATCGACTGTGATTAAGAAAAAAATAATAATGGTGAGTGATTTGGTTCACAGGGGGTTTTCGTCTCCTATACCACTTTTCTGTTCAAGTTAATCTCAATACCATCGCTTAATCTCAATACCACTCCACCTTAAGTGAAACGACGAAAATACCCTCTTAACTTTTTAAATTAAATATCACCCCCATCAGTTGTACCAGGATTACCCTAGTATTACTAGGTATTATCCTAGTTGTACCAGTATCCCCTAGTATTACCGTAGTAACCTAGTACTACCCCAAGTATTACCCAGTACTACCCCAAGTATTATCCAGTATTACCCCAAGTATTACCCCAAGTATTACCTAGTATTACCCAGTATTACTGGGCAGAGGGGATTCGAACCCTGCTCGTGTGCGCGCGGGTGACGCGCGTGGAACTCGCAACCACTGAGCTACCGTGTTTTTCGTTGTTCCTTTACCGATTTAATTATATTTAACCGCTTACAACCCTTCATTAAGGGTAAAATTGACATTTTACCATAGAATAGATTTGAGATTAAAACCTTGAGAAAAGTGGTATATGAGAAGAAGACCCGTTCACAGGGCATAAACAAACTATATTCAGGACAAAGTACAATAGCAAAGCCAAGTTATGCCCAAGAATTAGAATTAACTTGATACCTCTTTCAGCTGAAGCAACTGTTGTCGGGAAAACCGCAAACGTTCACCACCGTTTCCTTTCTACAAAACATAACCTTGGAGAGCTCAGTATTCAATCACACAAGAAGGAAAAAAAAACAGGTTGAAACATCAATAAGACAAAACAGAACATATCTGTAGGTTCTTCATGAGCTTCCAAAGCTAATAGAATGCTCACCTAATTGCACAAGTATCAATCTTTGTCCACATTTACAGTAAGGTCACATTACTTAAGCGCCCCACCAAGAATTAAGACATTACATAATATTCAAACTAACAATGTAAACCCAAACGCAAGAAGATCCAAACTTTCTTCAAAATACTATTCAACTCCTCAATTAAACAACTCGTTTTAACTCGGAATAACGAGAAAACTGCGAAAAGCCATGAAATCAAATTGAAGAGAAACACAAAGAGAAGGAGAAAACAGAGGATTGATTGCCCAGACATTACATGAAATTCAAACGAATAAAAGATCCAAACTTTCTTCACGATACGATTCAACCCTCAATTAAACAACTCAAACATAAGAATCAGTAAAAGATCCAAACTTTCTTCACAATACGATTTAACCCTCAATTAAACAACTCGTTTTAACTCAAAATAACGAGAAAATTGCGGAAGCCCCATGAAATCAAATTGAAGAGAAACACACAGAGAAGGAACAAAAAAACAGAGGATTTGTGAATTTCAATGTTTACCTTGACGGAAAAAGTTGTTTCTTCGCCGCCGCCATTGGTAAGATCAGAAGAGGAAGAGGAGCTAAAACGCGGTACGAAAAGCCCGCTTCCGCCGCCGCCACCACCACCACCGGGTCTCAAACTCAACACCGACGTTTCACCTTGTTGTTGCATTACTCGATTCTTTTTTCGCGATTAGGGATATGATTGAGAAAAAATTAGCAGATAGATATAGAGCGATGTATATATATTATATATACGTGTGTGTGTATGTTTGTTTGTGAGTTTGTGTTGTATGTAGAAGATCATACGTGTGTTCTGTGTGTTTTTTAAACCTAGTTTCCTTTTTTGTTCTTTTTCTTTTTGATGTGTTTGATATTTGCTAATTACGAAAATATTTAGGTATTTATTAGGCCTCGGCAAAATATCCTGAACCAAAAAACTAAATCGGAATCGAACCGAATGATGAGGTATTGAACCGAACTGAATTTTACATGAATAGTTCATTTTATAAAATACTAGAATGTGATCCGCGCTAAGCGCGGACGCGGACGTGTAAACTTTTTTTCTGTATATATTGTTGTGATTTCAGCTTGTGTAGTTAGCTTGCTTGCTATGTTAACGATCTAAACACTAATGCTATGTTCTTGTTGCAGTTGTTGATTCAGAGTTAGAAAGATGAATAAGACACGGGAATTACAAGTTCCCAAGGCCTAAATCATCGGCCGAGGTACGTCATGGAGAGCTAACAACCAGCTCTCAGGGCTTATACTAGAAGGATACAAGTGTACAAAAAACCAGAGGCAGATCAAGAGCTATACCTAAGAATTACAAGGGATTGAAGAAAGAAGAAGATAAGTTCTTCTTCAAAACCTATTCTCTTGCTCTGTAATCTCACCTTGCTCTCTGCTTGTCACTCTATTCTTCTAGATGCTTCTGTGACGTTCTCTTATGTATGTGCAGGTCCAGCTCATCGACCTGAGCTCACGCGAATTCTTCCTGCGTAACAAACTTCTGTTGACCAGAATACACTGCACATAGAAACATCACCAAAACGACACAGCTTCATCACTTGGGTCACTTGTGCTTTCTTCCTGTTGGGCCTGGCCAATTCTCTTTAGGCCCAGCAACAGCAACAACCCAAGACTGAAATGTGGATCACATCTCATATTCTCCACCTCGATCCTCATTCAGACCAAACGCGAACTCTTCGCATCTCCTGTCTTTGTCCCGACATACCGCCGAAACCCTAGCTCTTCACCGAGCTAGATCCAACTCTTTCTCCGAGCTAGATTCAGTCTCTGAGCACCCTCAAACGACTTCTGCCATCTTCAAACTTTGTCACTGGCACCGGCTTAGTGAGGATATCCGCCGGATTTGTCTTTGTATCGATCTTTGAAACCACAAGATCTCCTTCTGCAATCACATCCTTGATGAAGTAGTAACGAGTCTGGATGTGCTTCGTCCTCTCGTGGAAGACGCTATTCTTAGCGAGGCAAATTGCGCTTTGCGAGTCACAGAAGATCTCGACCGTCTTCTGATGAAAACCCAGCTCGCAGGTAATTCTCTTTAACCACAACGCTTCCTTAGTTGCTTCGGCTAGAGCCATGTATTCTGCTTTCGTTGTTGACAACGCTACGATCTGTTGTAGGCCAGAACGCCAACTCACGGTGTTACCTCCAACATGAAACGTATAGCCAGTAATCGATCTTCTCCGATCAAGGTCAGTAGCGTAGTCAATGTCACAGTAGCCTTTAATTTCAAATTCCTGAGACTTTGAAAATGCCAGCCTGTAACCTGAGCTTCCTTTTAAGTATCTTAGAACCCATTTAACCGCTTGCATGTGTTCCTTGTTAGGTGCACTCATGAAGCGACTCACCAGCCCCACAGCATGAGCTATATCAGGACGTGACCCAACCATGGCGTACATCAGACTACCGACAACACTTGAATAAGGTACCTTTCTCATCTGAATCTCAGTTTCAACTCTTTCTTCAATCTTAGTACTAGCTAGTTTGAAATGACATCCAATTGGAGTTTGAACAGTCTTCAAATCAGTAGCATCAAAACTCTTAAGAACTTTCTCAATGTAAGACTCCTGAGATAAGTAGAGAATACCTTTAATTTTGTCTCTAATAATATCCATGCCTAGGATCCTCCTTGCAGGTCCTAGGTCCTTCATTTCAAACTCTCGGCTTAACAAATCCTTAACCTTTTGAACCTCTTTGAAATCTTTAGCTTCTACTAACATATCATCAACGTAAAGCAAAAGATACACCAAACTTCCATCACCACAGGCCTTGAAACACTTCATGATAATCAATTCCCTCAATTTGAGAAAACCCTTTTGCAACAAGTCTTGCTTTAAACCTTGGTTCTTCCAATCCTAAGATTCCAGGCTTGGGCTTGAATACCCATTTGCAACCAATAGTTCTCTGTCCTTATGGTCTATCAATGAGCTTCCATGTGTAATTCTTGTCTAAAGAATCTATTTCTTCATCTGTAGCTCTCAGCCACTTATCTCTATTAGTTCCTTTCATTGCTTCTTGAAATGATTTGGTTCTTCAACCTCAATCAGTTCTGCTGCACTTAGAGCATAAGCTGCTACATAAGACTCATCTCCATCATCAAATCTACTCGGAGGTTTAATGTTCACTCTTCTTTCCCTATCTCTGGCCAAGAGATAATTATCCATATCAGGTGATGAATCATCTGATTCAGACTCTTCTTCTGAATCTTCAACTACTTCAGATTCTGAGATAGCTCCACCTTCATCTGGAACTCCACCTTCACCTGAAGCCTCTCCTTGAATTAAATCACCTCTGTTATGTTCCCTGATCTCAAAAGAAACATTTTCCTTTCTTTTTCCAGAATGACCAGTAATAACAGCCTTCTTTCCAATATCTTTGAAAAGAGTATCTTTCCATAAAATTACATCACGGCTAATGACGCATTTCTTTTCATCATAACTCCAGATTCTATAACCTTTAACTCCCTGCGGATATCCCATAAAGACACCCTTCTTTGCCCTTGGCTTCAGTTTACCCTGATCAACATGATAATACGCCAAACATCAAAACCTCTTCATGTGAGAATAATCTGGTTTTACACCAGTCCATACTTGCTCTGGAATTTCCAACCCAAGAGGAACTGATGGCGATCTATTAATCATATAAACCACAAATGAAATGTAGTAGTGACACTTTGATAAACTTGGTGTAACATTCGGAGAACCCCACAAATCAGAATGAACATACTCCAATTTTTCTTTTGAAATATGCTTTCCCCTTTGATAAGACTGCTTGTGAGACTTTCCAAGAATACAAAATTCACACTGCTTTAGCTCTGCAATATCATCAGATTTCAATAATTCCTTCTTGACTAAAACATGTAACCCCTTTGCACTCATATGTCCCATCCTGCTATGCCACAACATTGTCTTATCATTCACTTTAACTGCTGCATTAACTTGCTCCTTCACTGGTTTACCATCAAGGATATAGAGAGTATCCTGGTAATTTCCTGCAAGAACTTCCCTTTCTTTGTAGAACACTTGCAGCCTGAAATTTTTAGACTGAAACCAACAGCCTTGTGACTCCAACTCTCCCAATGAGATTAGGTTCCTCTTAGCTGTAGGAGAATACCTCACCTTAGTTAATATAACAGTTGAGTTGTTATTATTAAGTATCTTCAAACTTCCTATAGCCGTGACAACACAATGAGTATCATTTCCCATTAAGATCTTACCACCATCAATATTTTCAACATCAAACAAAAGATCTTTTCTATATGTTAAATGATACGAGCATCCCGAGTCAAGAACCCAGCCATCCGTAGAGTGAACTTCTGAAGCAATTAACAATATAGGTTCATCATCTATAACCTGTCCAACATTAGCCTGAGAGTTAGATGACTGTCCTCTCTTTGGGCAATCTTTCTTGAAATGTCCTTCAGCTCCACAAATCCAACATGTTCTCTTGTTTTTAACCTTTGCTTTGCCTTTGTCATATTGCTTGCTCTTATTGTTGAACTTCTTCTCAGTCTGAGGCTTAGACTGAATGAATAAACCCTCATTGCTTGACTTCTGCACATTAATTCCTTTCTGCTTCAGCTCAGTTTCCAGAGAGTATGATGCTATAGTTATTTCTTTTAGAGCTATGGTTTGTTGTCCACCTCTATACTTGAGTGTGTGAACTAGCTGAGTAAACTGTGAAGGCAAGCCATTCAACAGAATTACGGCTTGATCTTCATCACTTAGTTCCACATCTAGACTTGCAAGATCTGAGATAAGCTTGTTAAAGATATCCAGATTCTTGTCTAGATTCTTTCCTTCCTCCATTTTAAAGCTGTAGAACCTCTGCTTCAAATAGAATATGTTAGGCAGAGATTTATCTTGATATTGTGATTCAAGAGAATCCCACATGGCTTGAGCAGTTTTGTGTTTCAAACCAACCTTCCTCAGCACCATATCAGTCAAACTCATACTCAACAGATTTCTAACCCTACGATCCTTCTCCAACATTTTAGGGTCAGATTTAACTTCTTCAGTTTCAGTTCCTTTACCCTTGGGATCTGGTGTAGACATTGATGTCTCACCATCAACCTTTAGAACTGAATCAAGTCCAAGAATCTCTAGCTGGGCTAGAACTCTATGCTTCCATATAGCATAATCGCCTTCCCCATCAAACTTTTCAACCTCCCATCTTCCCTGTGTAGGCTCAACCATCCTGCTTCACCAGATCTGATACTGAAACCCAGAAAACCAGAGATATTCAAGCAAGAAGAACCAATACCCAGAGAAAACCAACAACACAACACGCAAAGAATATCCAAATGTAGATCAGATGAGAAAATTCCTGACCCAGAAACCAGGTGATGGATCCGATACCTGCTGGGTCTATATCCTCCTGAACCAGAAAACCAGAAACCACATTTGACCGCTCCAACCTAGAGCTCTGATACCACTTGTTGTGATTTCAGCCTGTCTAGTTAGCTTGCTTGCTATGTTAACGATCTAAACACTAATACTCTGTTCTTGTTGCAGTTGTTGATTCAGAGTTAGAAAGATGAAAAAGACACGGGAATTACAAGTTCCCAAGGCCTAAATCACCGGCCGAGGTACGTCTTGGAGAGCTAACAGCCAGCTCTCAGGGCTTATACTAGAAGAATACAAGTGTACAAGAAACCACAGGCAGATCAAGAGCCATACCTAAGAATTACAAGGGATTGAAGAAAGAAGAAGATAAGTTCTTCTTCAAAATATACTCTCTTGCTCTGTAATCTCACCTTGCTCTCTGCTTGTCACTCTATTCTTCTAGATGCTTCTGTGACGTTCTCTTATGCATGTGCAGGTCCAACTCATCGACCTGAGCTCACACGAATTCTTCCCGCGTAACAAACTTATGTTGACCAGAATACACTGCACATAGACACAGCACCAAAACGACACAGCTTCATCACTTGGGTCACTTGTGATTTCTTCCTGTTCGGCCTGACCAATTCTCTTTAGGCCCAGCAACAACAACAACCCAAGACTGAAATGTGGATCACATCTCACATATATTTTGTTTTTGATAGTTTAATACTTTACATATATTATTTTGAATATTGTTTTTTCTTATAAAAATAGAAGGTGTTTGTACATTTTTTATCTTTTACGTTTGTGGTCAATTTATGCAATTTTTTTTTTAAAGTTTGTTATTTTGCGTTTTTATAGTAGAAAACATTAGGAATCTCTAATAATGCATTTTTATTTTAATATATATCAATTCGAGTGTATTAATTACTAGATAAGTACCCACATATATACGATTTGTAATTTAATATTTTATAACCCGTGGAAAAAAAAATTAAAAACGAAAAAAATAGAAAATAAAATTAGATCACCCGTAAAAATATATAATACATAAATTTTAAAAACGAAATTTCCGATGAAATAAATATATACCTTAAGAAAATTATTTGGTGAAGCAAATGCAGTAAATTGCTTTGGATACGATTATTAGTCTTTTAATTATTTGGTGTGTAATTGACATACTATTAAATTGTAATTTATATAGAGGTAAAAAAATTAGAATTCTATTCTTTTTATGATTAATTTCTTTCATCTAAATGGAAAAACTTAAGATTTGTTTTTTCTTTTTTCCTATTTATTTTACCTTTTAGGATAAATTTATTTTTTAAAATTTTTTTAGTAATTTTACCTTTAAATATTATGAATAAGTTATTAATTGATCATTGTTTGATTTACCTTTCCGATTTTTTTTATTAATCGATTTGAAATTTTTTCAACTTTGACTTGACTCGTTTCGCGATCAGGTGATTTTACAATTTTGAAACATTAAAATTTATATAATAAGATTTCCTTATTCTGAACCGAAATATGGTTATTCCTTTTTGGCCTTTATCCTTTTTTTTAGGATTGTTATGTATAGTTTAATTTTCTTATTCTAATATGTAATATAGGTTTTCCTTTTAAAAAAAAAACATTTGCTTTTATTTATAATTTTTTTTTAATTTCTTTAATCTAAACATAACTACTATTTTTCTTTTCCTTTTACTTTGAGGATTATGAATCGATTATAAATTTCCGTATTCTAAATTGAAATATGGTTTTTCCTTTTTAAAATTTTTTTGGCCTTTATTCTTTTTGTTTTTAGGATTGTTATGTATATTTTAATTTTCTTATTCTTATATGTAATATTGGTTTTCCTTTTTTTAAAAATATTTGTTTTTATTCATAATTTTTTTTTAATTTTCTTAATCTTAACATAACTAATATTTTTCTTTTCCTTTTACTTTGAGGATTATGAATCGATTATAATTTTTTTTTCCTTTTTCTTTTTAGGATTAGGATTCAATTATAAATTTTATTTTATAGTTATTATTATGTGTTAATATATAATTGGAAATTTACCAAACACCTATCATAATATAGTTGGAAATTTATTAAACACGTGTTAAAATCTGATCGATTAACACGACACGTGTCACGATCTTGCGAATTACTAACTTTGAAACATTATCTTTTATATATATAGATTTTTTTTTTTAAGTTTCCTTTTTTTTGTTGTGGTTTTATTATTAGTTTCCTTTTTATGTTTCTTTTTTATGTTTTTTTTCCTTTTCAATGTTTATTTTTGTGGTTATATTAAGATTTTAAGTTTCTTTCTTTATATAGATTATTTTTTTTTCTTTTTTTTTAGTTTAACCACTGCCTTTTTTAGTTTAACAGTTTTTAATATTTACTTTAATTCATTTTTAATTTTTTAATTAAATTGACACATGTCAAAATTTAAATTAACAACCGTGACAAATGTCACGATCTCATGATTAATAATTTTGCCTACGTGTCGCGCTCACGTTGAGGGATCCTGCTTTATATAATAAGATATGTTAATTGCTGTCGCAAAGTTCATATTTGAAGTAGTTACTTTAAAGCGTAATAAATGCACCAAAGAGATAAAAATACACTAAATGAGTTGTTTTGTTTTAGAGTTATTGCGGAAGGAGGAGTTCGGTTTTGAAGCATATGTGGCGGATGTTGGGTTTATCCTTACTTAGAATTAGATATTGTGCTTTGAGATGGAGCTAGTTGCACCGAATTTTAGGTTCATGGCTCTTGTCTTCCTCGAGTAATATTATGTTTTTTTGTTTTATATTTTTTTGTTTTATTTTTAGTATTATTTTCAATATTGTTGATGTACAATTCTAATCCTTATTATTGTGTGAAATATGTTTCTAATTCTTAAGCCTTTTGTTTCCAATTTTTAAGTAATAAGTCTTCAAGTGTAGATAAATATGATAATATAACATACATATCCAAGTCTTGATTTATTATGATTTTTCACATATTTTTCATTTGTATCTTGTGTCCAGACCCGGCTCTAAGCAAGTGCTGAATGTGCAAATGCATAGTGACCACCTGATTTTTGCAAAATTTTGTCATGTTTGAAGGTTTTATTTGTTAATATTTAAGGGTTCTTTATAAAAAAAATTGTTTATATGCCTAAAATTAGAATTTTTTTTTTATAATATGCACATGGTCCACTTTATTAGTGAGCCGGTCCTGCTTGTGTCATGTAGTAGCTGAGTAATTTTGCTGCATCTTCATAGAGAAGATTTCTATGATTTCATTCGGATTGCTGTTTTGGTGTGGATTTTTTTTCCTCGATGTTTATTTAATAATTTTATTAGATTCTAAGTTTTGTTTGATGTGATATTTAATTTGTATTTGTATTTAGTTGTAATTTTGTTGTGTCTATCAAAATGTGAGAGTTGAAATAAATTATCGTATTTTGATATTTAATCTTATTTGAGGATGTTTTTTTATAAATTAAATATTAAAAATATGGTAGATATCAATTGATTTTAATTTTTGTTGAAACTAATTATAACTATGCTTTTTGCTTTATATGTATAAATAAAATTTATTCATTAATGATCTTAGTTATGTAATTAAAACCAATTGTTAAAAAATGACCAATTAAAATTTGACATGTGGATGATGAGGTGGCAGCATGAGAAGAGAGAAAAGCTAACTTTATATATATATATATAGATTTTATGTATCTGAACCAAACCGGACCGAACCGAAATCTGAATGGATACTCGAAATATATGAAATACAATTATATATCTAAAAATATTATGTATATTTATATTTGAAAGAACCAAAATACTCATAATTATAATTATAAACCGAATATATTAATTATGTTTAGAACGAAAGACCCAAAATACTATAAATATCCAAAAATCTTTAATTATATTTGTTAATATTAAACAATTTTTGCGAAATTTAACCAAACTTTATTTAAATTGAATCATTTTTTAGTTTTTGTCGAGTATTTAGGATAAATTTTGGATACCCGAACCCGGCCGAAACCGAACCGAACTCGACTAAAAAAAATGAAATATCCGAATGGATCCTAAACATCTAGTACTGAAATACCTGAAACCCGACCCAATCGAACTAAACCCGACCCAAAACCCGAATGACCATGCCTAATCTATCTCCTATGGAAAATATTTGATGGAGAATCTATTAAAGGCTTTAAGGTCCTTGTGGCATGGTCTGTTGCATGAGCAAATGTCATTAATTTCAACGATTATCTCTATTTATTATTTAATTTTTAATATTGATTTTTTTCCTCTCGTTGATGAGAACATCTACAAGCTCTTGTAATCGTATCTTTAGATATAAAGTTAGATTTACTAACTTCTCGTTAGGTCATTTCATCGTCCACAAAAACAAAAGCAAAAAATAAGACAAAACTAAACAAAAAAAAAGTAAAACATAAAAAAATATATTATTTTGTTGGGCAAAGCAAGATGTTTTGCTTATTTTTTGTTTAGTTTTGTCTTATTTTTGCTTTTGTTTTTGTGTAAAAAAGTTTAACAAAAGAAATGATGACCTAACATTTATATAGTTTCTTCGGTTGAACTCATAAATTTTGTTGAACACCTTTTATTTTACAAACTAGGCCAATATCCACACGTAGTAATGTCAAAGCAAGGTAGAGAGATTAGTGATTAATTACATGGGAAACAGGAGCAAGAACAAGGAGGAGACATTTTCTGCAACAATTAAAAAAGTTATGGAGATATATGACTGTGCTCCAATAATAGAGCGGCATTCATAGAGAAAGTAAATCCAAAGATGTTTAACCGATCAACAAATTGAAGAGAAACACAGAGAGAAGGGGGAAAAAACAGAGGATGTGTGAATTTCAATGTTTACCTTGACGGAAAAAGTAGTGTGTGTGTGTATGTTTGGTTGTCAGTTTGTGTTATATGTAGAAAGATCATACGTGTGTTTTTTAAACCTAGTTTCCTTTTTTTGTTCTTTTTCTTTTTTGATGTGTTTGATATTTGCTAATTACGAAAATATCTCGGTGTCTATTAGGTATTGTTTTTAATATTATTTTGATAAAAATCATATGCGAGCAATTATATTTATTGAGATATTATTTTATGTATAATGGTGATTGTAATAATATATATTAAAATATTGTAGTTTTAATTTCATTAATTATATATAGTTTGTGAGGTTTCAACGGTCTTATTTTGAATCTATATATGTCCCGTTTGAAAAAACGTATTATATGGTCAAACATTTATAAGTTAGCATATCAAAATCAACTAAAAGTGTAACAAAATAATCAAATGCTATTTTAATAATCATAGTATTGACACAAAGATAAAATATTATACATCACTTCTATAAATCAAGAAAATAAGTTTTTTTTAATCATTTTCAGTTTCATCTTCGTTATATATGTTTTCTATGCAAACAACAAAAAGTTATAAAATTATTCTCTTTCCTTAGATAATTTAACCAATACAAATTTCTGATTTAATCTACTAAATTGAAAAAAACTAATAAACATAACTCTTGTTTTCACATTCATGACAACTTTAATTTTGAAACTAAGTCAATAGATGAATATGAAATAAATTTTGAAACTAATTTAAAATCACAAAAGATCAACAATTTTTTGTCAGTTTTATCTTGAAAATGTAAATACCGGATTTTTTTCTGTAAGCATATTGGTTGTGGTAACTTTTAAATGATTGTACCTTACTTCTTCCAATCAAAGTGAATAAGTTTTTTCATCATATTCATTTCCATGATGTTATATCTATTTTCTATAAAAACAACAAAAAAAACAAAAAACAAAAAGTCAAAAATTATTTTTCTTCCTTAACTATTTTAATCAATACAAAAATTTATTTTAATCTACAAATCGAAAAGCAATGTAATAAACACAACTCTTGCTCTCATATCTATGAAAAAATCAATTTTGAAACCAAAACAATATATGAATATGAGATGAACTTTGAAACAAAGTTATAATAACAAAAAACCGACACAGTAAATATACTTTTTGTAAATTTTACATTGGAGAGATAGAAGAAAGAATTTTGTCTGGTGACATATTGATTGTGGTAACTTTTCAATGGATCTTCGATGAGATCATAAACCTAAACGATGAAGATTTAGATATCATACTTAGGGGTCATTGCAAATAATATTGAAGTAACAAACATTATTTTATATATGAGAAGATTGGTTTACACATATTCATTTTTTTTTCATTATAATCGTCTTTCTCAATCCATGGGTGACATCTTTCTCATGTCGTTCTTTTTTTTTTTTTTAT
>PKML01043508.1:103986-114108 GCA_002933935.1 Eutrema yunnanense | reverse complement strand
CTGCTTCATCCTTATCCCATGGATAAGCTTTTATACTCGAAGAAGAAAGAGAAGAAGAAGATAACCACTAGAGAACCCGGCCGGTATCGATCGATGCCTACAAGTATCGATCGATACTGACCCCCGGAATTAATTATTCTCCTTCCAATAATCAATTCCCGGAACACGGGCACAAGACACGGTACCCACACCAGGGCAGGGTATCGATCGACACCCAACACCACACCTGGTGTCGATCGATGCCACACGACTCAAGCTTATCACCTCGATACACTACCCTCGAGTCTATCCACCAGAACTCGAGCCTATCCACAAGGGACTAGTATCGATCGATACTCACGGGGTATCGATCGATGCTCCCTTCGAACCACAACATCCTACGCGAGTTCTCACCTAGAAATCGCCACGACCACACACAGAAAGCATCTACCAAGCTTAACAAATATCACAACAAGCTTATATGCTAACCTTTGGTCCCAACTCACCTTTAGATACGATGGAACGAGCTCTACAACGACCTCCTAACACAAGATCGACCTCCCGCTCTTCCAATCTCTCTTCCGAGCTTCTCACCAAGCTCACAACCTCTTGATCTCGCAAGATCCGAGCTCACCAGGCTTCCGCTCTCTTCCTCTCCTTCTCTCTCTCTCTTTCTCGACCCTTCCTCTTTTTCTGCTTCATCCTTATCCCAAGGATAAGCTTTTATACTCGAAGAAGAAAGAGAAGAAGAAGATAACCACTAGAGAACCCGGCCGGTATCGATCGATGCCTACCAGTATCGATCGATACTGACCCCCGGAATTAATTATTCTCCTTCCAATAATCAATTCCCGGAACACGGGCGCTACAAATATAAACCACAATTTGGTAATATGTAAATTACACACCCAAAAAAAAATAAAAGTTCAATAATCGTATCCAAAGCTATTTACTGCATATGTTTCACCAAATTTTTCCTTCAAGATATATATTTATTTCATCGAAAACTTTGTTTCTAAATTTATGTATTATATATTTTCACGGTTTATCTAATTTTGTTTTCTATTTTTTCGTTTTTAGTTTTTTTTTTCACGTATTATAAAATATTAAATTACTAACCTGCATATATACGGGTACTTATCTAGTTAGACATACAATAAAGCAAGTGTTAGGACTTTTATCCTTTAACAAACAAACAAAAGCAAGGTTTATCAAACTCAGTGTAAGTTCAAACTCAGTGTAAGTTTTATACTTAAATAGAAAACTGGCACAACAGTAAATATTCGTGGAAGAAGAGGGTAGTTACGGGAATAACGAGAGATAACGGTAACAACTAACTAAAAAGCATCTCTTCTTCTTCTTCTTCTTCTTCGCTTCATCTCCAAGAAACAACTTACTTCTTTGATGTAGATAGTTTTCTCTTTAGACTCTGTAGAATTGGTGATGACTGATGAGTCTGTGCTTTTTGTTTTTGTATAGTTTCTTAATTCTCTACTCAATTTGGCTGCGGTGGGAAATATACCTCATGCAATTTGTCAAACACACATTGTTCAAGAACTATGTTTTCTGCGATAGAGCAACTCTCTTTTCAATTTACCTTAAAAATGAATACACTGTTGCGATCAAAATGGTACAAATAGAAACTCAGCAGAGATCTCTGCAAGGAGTAAATAAGAAGAATTTTTTGGCAGCAAACGGTACAAATGCGCCTTGGAGCGAGTGTTAGGCAACCAAGCATGGAGCAGTTCAGAAGCCAAAGAGAGATACCTGAGTCGATAAGAGGATGCTCTGTTTCTGATTGTTTGATCGATAGGTTTGAGTTGCACTTCTGCGAGCTCAAGAGTGAAGTCTATTGTTTGCCATTTGCCAAGCAAGGAGTTGAGTAGCTGAGAAGCTGTCAAAAACAACAATATCGACAGTGAGTGTCTGCGTGATCAGATGAGCGAGATTTCAGCGTAAATGTTACTAATCATACACATGACAGCATCAACAGTGTTTGTCTCTGTGCTTGGCATGCGAACATCTGTGTAAACATTGACGATGATTGAGCTGAAAGTGTTGTTGTTATGCACTCAAACATGTCCTCATTTGATCTGTCTTCTCCAATGCATACCACAAAATCCGGTGCATTCCCTACCTGAACCATTCTGCTAAGAACTTTCCCGGTGACAAGACCTTTGTTTACTCCCTGTTACTCCAAAGATATCAGTTCAGGTCTATTTAAAAGCCAGACAATATAAGGATTGCTTCGACTCAATGCAGTGAACCATGGACATTATCAATCAAAGAAAATTTGGAAAAATTACAAAGATATCAGTTTAGGTCTATGTAAAAACCAGACAATATAAGGACTGCTTCGATTTATCGCAATGAAATAATGGGGTGAAGAAAACATATTAACTGTGGCTTAACATAGACGATTTGGTGGCCTCTGTTGACAACAACCGGTTCATTCACGAGAACGGTTTCTAGATGGTTCCTTTGCTTGACAAGAACCAAAGTCTAGGTCTGCATCTTGATGATGCCACACGAAAGCACTTTCTTTTGCTTCTATATCGGATCCATCTGTAGTCTCTGTATATAGTCTCATAATAGGTTCCAGAATTTTATTCTATTCATGGTCATCAGATAAGCATTACAAAGACTGTCTTCTTAGTTTTATTCTCTGGCAACAAAAGTCCTACGACACTATAAGAATTAAGACAAACCAGCAACGTGCCTTGTGAAGTAACCGTGACGCTATTCCAAGATTCTCACACGGTGGAAGCTACTCACTCAAAACTTCCCCCTCTCACTAAATATGGTGTTTTTAGGATCACTATTTAGTGTCTTTAACGCAAACATAACTTCAGCAGACATATCAAAATCTGGTAATCAAGAAACATAGCTCTCCTGCTCGATTTTCAGCAAGAAGTAACAGTTTTCAGCAAGCACTAACAACACTAAATCAGGTAATCCCATTGTTTTGCCTCAATTCAAAACTTTGAATGAATAACATAAAAATCTATAGAAAACCATAAAAACTTCACAATCCCGAATCTTTCACAAAAGCAGCAAATTCAACTCATCATTTTACAGTCAACAAGTGCTTCTCCAAGTTCCCTGTTAAATTCGCAAAATTTGAAAACTTTACCAGAGTAAGAGACGGTCTATCGAACCCAGAATCTCCAAGAGCCACATAGACCTTTTCCGACAACCCAAGACAAGAGATTTCCAAGAAACGGCGAAGAACGTATCATTACCCTTTCTCTCTACTTCAGCTTCAGTAGCAGACGCAAACCCACGAACCTGTAGGTGTGGGGATGAGCACACCCCTTTTTGAGCCCATTCCAAAGCAAAAGATCCAACACCAAAAGCCCAACATCCATTGTGCAGATACGGCACTGTTTCCTACCTGCCCGGTACTGTTCCCGACCTGCCGGGTACTGTTCACGACATGTCGGGTACTGTTCACAACCTGCCCGGTATTGTGCACGACATGACGGGCACTGTTCACGACCTGACGGTACTGTTCACGACCTGCCGGGTACTGTTCACAACCTACCGGGTACTGTTCACGAACCGTCACGTCATCCCTAAAAACCGGAGAGTTGTCTGCTCAACTCCCACTATAAATACCCCCTTTGGAGTTCATTATCCCACACACAAAAAAACTCACATCCTCTCTCTCTAAATAACTTTCCCTCTCTAAAAAGAGCTCTCTCAGCTCTCCCCAGCTCAACGCAGCTCTCCCAAGCTCCTAGCTCTCACGACCTGACGGCCGACCGGGCAACCCGACTTGACGGCCGACCGGGCAACCCGACCTGACAGCCGACCTGACGACCCGACCTGGCGGCCGACGACCCGACCTGACGGTCGACCTAGCGTGACGACCTGACGGCCCGACCTGACCCGACCTGACGGTCTGACGACCCGACCTTACGGCTGACCTGACAACCCGACCTGACGGCCGACCTGACGACCCAACCTGACGACCTGACCTGACGATCGACGACCCGACCTGACGAGCTCCCAGCTCTCCAACTCTTTCCTACCCGCCTCAGCAAGGAACTACGAATGGCTTGATCTCCACCCGGGGTACGTAGGCAGCCCTCCGGGCACAGCTATAAATCACCTATTCCCCCTCATTTGCCGACCGGAACGCAACCGGCTCTATTTTAACAGAAAATCCCCGAACCTCCCCGATACAAATTGATTTGTGGGAGACGTGCTCAAACACGTTCCAACAATTGGCGCTAGAAGGAGGGGGTTTGAGGATATTTCTACACGCAAAGGGTAGCTCGGCAAATGTCGGGAACATCGCCCTCATCTCCGAACAACTCCATATAGATAAGTGCCAAGCTTATGTCATTTTTTTTACTACTTTCTTTCTCTTTGAACCAATCTCATCTCGCCATACACTCGACAAGATAAGTACCGAGCCTAGTCTCTAACTTAAGCTTAAGAGTCAGCAAAGCCGAGCTCACACATGACAAGATAAGTACCGAGCCTAACCTCGTACTTAAGCTTAAGAGTCAGCACAGCCGAGCTCATCTCGCATCAAACTCGACAAGATAAGTGCCGAGCCTAGCCTCGTACTTAAGCTTAAGAGTCATCAAAAGCCGAGCTCATCTCGCAATGCATACGATCAACAAGTGCCGAGCCTAGTCTCGCACATACACATAAGATTTTAAACTCTAATCAAGTTCACCCTTACTTGCAGGTTAACATATACCGAGCTAAGACTTGTTTCGTCCGCCGACTTCGACACTCGTTCGCCGAACTTGGGGGAGGGCTATTGTAGGTGTAGGGATGAGCACACCCCCTTTTTAGCCCATTCCAAAGCAAAAGGTCCTACACCAAAAGCCCAACATCCATTGTGCAGATATGGCACTGTTCCCGACCTGCCCGGTACTGTTCCCGACCTACCGGGTACTGTTCACGACATGTTGGGTACTATTCACGACCTGCCCGGTATTGTTCACGACATGACGGGCACTGTTCACGACCTGCCCGGTACTGTTTACGACCTGCCGGGTACTGTTCACGACCTACCGGGTACTGTTCACGAACCGTCACGTCATCCCCAAAAACCGGAGAGTTGTCTGCTCAACTCCCACTATAAATACCCCCTTTGAAGTTCATTATCCCACACACAAAAAAGAGCTCTCACAGCTCTCTAAATAACTTTCCCCCACTAAAAAGAGCTCTCCCAGCTCTCCCCAGCTCAGCGCAGCTCTCCCAAGCTCCCAGCTCTCACGACCTGTTGGCCGACCGGGCGACCCGACATGACGGCCGGGCAACCCGACTTGACGGCCGACCTGACGACCCGACCTGGCGAACGACGACCTGACGGCCGACTTGACGACCTGGCGACCCGACCTGACGGTCGACCCGACGTGACGACCTGACGGCCCGACCTAGCGACCCGACCGGACGGCCTGACCTGACGACCCGACCTGACGACCCGACCTGACGGTCGACCTGACGGCCGACCTGACGGTCGACCTGACGGCCGACCTGACGGTCGACCTGACGGCCTGACCTGACGGCCGACCTGACGGCCGACCTGGCGACCGACCTGACGGCCGACCTGACAACCCGACCTGACGGCCGACCTGACGACCCGACCTGACGACCGACGACCCGACATGACGAGCTCCCAGCTCTCTCCTACCCGCCTCAGCAACGAACTACGAATGGCTTGATCCCCACCCGGGGTACATAGGCAGCCCTCCGGGCACAGCTATAAATCACCTCTTCCTCCTCATTTGCCGACCGGAACGCAACTGTTGATCCAAAAGATCACTAATGCTGTTTAGAGGATGATTAGGGAGTAGAGAGGCGAGATTCCCGTTAGATAGAACGAGTTAACCAAAACTTATAGCAGGTCGGGGTTATGATGAATAGGTTGGGGACCGTATTCCTTGTATTAATGATGAAAAGAGATGAACAATTTAGATTTACGAACTAGTTCCGACGGGAATCCAGTTCGGTGTTCTAAATATGCTGCCTTGTTACAAATGAGAGAGGTTGGGCCTATTTCGTAGAGAATGAGATCCAAAAGTCCCTTTCTTGATGCATAGTAAGGGGTATATATAGTGGACGTCGACTTTCTACTTCCCCGGATTCCGGGACCACGTGGCAACCACAGCCTGTTTCGCGGGTAAGATGCTCTAGGAGGCGTGTTCCGGCTTTCAGGGTGAGAGGTCATGATGAGCTCGGCGCCATACTTCTGTAGGATAGCACACTGTTCGGCCAACTTCCTTCCACGTGTCTTTTTCTCCTTCGTTCGCTTTGCAGGGTTGGTGAGATGTCAAGTTGAAACCGTACCTCTATTCGGATAGCGTACTGTTCGACCAGCTTCCATGCGTCTTCTTCTCTTGTGACATCCTTGTTTAGGAGAGGTGTCAGTGCGGACCCGGGGTGTGCCCTTGAGAGCTCGAAAGTTTCAGATGGATGTTAGCGCGGGGTTCCAGGTCGGTGTACCCCCGGTCAAATGTTGACTCTATGCTGACCGAATCGAGTAGGGCTTTTTACTAAGATGGGCCTAACTAATTGGGGGTGCTAGGCCTACCTCCAACAATAGGCCCCCCCAGTTCGGTGGCGTGAGGTGTGGCGAATGCATCGAAGTTAATTTGGTGTTAGTTCGGCGCATCTTAGGACGGTCCTTTGAGATTGAGTGGATGAGGGCGGGGTGTTATTGCTTAGATTCGAGCCCTTGCTCGTACGTGTCGGCTTTTCCGAAGATCCGGAAATTGTTGGCGCGTGCCCATCACGCGGGGGGACCGAAGCGACGTTCTACCTTCTGCGTGTACTACTCACGCGCGGGCGTATGAAAGACGCTTCGCGTCTATCGAGGCGTATGAAAGACGCTTCGCATCTATCGAGGCGTTTCCTGCTTTTGGCGCGGGGTTAACGAAGAGGCGTCACCATTATGATTTTGGGGAACGTGCTCCTTCGACACGTGTCCCTACGTCTCTTCACTGTCCCCCCTTTTTTCTATTTAAACCAGTCTTTCTCCTTCGATTCGACTCTTCTGCGCAAACTCATTAAGGTAACTACTTTCTTCTTCCTTTCTCTGATTTCGTCGCTGATTTCTTTTAAGCTCCTCTCTCTCGATTCGGGGTTTCTTCTTCTTCTTTGCGAAATGGCGTCGATACTTGACGGAATCAGGGTCGAGTCCAGCGGTGAGTCGGCGTCCCGCGACAATCGCGGCGATTCTCCGGGCGAGAGCTCTTCTTCTAGTGGTTCTGAGCACGTTTCTTCTCCGCGTCGAGGCGAAGACAGTGGGGAACAGCCTGTTCCTTCGACTTCGGGGGCCGCTCCGCTGCTTTCTGGGATCCATCACAGGAAAAAGGCGGTGATAAGGTCCTCTTCTGGTGGTCGTGGTGCTGACCAGGACGGGAGAGGGGCCGGGCGTGCGGGCGAACAAGGTGGACGTTGAGGTGGTCGCGGTGGAGGAGCACGGGCGGCCAAGACGAGGAAGTCTCCCTTGGTTCTTTATGAGCAGGGCGGGTCGCCGACCTGGAGCACACCGGAGTCAGTTGCCCTGTTGAGGGAGTTATGCAACTTCCCTGCTGCCGCCGAACTCCGACTACCCAGGCCGGACGAGCGTCCGTGGAATCCTCCGGCGGGCTTCGTCTGCTTGTACGAGGGGTTCTTCCTTAAGTGCGGGCTGCACCTTCCTCTCCCCGAGTTGCTCGTCCAATACTGCCGGGCGCGGGGTTTGGCTTTCTCGCAGATCTGCCCGTCCACGATTCAAGGGATGATCGTGCTCCTGACCCTGGGGTGGGAGTGTGATGTGGATGTGACAATCCCTATGTTCGAGGCTCTCACTCAGCAGAAGGCGAATCCCGGGATCTCGGGGACCTACTATGCTGCTTTTAAGCCTGCGGCAAATATCATCGAGGTTAGCAGTTCGGGGGCTAAGGCTAGCAAGTTGTCCAAGGTCGAGGATTAGTCCCGCAGCTACTTCTTCATACGGGCTGCCGAAGTGGTTGGACTCGACCCGTTAGCGAGATACACCCGGGATTGGAATTTCTCCCCGGGTAGGGATTTGTAGATCAGGCCGCTTTTCCTCTCTTCGGTTTTATTTTGACTAATGATGTTTGTTCTGCTTTCAGGTCTTCACTCCTCTAAGTTCAAGTTGCCGGACTACGAGGGTTATCTTGCAGTGTTCAGGACGGTGGCCGATAGAGATTGGAAGTCGTTTATCTCGGGAAGAATAGCAGCAGCGATGGCCGGAGGTCGGTTAAAATTATTATTATTATTATTTTTTTATTTTTTTTAAGGCGGCCTGACGGTTGGCGTTATTGCAGGTCGATCACGATTTGCTATGCTGCTGTATGCGGGTTCATTCGTTGCGCCGCCACCGCCTGTTATTGAGGTGCTGGTCCGGCGAGAGTCGACACTGCAGGCCCGGGAAGGGGGGTCCGAGGCAGCTCCTTCTAAGAAGAGGGTGGCTATAACTGCGGGCAAGAGAGTTGCCAAGAAGAAGAAGAAGACCGAAGTGGGAGGGTCCTTAGCCCCAGGTCTGGAGGATGTCCGGCCTGAAGAGTCAGGTCGCGTGGTCAAGGTCTCTCGCGACCCACTTGTTGAGGAGTCCGAGGCCCCTGATGCCGAGGTATCAGCCGGGAGTGAGGTGGAGGTAGCCCGGGCCCTAGTGGATGAAGAGGTCGTAGTTCGGGCGACTGAGGATCGCGACACGATCGTCATCGTGGAAGATGCCCGGGATCCTGATGTCGTGCAGGGGGCTGAGGGTCGTGGCGATGGAGACGGCGCTTCGGAAGGCTCTGATGCTGAGCCTAGGGACTACAGCTTCTACTTCTGTCACGAGGACAACAATAGTCAGATCATCGTGGACAGGGGCGAGTGCGTCGAGCTGGCGCAGGCGATGATGTTCGGGCAAAATTATCCGCACTTCCGGCCATTGGAGATGGCAGAATCCGATGCCTTTTGCGCAGCGGCGCGGTCTGCGGCTCGGGTGAGGGTTTCTCATAGATATAGATGTTAATCTATGAGAATTTGTGTATTTGTCTTTGCTAACAGCTGGTTTTGATGCAGACGATGGCTCTTACTGCCTTTCTCGGGGAGGCCTATGAGAAGCGACTGGCCGAGAAGGACGCGTCGCTTAATTTTCTGAAGATGCGCCAGGAGGCCAGCGTGCAGACCCAGTCGGTTCTCCTTCCAAGGAGCTCAGGGACGAGAAAGCCCGATCAGCGGCTATGGAGAAGGCTGCGGCGCAGGTACGAGCCCGGGCGTTAGAAGCGGACAATGTTCAGACCGAACTGGAGGCAGAGAGGGCTCGATCTGCCGTGGAGAGGGCTCGATCGGCTGCTTTGGAAGAGGAGCTCGGGCTTTTGAAGGGGGAAAGGGAAACGCTCCGCTCTAGGGTTAAAGGGCTAGAGGGTGCTATTGATCGGGCGAAGGCGGCCGTGGCTGCGGAGAGTGAACGGGTTACAGCAAGGTGGGAGGGGAGGAACCGGAAATGGACCGCGAAGATGGAGAAGATCAGTGCCCATATCGCTGGCCGTGACCGGGCTTTAGAGTCTCATATGCTGTTCAACCAGGTGGTTGGCATAAGGGCGTGCCTCAAGAGGATGGATGCTGAGGATGGGATGTCGGTGCCGTGGTACCGGTACAAGAAGCTGGATGAGGATGAAGGGGTCTACGAAGCCCAATTGGACGAGATCGATTTTCCGGACTTGACCCCGGAAGATTTGGATATCCCTCTCGATCGTACGTCTGGCGTTCAGCTCGGGCGACTTATGCCTGTTGAGGCCCCTTCAGCTCTAAATCCTCCCCGAGGTCCTTCCGAACCGCCCGTCGCAGACCCGGCCTCAGACGCACATGCACCGGTTGCTGGAGGTGGTGCTACTGCACCGGTGGTGACAGCCGAGGATCTGATTCCGGGTGCTACCGTGGAGGCTGCCCAAGCAGTTCCGACAGCGCAAGACCCGGAATCGGGTGCTACCTTGGCGGTTGTCCAAGCTGATCCCGTCGCGCTGCCCGTTGAGACCACGGTTGGGGAAGAGCAGGTCGAGCAGCCTTTTCTTGGCTCGGATGATCTAGATGGTACCAGTGCTGACGGGGGTGAAGGTTCATTGGCCGAAGTGCCTTTGTACAATTTTTTTTTTTTTTTTTTTTTTTTTTTTTTTTTTT
>PKML01043508.1:50476-68748 GCA_002933935.1 Eutrema yunnanense | reverse complement strand
GGAGAAGTGAATCTTGAAGTAGATGACGAAGATGGGATTGGTTTGGTTAACCAACAAATCGAGGACGATCCATTCTACGTTGCAGCTAATCACGTCAGCCACAGAGAAAACAAGAAAGATGAATTTCACATTGAGGAGTCGAATCACGTAACCGAGAGAGCAAACAAAGATGAATTTCACATTGTGGTTAATTACGTAAGCGAGATTGCAAACAAGCCACGCCGTATTTTCTAGAGAGATCATTGTATTTGATGTTTGTTTTTGGGTTTCATGTAGATATAACTCATATTGCTGATAGTTTTCTCTTTAGAATCTATAGAATTGTTGATGATTGATGAGTCTGTGCTTTTTGTTTTGTATAGTGTTCTTAATTCTCTATTCAATTTAGTTGCTGTGGGAAACACAACTCATGCAGTATGTCAAACACACATTGTAAACCTTCTTAAAGAACTATATTTTTGCGATAGAGAAACTCTCTTTTCATTTTTTGATTTACCTTAAAAATGGATACACTGTTGCGATCAAAACAGTACAAATAAAACCTCAGCAGAGGTACAAATGCTCATGGGAGTGAGTGTTAGGCAGCCAAGGATGGAGCAGTTCAGATGCCAAAGATAGACACCTTAGTCAGTATGATGATGCTCTGTTTCTGATGATCAATAGGTTTGAAAGATAAAGCAATCATACACAAGACAACATCAACAGTGTTTGTCTCTTTGCTCACATTAGCCTCCTCAATTCACAGGCCCAAATCGCAATGCAAAGTTGTGTCTCTTTTCAATGTACAAATCTTGTTTCTTTTCATGATTAAGATTCAGAAATTTTCACCTAGATATAACTCAGTAAACCCCCATTGATCTCTGATTTCTTACTCACACTTCATCCAGGAAGTACTTGGCATGCGAACATCTGTGTAAACATTGACGATGATTGAGCTGAAAGTGTTGTTATGCACTCAAACATGTCCTCATCTGATATGTCTTCTCCAATGCATACCACAAAATCCAGTGCCTTCCCTTCTTCAACCATTCTGCTAACAACTTTCCCAGTGACAAGACCTTTGCTTACTCCCTGTTACTCTAAAGATATCAGTTCAAGTCTAAGTAAGAACCAGACAATATAAGGATTGCTTCGACTCAATGCAATGAACCAGGGACATTATAAATCAGAGAAGATTTGGAGATATTACAGAGATATCAGTTCAGGTCTATGTAAAAACCAGACAATATAAGGACTGCTTCGATTTATCGCAATGAAACAAGGACATTGTAAAATCATAGAAGATTTGGAGATTTCTCTATGGATCATTGTGTTATGGGTTCATTATTGCTCATCAACAAAAGATGGGGGTGAAGAAAGCGTATTACCTGAGGCTTAACATCAAAGATTTGGTGGCCTCTGTTGACAACAACCGGTTTATTCACGAGAAGGGTTTCTAGATGGTCCAGTAGTTCCTTTGCTTGACAAGAACCAAAGTCTGGGTCTGCATCTTGATGATGCCACAATTTTCTTCTATTCATGGTCATCAGATAAGCACCTTTTTCCCCAGCAAGGAGACTTATTCCCCCTGCATTACAAAGATTATCTTCTTAGTTTCATTCTCTGGCAACAAAAGTTTTACAACACTATCAAAGAAACTTCCCCTCTCAATAAATATGTTGTTGTTTTTTGGATCACCACATAGTGTCTTTAACACAGACATATCGAGGTCTGGTAATCAAGAAACATAGCTCTCTTGCACGATTTTCAGTTTTCTCAATGTACAGCCTTCTGAGACTAAGGGAGAATGCGAGGAGCCTAAAACCCATACTCCAACCTAAACCCGAGATGCCCTCTCCAAGTCCTGAGAAAATCTGCTGCATCATGTGTACTAATGTAGTGATAGTGTTTTTTAATGTCGTAATTGCTTGTCAAAAATGAAATATGGTAATGGCAGAATATACCTATAGGGATTGACCTTAATCCTCTTAAAGAAGGTGTGCAACCAATGAACTCAGACAGAACAAGTGTGGTTTGTGCGAGGAGAATCAAAACTTCGAAAACATTGGATGAACTTCGGATGAATAACATAAAAATTTAGAGAAAACCATAAAAACAGTCATCGAGCCAGAAAATTCCCAAACCAGCAAAATCTAAAATTTCACAAAAAAACAGCAAAATTAGCTCATCATTTCACAATCAACAAGTACTTCACCAAGTTCTCTGTTAAATTCGAAAAAATTGAAAACTTTTACCTGAGTAAGAGATGGTCCAGAATCTCGGAGAGCCACAGAGACAAACCCACGAACCCATTTCCCACAGATCGACTGAGAGAGATTAAAAGGAAAGACACATCAACGAGACTTTGAACTTCGGCGCCGAGGAATCCCACACAAATGAAGCACGGATACAGAGCGTGAGGGAATCACCAAGTGCAATCACGGCCAAATTCACAAATAAATCTACCGGATATTTTCTAATCGCGGTGAAGAAACCTTCCTTTGTTTGAACATTGGAAGTGATTTACTTTGTCCCACATCGGTAATATATAGATAAGCTGTGTTGTTTATCAACATGTGAGAGGAAGGTTCAGGTCACGACCGTTCGATTTGAGTGTGATTGATGACGCCTACAACTGCTCCTATAGCGATTTCACATTGTATTAATATATAAATATATGTTTGTAAGAAATATCAAAATCGTCTCATAGTTCAACTGGTCCAAAAGTTTGTATGTGACTTACAGTGTTGACGTTTTTTAACAGTTGATTAACGTAAAGTTAGTCAAGGTAGGTTTTGACACATATATTAGAGTTTAGGTTGTAAATTTGAATTTTTCTGTATGATAAGTAGGAAATGACACCCTATTTTAGTTTAGATTTTTTTTGGCACACCGATTTTAGTACAGGTTGATTTTGACCATTTTTCCGTATTAATACTCTATAAATAGCTTTAAATTTAAAATTTAAAATTTATATTGTACTCATATTCTATAGGTAGCTTTCGTATCCTATAACGATTTCGCTCTTCTGACGTGGGTTTATTACTCCAAAAATCAGTTGCTAGTTTATGACGCTAACTTCATGCAGAATTAATAAACTTAGAAGAAAATAGATCTAGAAATTGGCTAAGTAAAACATGTAATCCTAACATATTATCCCCATCGATTTTCCCTCAAACCCACTACTCAGCCATGGTTGAGCTTAACATGATAAAAAGATAAAGAAAGCAGTAGAGAGATATAGAAAAACTTCTTGTATGTCAGAACAAAGTCGTGAGAAGACTTTTCTACGAATCTCGAAAACGAAAGTAAAAGCTTAAAGTAAAGATGCAAAAACATGTATTTATAGTGCTTATGGTCTCTTGTCGTGTCACTTAGGGTTTCTCCAAGGAATAAATCGAACGGAAATCGAACGGGTTTGAAATTGGACTTCCGGGATGTTTTAGGTCGGCCGCGGGTCGAGCTCTCCCAGCCGCGGTGGATGGTGTGTTCGCCGCGGGTCGAGCTGCTCCAGCCGTGGTCGGCAGTCTGTTTGCCGCGGGTCCAAGGCTTCTTGGCCTGCTTGACGGGACTTCTTGGTCTTCACATATCTTTTGATTGAACTGTTGGATCGTCCTCAAACCAAGTGCATTGGAAAGGTAACTGGTCCTTATTTAATGTCTCCAAATTTGGGCTAGATTAGACGGCGAGAAGATCTTTATTTGAGGTTGAACTTCTGAATGTTTGACGCTGAGTCGGAAATCTGGTTTTTCTCCAATTTGCAATGCGTTTTTCTAAGTAACTTGAAAAGAGTCTTGAAACTACAAATACACGAAAATCGTAATAAAAATACTTAAAACCAAATAAAACGCTTGTAAAAGCATAAGAAAACCATAGTGAAAATGGGTAAAAACATTGTGTTATCAACTCCCCCAGACTTAAGACTTTGTTTTTCCTCAAACAAAACAAAATCAAAGCTCGGAAAGATGAAACAAAAATCATAGGAAACTCGAAATCTCAGAGACCGTCCTTCTAAACCATAGCCATCGAACTACATCAAACGCAATTCAGTGTAAAAAATTCTCACCAAACTACCTATAACATGACACTAGTCCAAGGTTTACGTCATGCAAAATCCAAATCATCTAGATCTAGGTTCATGTCAACTAGCTCTCTACATTCATTAAGGTATTTGCGTGAGCTTCTCATTAAGCTTGTTATTCAGGGTAGACGATGCTAGGTATTGAAGGGCTATTTAAGTGGTGAGGTTAAGAGTGTTTCGGGTTACCGTAATTTTGCCAGACGATGCTAGATATTATGCAAAACAGCAAGAGATGATGGATCTGTTGAGAACCACAACTTCCAATCACTTTTTCTTGCTTGAAATCGTAGCACTTTCCTCCTTCTCTAGAAACAAAACTTTTATGTTGTCCTTCTTTGGTTGACAGAACTTTCCTGTCATTCCCCCATACTTTGATTTTTCTTTGGGCTTGGAATGACAACTTCTTACAAACGAACCATGGATACCATCATAAGAATTTCAACCAGCTAAGACTCTCTTAGGCTCTTGTTTCCTTTCCTATTTATCTCTTTTTCGATTTTTTTTTCCGAATGGGGAAACACTTTTTTATCGAGATAGAGTCTTAGGGGCACAAAAATATACCATATTTTGAGTTTTCCAGGGAAGAACCACGCTCTTGTCTTTGTTGATTTCACCTCCACCATTCGCATATAGTCTCCGTCTTCAGTGACTGAAAACTGTGTCGTTCCTCCCTCTCCGACGTTTTTGCACATATTTGCACATAAGACAATGAAAACAAGAGTGCATGGAGTTTGAAAAAGGTAAGGTAAGGTGGGTAACCAAATAAAAGTGAGTTCCATTCAGGATCAACGAGAGTAGTAAAAGGAAAAAGATGTCATGAACGTGCAGCTAAGACTCTCTTAGGCTCTTGTTTTCTTTCCTTTTTATCTCTTTTTCGATTTTTTCCGAATGGAAAAATGCATTTTTATTGAGATAGAGTCTTAGGGGCACGAAAATATACCATATTTTTGAGTTTTCCAGGGAAGAACCACGCTCTTGTCTTTGTTGATTTCACCTCCATCATTCGTGTATAGTCTCCTCTTTAGTGGCTGGAAACTGTGTCGTTCTTCCCTCTCTGGCGTTTTGATAGATAGACTTTTTAGGTCTTAATCAATACCTCAAGTCCACTCATATCATTGTAGTAATTGAGGATCGAACCAAAGAGGTTAAGATCAATACAGTAGGAATGCATGAAACTTCCTAAGCTAGAGCAATGTTTTTGGGTTTTTATGTTTTTTTTTAAACTAAGGAAACAAATGCAAGAAAGAAAACAAAGATATAAGTGTTGGATCATGGAATGAACTATCAAAGAGATGATTAATGAGCAAACAATGATGTCTAAGATTGCATTGAACACTATCCTAGAACATGGGATTCATAATTTTGACTAATCCACCGTCATACCACTAATCACTTTGTTAATCACCAAATCAAGAACAAACCGTCGTTTGTGATAGGGTGATTAACAAGCATTGACCTCCAATCCCACTTAGTTTACTAATCACCCTAGACATCAACTATCGTTGGCTAGACACGAAAAGCTCACCAAAGATTCGTTTCAAGCAATTCATTTAAACTCCGGCTAGGAGTGAAATGCCTAAGTTCAAGACTCGAATGAATAAATCTAATCTAGCACTAACACCGTTTACTCGAATCTCTCCCTAATGCATGGGACGAGACCAAAAATCCTAGGGTGTAGCTCTAGATTGGTTTGTCACGCCAACTAGAACTACCTAATCTAGGTGTAGTTCTAGACTTTGGTTTATCTCATCAAATCTAGCATTGAGAACCAACCTAAGTGAAGGACCTAACAAAGATCAACCTAAATCATCATCATATAATCATCAAGACAATTGACTAACGATGCCTAACACACAATCAATGCTAATCCTTAGGTTAAGATCACTAATTATGACTAATCCTCTCTCAAGGCACTAATCACTTTGCTAATCACTTAATCAAGATCAAACTCTCATTTGTGATAAAATGATTAGCAAGCATTTAGATCAACATTCAAATCAACCAATAAACACCTTAAGCAACTACTTTCATAGGTTAAGAATGTTTATCTCTTACTAAGCTCCTAGGGACATATCATCAAACACTTGGTGTGCATGATTTTCCCTATGATCTAGATTAACTCTCTCAAGCCCAATCTAGCACTAGGATCACTTAGAAAGAAAGGAAAGCAAGGATTAAGAACATAAGCATCAAGAATCAATCATCAAATCATCAAAATCAAGCAAAATCCAAAATCCAACAAAAAAGGGGCCTAAGGCCTAAATATGAAGAACAAGATAGAACACAAGGGAAAAAGAGACATAAAGATAAAGAACAAAGATTAAATAAACATAATATATAGATAGGTTGAAGAATCCTTCACTAGAGTGGCATGAATGATGTAGATCCATCCAAAATCATCTTAGAAAGAGTTTGGGATAAAACCCAACTCTAGAGAAAAGGAAACTTAGATCTAAAAAAATAGGTCTCAACAATATTTAAAAGTGTTTTCTTGAGCTGGGTCGGACCGGGTCAACCCGGGACAAACCGGGTATTGACCCGGCCGAAACTTGGATACGTCTTCAGTGAATCAGACATAACTCCTGCACCTGACACCCGAATGACCTGAATCCAAGTCATGTAGACAGCTAACTCGTCCCTCTACAACTCTTACGAAGACCGTTTGAGTTGAATCATATCGGAAGACCTTCGTGTTTCCGGTTATTTGGACGGTTTCATCTTCTCTCGGCCAGACGGACATACCTTCAGTAAATCCGTCTTATCTCCCTATCCATACGTTCAAATAACCAGATTCAAACTCATGTGTAAAGCTGATTCACTCCTCTACAACTTCGGTGAAGACCACCGAGGCTAATTCGGAGTGGAGACCCTTCAATCCTGACGTCACTCCTCGGTACCACGCGTCGGTGCTAAGAAATTTTCCTTCTGTTTCCACACCGAGCAGTTGCACCGACCACTGACCTCGGTATTGAAGAAATCGTCTCGGCCAGGCGGACTTATCTATGGTAAATCAGCCATATCTCTCAAACAACACGTTCGAATGACTTGATTCCAACTCCTATGGTTAGCGGACTCATCGGGCTGCAACTCTCATGAAGACTCCAAGAGCTGTATCAAATCGGATCGCCTTCGTCTGATCGGTTCTTTGAGACGTTCCGGATGGTTCCTCTCTAGTCTTTAAGCACCAAATCTCCAAACGCCACCAAGTGTCTCCAAACACCTAGAAAACTCCTCAAAGACATGCAAAAGACTCACTAGGACCTAATGCAGCTCCTAATACTCTAAATAGGACAAAAAAGTATGAAATGCCATGAAGATCCAAGTAAATGATCTAAAACCTACATGATGTGCATGCTTAAACTATGCAAATTATGGACACATCACGTTTTTGCACATATCTACACATAAGACAATGAAAACAAGAGTGCATGGAGTTTGAAAGAGGTAAGGTAAGGTGGGGAACCAACTAAAAGTGAGTTGGCCATTCAAGATCAACAAGAGTGGTAAAAGAAAAAAGATGTCGTAAATGTATGATTCGTTTCCCTAATCTAACGCCTTTAATGTGAAAATTAAGTCAAGTTAAAGTTCAAGTTCAGTAGAGCTAGCATATTCCATCCTCTAGAATCTAAACAATTCAAATTCCTCTGGGGATCTTTGCATCACAAGTACTCTAGCTACCGCGTAGTCTAGAACTAAATTACGAAAGAGCATGTTACTAGAAATAGCGTAGAAGCACATTGGTCGGTTATCGTCATGGATTTCTATCATCATTTCCTCAAAAACGTGTTTCTACTTTTGAAAAAACCAAAATTTTTAAAAGAAAACACAAAAAATGCGAAAAATGCAAAGACTCATGAAAGAAAAGATGGTTAGTAAGGGATAAAATCCTCCTCCAGACTTAAATTACACTGTCTCCAATGTGAAATAAATCGAGTAAGGATGAGAAATAGAGTATGTAAAAATTGAAAAGATGAGGGAAAAATAAAACTTACCTGGATGTTGTCGGGATTGGTTGATGTAGTGGAACGTGATGGATGGGTGTTAGGATAAGGCGTGATCGGGTTGGTGGTGGTGGAATCAAGGTCTATTGGTGGTGGAATCGAGGTCGGGTGGTGGTGGGATCGAGGTCGGGTGGTGGTGAAATCGACCATAGGTCGATGGGGGATTCACCGCGGGTCGGGGGAGTGCACCCGCGGTCGGCGTACGCGACCGCGGCCGAGGACTGTTTTGCCCCGAATCGGCGACGCGCGACCGTGGCCGAGCTTAAGTGCAGCCAAAACGTTTCTTCCTCGGTTTATGCTGGGCCGAGCAGTTTGAAACCGAGATTATTCTTTTTGTCTTTTCATTTTTTGAATTTTTTGGGGTTTTTGAAATTTTTTGAAAGCCTGAAACTAAGTAAAAGAAAAACATTAATAGAAAAAGAAAGAAAACTAAAAAGAAAACAAACACATACCGAAATGGGCTGACTCCCATTGAGCGCTTTTGTTAAAAGTCGTTTAGCTCGATGTTGATAGCGAGGTGAGCTTAGTCGCCGGAAGACAATGTCTTTGATCTCATTTTGGTTTCCTCAGATGATACCTCATCACTCCATTGAGCATCGGGATTGTGATCCTTCGAGTGTAGGCGTTTTTCTCTTCCGATTTTGTACGAGACAACGAGATTGAAATCGTCTTTGTTGATGTTGGCAAAGGAAACACGTCGATTTGGCCAATCCATGATGGCTCCAGTAGTTGCTAAGAATGACCATCCAATGATTATCGAGTTTGAATCATCATTCGTTGTCTTGACAATATATAAATCGATGGGGGCTATGCAATCTCCAATCCTTATGGGCATGTAATAGACAATTCCTTTTGGTATTGCAAATGTCTCATCGGCAAGGCTGATCTTCATTCGATTTTTGTGGATGTGCTTGATACCAAGACGTAAAGCGGTCGATTTTGACAAGATGTTAAGGCAGGCTCCGGAATCGCATAGAACATTGGTGAATTGGACTCCACGGATACCACAAGTGATGAGAAACTGACATTGGTCTTGAATCTTATGAAGAGTTCAGATCGGTCTTCCATTTCTAGCATAACTGAAGAGATATTCTATCTTCGGGATAGACTCCTTGCTTTCACAAAAGAAATGGCCAATCATGTAATCCATGCAAGCTCTAACAAAAGTGATTCCTTGGGACAAATCACGAACCACACAGTTGAATTCTTCAAGCTTCTCGCGGCTATCTTGTTCGGATACCTTCGATACTTCTCAGGATGGAAAAGATGAATGGCATAAGAAGTAGCATAAGGCGTGGTTGAATGTGTAGCTCTCATGAAGTAAGTGCGGGTATCTTCTTTACTCTCCTTGCTGTATAGGAAGAAAGCATGTAAAGGACCTTCTATCCAAACTTCTTCGAAAAGGATGAACATCTTGATCAATTTCACGAAGTTGTTAAATTCGATCAATCTCTCTCGGGTTATGCTTTGTGTTTTCTGCTCCTCTTGAGTTGAAGTGTTGCTTCCCGATGAATAAGTGAGTTGTTGAGCAGTAGGAGAATCTCTAGTGAAGTCGTACATCGAGCTAAATTCGGATTCTTGAAAGATCAAACATGGTTCTTCTTCTTCTTCTCCTTCAGAGTATTGTTCTTCTACTTCGATTGGCTCGGTTCGAACTATGTTGCAAGGTGCATAAGTGATTGGTTCTAGATCATTTGAAGTGTTGGTTGAAATGTCAGTACTGATGGAGCATATAGCTTTATTGAGGAGACGAGATCGGGCGAGAGGGGGTTGAAGTTGGGACGAGCAGCGTTCTATGCGGAGTTCAGGTGACAGAGGAGTGGCGGAACATGGGTTTACCGCGGATCGAGGTGATGCGACCGCGGAAAATGGTAGGTCGGTCGCGGCTGCAGAAGTCGGAGCCGCGGTGGAGGCTGTTCGAGGGACGATGTTCGAATCGTCTTGCTTTTCGTCTTCAATGCTTATAGCTTGTTCCAGGGGGTTATTTGGCTTCTCTTCTAGCTTAGGATCATGGGCATAAAGTGTAGTATCATGCTCCTAATAATTTTTGGATATCTTTTCTACCTTCTCTTCCACTCATCAAGTGCATAAACAACTCGATCTAAGGTAGAATTAAGTTCTTCCGTCTTGTCTTGGACTTTTCCTACTCCTTCCCATAGTTCTAGAGTGTAGTCATAGACCTTGTTACTGTTCTCATTGATAGCATCGTCCATGTCTTCAAATTTGTAGCCTAGGGTGCGTACGCCATTCTTAGCTTGGCGAATATCATAACTTTGCTTTGCTTGTTCTTCTTCAACTGCTTATATCCTCTCTTTGAATGTGGCAACGTCTTTAAGGGTATGTTCTTCAAGGGCTTTGATGTGGTGAGCAAGATCATCAAACTTCTTGTTGAATTCGATGGAGATACCATCGATCTTCTTATGCAAGGCAGCTTCGGAGATGACTTGAGAGTCGATATATTGGTTGATCACGGCTTCTAGTAGTTCTAATCAGAGGCTGACTTGGTAGCTCTCATCGTTTTTGTTCAAGATTTGATGAGGAAGAGGGTAAGATCACGGTCGAGAGTTGATCATCGGAGACGCAAAAGGCTCGTCTAGGTAATAGGGGACATCGCGGCATTCTCGAGAAAAGTGGTTCAGGGTAGGGTTCCGATCCATGTAAAATGAATAATAGCAGGGGTGTGAATCGTGAGAGTGGTGAGCAGTGTATGGGTCATAGTACCCTTGCTCGTAGTAACGATCTCGCGCCAGAGGAAGATCCATGTTTCAGAGATCTGAAACGAAGAAAAACAAAAACAAAATTAAAAGAAAAACAGTGTCTTAGAGCCGGTTTATACTAACCTTAGAAGTTTGACAGAACAAGAACGATTGCCTCCCCGACAACGGCGCCAAAAACTTGATGCGCTGCGATTAGGGTTTAGGAATATCGAGCGTTTCTAGTTTTAAATTTATAAAACCCTATACACTTACAAGTGCACAGATGTGCGTTGTAGTACTTAGGGTGTCAATCCACAGGAAAATAACGCTTTTCTGCAGAAACTTCAGACATGAAATTAGTAAACGGGTTCTAAAACAAAAGGGGGTTTTATAGGGGTTTTTGGTTTCACAAAAATTGTGAAGAATGTAATCGGGAAAAAGAAAATACTATGTAAAATCGATGTAAGCTAATGATAAACGAATGTTGGGTCGACATGGATATCTAGGGGATGCTCAATTCATAACATGATACAAAGCTCTTAAAAACGATTCTAACAAACTTTGGAACTCGAAATCACGGATGTATGACTAGCCTATTGTCGTAGCACTAACCAACTAATCTCTATCGACTCGACCAGTAGCTTTCGTCTATGGCCGCGCAGCAGATCATGCAATATTATCAAGTTTTGTCTACGCTCACGATACGCTATAGGTAGCTTTCGTCTACTATAGCAATTTCGCTCTTCTGAAGCTATGTTCGGTTTACAAATACAGCACTGTCGTGGATTTATTACTCCTAAAATCAGTTGGTAGTTCATGACGCTAGTTCATGACGCTAACTTCATGCAGTATGAATAAACTTAAAAGAAAATAGATCTAGAAATTGGCTAAGTAAAACATGTAATCCTTATCGAACATATCATCCCCATCAATTTTCCCTTAAACCCAACGATAAAACTACTCAGCCATGGCTGAGCTTAACATGATAAAAAGATAAATAAAGCAATAGAGAGATGAAGAAAAACTTCTCGTATTTTAGAACAAAGTCGTGAGAAAACTTCTCTACAAATCTCGAAAACGAAAGTAGAAGCTTAAAGTAAAGATGCAAAAACTAAGAACAATAAAAGGAAAATATGATATTTATGCATTTTACATGTTTAAGCATACATTTTACTTAGAGTTTTGTGCCATTTGCATGCATAATCACGGTTTTGTCTTGCATTTAGGTCTCATTTAGATTTTAGGACATTTACATTAGGTCCTAGTGAGTTCTTGCATTCATTTGGAGTGGTTTTAGGTGTTTTGGAGACATTTGGGATGATTGAAGTGGTTGAGCATCAAGAGAAAGAAGAGCTCATCCGATACGCCAGAAAGAAGTGGCTGGATGGAAGCCTTCCGATCTGAATCAGCTTCAATGATCTTCATGAAAGTTGTAGAGGTATGAGTTATCTGTCCAAAGGAGTTGGAATCAAGTCATTCGGACCTGTGGTTTGAGAGATATGGCTGATCTACCAGAAACAGGTCCACCTGGCCGAAACGGTTTCTTCAATACGGATGTCACTGGTCGGTACAACTGCTCGATGTGGAAACAGAGGGAAAATTCTCTTAGTACCGATGTACAATACCGATTTGTGACATCGGTATTGAAGGGTCTCCACTCCGAATTAGCCTCGGTGGTCTTCACCAAAGTTGTAGAGATGTGAATCAGCTTTACACAGGAGTTTGAATCGGGTTATGTGGACATATGGATAGGGAAATACGACGGATTTACTGAAGGTATGTCCGTCTGGCCGAGAGACGACGACATCGTCCAAATAACCGGAAAAACGAAGGCATTCCGATATGAATTACCTCGAACGGTCTTCATAAGAGTTGTAGAGGGACGAGTTAGCTGTCTACAGGAGTTGGATTCGGGTCATTCGGATGTCAGGTTCCGGAGTTATGACCAATTCGCTGAAGACGTATCAAAGACTTGACCGGGTCAAAACCCGGTTTGTTCCGGGTTGACCCGGTCCGACCCAAACTCATTTAAATATTGAAAACCTTTTTTTTTAGATCCAAATTTTCTTCTTTCTAGAGTTGAGTTTTATCCCAAACTCTCCGTATGATTTTGAGAGGAATTTTGATTGTTCTTCATACAAATGCCACTCTAGAGAAGATTTATTCACCCTTATCTTTATATTAATGCATCTTCTTTATTTTTATTTCTTCTTCTTTTATGTTCTTCATGTTTAGGCTTTAGCCCCCTTTTTGTTGGATTTTGGATTTTGCTTGATTTGGATGGTTTGATGGTTGATTGTTGATGCTTAGGACTAGATAAGCATTTGTTCTCATGTTAGGAATGATCTTAATGATAGGATTGAATTGAAAACTCATTTCTAGAACTTAGACATTTCATGCACACAAGGTGTTCGATGAAATGTCTAGAAAACTTCTAAGCATGCTTTTCATTCTAAGTGATCGGTGGATGCTGACTTTAGGATGAATTGTTGACTTAAATGGACTTGTGGTAAATTATGGATTATCTAAGTGATCGGTGGATGCTGACTTTAGATGATTCGTACAATGATTAGTGTCATGGAAGTGAACTAATCTACTTGAAAGTGTTCCATGTCATAAGAATAAATGTGCATTGAATGTTTAGGCTTCATTTGTTAATTGTCTTGATGATTAGATGATGATGATTTAGGTTGCATCTTGTTAGATCCTTCACTTAGGTTAATCTTAAAGCTAGTTTTGGATTGAGAGATCAAAGCTAGAGCTTAAGCATTTCACGCCCGATAGGTGTTCGATGAAATGCTTGAACCAAACCTTTTGTGAGCTTTTCATGCCTAACCAATGAGAGTTGATGTCTAGGGTGATTAGTGAACTAAGTGGGATTAGAGATTAATGATTGTTAATCATCTAATCACAAACGGTGGTTTGTTCTTGATTTGGTGATTAACAAAGTGATTAGTGCCACGACGGTGGATTAGTCATAATTGTGAATTCCATGTTCGAGGATAGTATGCTTCCAAATGATTCATTGTTTGATTGTTATCCATCTCATTGATAGCTTAGTTCATGATCCACATTTCTATCTTTGTTTTCTTTCTTGCATTTGTTTTCTTTAGTTTAAAAACATAAAAACCCAAAAACATTTGCTCTAGCTTAAGAAGATTCATGTATTCCTAGTGCTTCAATCTTAACCTATGTAGTTCGATATCTCAAATACTACAATGACATGAGTGGGATTTGAGTAATTGATTAGTAAAAATCCTATTTTCAAACTACTAAGGGCTTAAGGCACTGTCGAATTAGAGTTCTAAAGACATGTAATTATAGTGCTTATGGTCTCTTGTCGCATCACTTAGGGTTTCTTCGGAGAATAAATCGAACGGGCTTGAAATTGGACTTCCGAGATGTTTTAGGTCGGCCGCGGGTCGAGCTCTCCCAGCCGCGGTGGATTGTGTGTTCGCCGCGGGTCGAGCTGCTCCAACCGTGGTCGGCAGTCTGTTTGCCGCGGGTCCAAGGCTTCTTGGCCTGCTTGACGGGACTTCTTGGTCTTCACATATCTTTTGATTGAACTGTTGGATCGTCCTCAAACAAAGTGCATTGGAAAGGTAATTGGTCCTTATTTAATGTCTCCAAATTTGGGCTAGATTAGACGGTGAGAAGATCTTTATTTGAGGTTGAACTTCTGAATGTTTGACGCTGAGTCGGAAATCTGGTTTTTCTCCAATTTGCAATGCGTTTTTCTAAGTAACTTGAAAAGAGTCTTGAAACTACAAATACACGAAAATTGTAATAAAAACACTTAAAACCAAATAAAACGCTTGTAAAAGTATAAGAAAACCATAGTAAAAATGGGTAAAAACAAGGTGTTATCATATACAAATTTGCTAAAAACGGTGAGAATTTTTGAAAATTCATGTGTTATTCTTTATTGTTGGTAATTGAACAAATTGATGGGTTTTGTTCAGAAGATGGAGACATCTAAGAACCGTCTTAGGACATTTACCCGAGAAGGACATGTAGTTTGAGAGTTGAGACTCTATTGATGGTGTTGTAGGGAACTGTTTCTGAGGTATGAGACAATGCACATGTATGTATGTACATTTTTATGTTGTCTTCATGAATTAGGGATGATTGTCGTTACAGTTTTAAGTTCTGTATCCTTTCAAGTTCAAAATCATTCAGACTATCTTGGATTAGAATCAAGTTGATGGTTAGTTTCGGTCGGCTATGCAACATCTCTAAGGTTAGTTGGGCATGTTTTTTTCTGGAATTACTGAAATTTGAAGAATTGTTTGGTGTTTATGTGTTCTTAACAAACATTGAGTTATAGCTCTAAATTTGAGAGGATTATAAGACTCAGTTTTCGAGTTTAGAGTATAAAGAATGATATTCACATATTTTACCCGTTTTAGCATGCATCTAGCTTAGTAATTTGGGTCTCATGCTTGTGTTTTTCATAGTTTTCTTAGTGTTTTCGTCTAAATTAGGGTTTAGCTAGTTTGCATTAGGTCCTAGTGAGTCTTGCATCATTTGGAGTGTGTTCTAGGTGTTTGGAGACATTTTGGAGATGTTTGGAGTGATGGAGCAAAAGAGAATGCAAGGGTCA
Organism: Eutrema yunnanense; assembly: GCA_002933935.1. Classification (NCBI taxonomy): domain Eukaryota; kingdom Viridiplantae; phylum Streptophyta; class Magnoliopsida; order Brassicales; family Brassicaceae; genus Eutrema; species Eutrema yunnanense. The sequence continues at coordinate 53,388 of PKML01043508.1, read as the reverse complement.
CCCAAGGTGTCTGAAAGAACTGGCCAGACGAAGGGTTTTCAATCAGAATTTGCTTCAAAGGTCTTCATCAGAATGATGGAAAAATGAGTTAGTTGTCGTCTGGAAGTGGTTTCAAGGCATTCAGAAAGGTGGGAGATATGGCGATTCTACCAAGTGTACGTCCATCTGGCCGAAAGACCATCGCACAACACCGACCAACTGTGGTCCGGTGTCCTCGCCCGGTACTGCAGCCATTCTTGGACAGAAGGAACACCGGCCCACACCACCAGCTTGCAACTGACCGGTGCTCGACTTCAGGACGTGTCTTACAGGCCCGCCATCGCCCGTCGCTTAACTCCACCTCGTACAGTAGCATTACCGGCCCGCTATACCGCCCGACCTCGACCCGGAATGAAGACCAATGCCGGCCAGCTCCCATGCGGTATCACCCAGCCGGTATGGAGGCAGTGACGAGTGCCGACCATCTATACCGACCCGATCCCATCCGGCATGCAACACCAAAAGGAACTGTATCGAACCGCTGCTGTCCGGTCCTTAGCCAACACTCGGGCAGAGAGAATACCGACCACCCGTACCGGCCCGTCTCGACCCGGCATGAAGCTCTGGACCAACGACCATCTACACCGCCCAGTTACACCGGACCACCACCGTCCGGTGTGGAGCTCGCGACCCAAGACCCGGCCGGGTCAAGACCCGGTTTGTTCCGGGTTGATCCGGTCTGCCCATGACATTTTAAGTTTGCAAAAACCTAATTTTTGGATCTAAGCTTTTTTCTATCTCTTTTCTCTAGCAAAAACCTCTCTTTTTTAAGGTTCTTGGATTTTTGCAAGATACCTCTTTACTTTTATGCAATCTAATTTTTGAATCTTCTTAGTCTCTCTTTTATTTTAATCTTTCTATTCCCTAATCATGGATTCAATCATCTTCCTTTTGGGATTTGAGGGTTTCACCATGGTTGAGTAGGTCATTTTAGAGCTCATAGATGAGGTAGATTAGGGATTTCGTGGTTGATCTAGGATGTCTAGGGCTTAGATTGCTTATTACCTCTCTTATTTAGTGTTCATAATGCTAGATTAGGCTTGAGAAAGTTAATCTAGATCATAGGGAATTTCATGCACACAAGGTGTTCGATGAAATTTTCCAAAGAACTGGATAAGAGATTTTACTTGATTAACCTATGAGAGTAGTTGTTTAAGGAGTATTAGGGCTATTAGAACTTATGAATAATGCTTGTTGATTAGCTTTTCATAAATGAGAGTTTGTTCTTGATTAGTTGATTAGCAAAGTGATTAAGGCCATGAGAGTGGATTAATCTTGTTTAAGTGTTCTAGGCTAAGGGAAGTTACTTGATTGTGTGTGTATCTTAGATTGCTCTTAGAAGTCCCCAAAATCCATAACCTCATCCAAGGGCTTGCCTTTATCAATTTCTTAATCGTGTTTAGTCTTGTTACTAGTTTGCTTTACATTTGAATTAGGTTGCTAGAATTGAAACCAAAACCACTTGTTTGCTTTAATTAGATAGTTTCTTGCATTCTTGTTGTATTGAACTAAACCCTAATTGGATTGACACCTAAAATATTGCAATGACATGAGCATATTTAGGATTGATTCTTAGGAAAAATCCTACTTATTGTTGGGCTTTGGTGATGAAAAATCATGAGTATTAACTAGGCCCGCGACTTGGGTTAGTCAATTAGGAATGTGTTTTTCCTATTGGGCTTTGGTTTAGGTTTAGACCATCTTAACTTTGTAATTGTCCTAGTCTATATAAAGACAGGCATGTGTGAGGGTTTCATGTATCCTGGAAATTAGAGAGATATTTCTTGTTCTTAGATAGATTGTGAGGAACCCTATTTGCTTTGTAATCCGTGGTGATAGTGGATTACTGGAAAGCTCCTGGCCGAGACGTAGGATCACACACCGTGATCTGAACTCGTTAATTCTCTGTGTCTTTCACTTATTGCTCAATTCCGTGATTATCAGAGATAGGGATCTAATCTCATCAAAGTGGTATCAGAGCCTTGGTTTTAGGTTTGGGAGCAATTGGACAGAGAAGTTCTGCAAGGATCTAGGTTTTTTAGATCTGGGTTGATAGCTGGGATCAAAGCATCAACAGGTTTAAGGCTTTCATCAGGGATCTAGGTTTTAGATCTGGATTGATAGCTGGAATCAAGGCATCAATCGGTTTAGGGTTTCAATTTGACAGCCTGGGAGAAAAAGCTGTCTGCAGTGATTGTCATCGAAAAATCAGCAGGAGTTGATGCGTTATCAGTCTCGGAAAATTGGCATCTAGAGAGGTGAGTGATTGATTCGGGTTGTTCATATCACATGACCTCAAGGAGAGATTGGTTTGATACGTTTGAGGAGCTCAACTCTGGACAAGTGCTACTAGGGGATGACTATTCTGTGGAGGTTAAAGGAATAGGTTCTATCAATATAAAAGCATGTGGTGGCACGGTGAAGACATTGACGAATGTCAGGTATATTCCTAAGCTGAAGAGAAATTTAATTTCTACAAGTACATTGGATAAGCTTGGGTTTGATCATGCTGGAGGCAAAGGAAAAACAAGGTTCTGTAAGAACGGGAAGATGTGTCTTCAGGGCACTCTATGTGGTTCTTTGTATTTGCTTGATGGAGAGACTGTGGTAGGACAGTCAAACATATGTGTTACCAGGAAACCAGCCAAAAACGAGACGGCTTTATGGCATAGAAGGTTGGGACACATGAGCATGAAGAATCTGATGATCTTGGTATAAATGGGCATCATTGACAAGAGAAGGATTGGGGAGATGGATTTCTGTGAAAGTTGTGTAATGGGGAAGACCAAGAGACTGAGCTTCAACATTGGGAAACACAATTCAGGAGAAGCGCTGAGATATGTTCACTCAGATCTTTGGGGATCTCCATCGGT
>PKML01043508.1:31609-46134 GCA_002933935.1 Eutrema yunnanense | reverse complement strand
GACTGGAAAAAGTTAAATCGATGGAGTCCATATACTCTTTGCAACCGCTAAGTCTCAAGATGCAACCATCTATACACTTGTTGTTCTCCTCCGACCCCTCCGTGTGAAGCCTATACTTGAGATTCGTCAAGTTTAACTCGACCAGGCCGTTCTTTTTCCTACTCCACATGTACATGATATTGGAGTACAAAGGATGCATCACCACGGGGAAAAAATCGGAAAAATCGGCACCAAGCCCGAACAAAGACGTAGGTTTTTGCCACGTCAGCATCCATGACGCGTTAGGATCTTGATTACAGTACTTGACCAGCCTCCAAACCCTGATTGTAGGGCATCCATTAGCATTGGAAACGTTGCAGTACATCACGAATCCCGCAGACGTTGTGATTAATCTCCTGAACCTAGGTTTCCGATCCATACCAGGAAAAGGTATAATGATAAGACCCTCATCATCACCTTCATTATAGAAATCATAGGTTACAACATAATTCGCGTCCTGGTCACTACCAACCGAAGCAAGCCAGTGAAGAATCCCGTTCAAAGGAACCGATTCGTTTAGCCTAGACCATATCATGAAACGGAGGCAACACACCTCTTTGGTTTCCCATAATCCTGTTTCGGAGGAATATATCATCAAAGTGAGTGCCTTAGATACAACACATGAAATCAACGTCCAGACAACCTTGTACCCCACGGCAATACCCTTTTCCATCTTTGTGACGAGTCCAGTGTCGCTGAAACACAAGGTTAAAAAAATTATTTTCTTCTGTAACCTTGCGACATCATAACCAGAGAGATGTGGAGGGAGAGGGATTCGAGCCCACTGTTGCAACAAGGGGTTTCCGACATGATACATAGGAGCTCCGTCGCTAGTTTCGGTGTAAAGCAATACCAATCCACCACCGGCGCAACTCAAGACCGAAACTTTTCTCACTGTGGTCTCGGGTTCGTAACGCATCATCCAAGAGCCCAGAGATTTGGTAAGACCCCATCTCTTGCATCCATGGTGTCCCACGATTTCATGCGACAGTGTGCGGTTCATATTGTTCGTGATTGACCACGACAGGGAGGAGCAAGTGTTCAGAGACTCGTACATATCTCTGAAGAAGTCGGAATCGATTATCGATTTCCATCGTTTGCACACTGATCTGAATCTTGCGATGCTCCTCAATGAAGAAGATCGAACCAAGACTTTCACCAACGCTTCCTCGGGAAGCACAAATTTTCCTTTTTTCTTCTCCATTCGAGATTTTCAGATTTTCGGTTTCTCTCGAACCCTATGTATTGATTAATTTATAGTAAGATACATATGCTACGATTATGCCGAAAATATTGGATTTGTGGATTTTCTTTTGTTGCCGAAAATATTAGATTTGGGTTTATCTGCCCTCGTCTCGATATATAGGGAATTTAGGGTTAATAACCAAAAACCCTAGTAAAATACAAAATAGCATTATATTCTATTTATTTTGATATGTATTATAGGATATAGTAGCTCTTTCAACATTAAAAAAAAAATACACAATTTTCGTATTTTGAATTTATTCTTAGGGCTTAAAATTTCCTTTTGTGGGTTAAGGTTTAGTATTTTAGCAATGTTTTCATACCCGACCCGGACCAGCAGTCGGACCGGCAAACCCGGTTACTAATCCGGTTCAAGTTTAATGCTAAACCTCACTAATTATAAATCCAGAAAAAATCTAGCAAACCTGCACTGACCCGCTACCCGGATTTACTAGTTGAACCGGCAGTGAATTAAAATATAGGCCTGCTTGACAGGACTTCTTGTTCTTCACATATCTCTTGATTGAACTGTTGGATCGTCCTCAAACCAACTGCATTGGAAAGGTAACTGGTCCCTATTTAATGTCTCAAATATGGGTTGGATCAGACGGTGAAAAGATCTTTATTTGATGTTGAACTTCTGATTGTTTGACGCTAAGTCAAAAATATGGTTTTTCTCCAATTTGCAATGCTTTTTTCTAAATAACATGAAAAGAGTCTTGAAACTACAAATACATGAATATCGTAATAAAAACACTTAAAACCAAATAAAACGCTTGTAAAAGTATAAGAAAACCATAGTGAAAATGGGTAAAAACACGGTGTTATCATATACAAATTTGCTAAAAACGGTGAGAATTTTTGAAAATTCATGTGTTCTTCTTTATTGTTGATAATTGAACCAATTGGTGGGTTTTGTTCAGGAGATGGAGACATCTAAAAACCGTCTTAAGACATTTACCCGAGAAGGACATGTAGTTTGAGAGTTGAGACTCTTTAGATGGTGTTGTAGGGAACTGTTTCTGAGGTATGAGACAATGCACATGTATGTATGTACATTTTTATGTTGTCTTCATGAATTAGGGATGATTGTCATTACAGTTTTAAGTTCTGTATCCTTTCAAGTTCAAACTCATTCAGACAATCTTGGATTAGAATCAAGTTGATGGTTAGTTTCGGTCGGCTATGCAACATCTCTAAGGCTAGTTGGGCAAGTTTTTTTTTTTTTGGAATTACTGAAATTTGAAGAATTGTTTGGTGTTTATGTGTTCTTAAAAAACATTGAGTTATAGCTCTAAATTTGAGAGGATTATGAGACTCAGTTTTCGAGTTTAGAGTATAAAGAATGATATTCTCATATTTTACCCGTTTTAGCATGCATCTAGCTTAATATTTTGGGTCTCATGCATGTGTTTTTCATAGTTTTCTTAGTGTTTTTGTCTAAATTAGGGTTTAGCTAGTTTGCATTAGGTCCTAGTGAGTCTTGCATCATTTGGAGTGTGTTCTAGGTGTTTGGAAATATTTTGGAAATGTTTGGAGTGATGGAGCAAAAGAGAATGCAAGGGTCACCCAAGGGGTCCGAAAGAACTGGCCAGACGAAGGGTTTCCAATCATAATTTGCTTCGAAGGTCTTCATGAGAATTATGAAAAAATGAGTTAGTTGTCGTCTGGAAGCGATTTTACCAAGTGTACGTCCGTCTGGCCGAAAGACCATCGCACAACACCGACCAACCGTGGTCCGGTATCCTCGCCCGGTACTGCAGCCATTCTTGGACAGAAGGAGCACCGGCCCACAACATTGGCTTGCAACTGACCGGTGCCCGACTTCAGAACGTCTCGTACCGGCCCGCCATCGCCCGTCGCTTAACTCCACCTCGTACAGTAGAATTACCGGCCCGCCATACCGCTCGACCTCGACCCGGAATGAAGACAATTGCCGGCCAGCTCCCATGCGGTGTCACCCAGCCGATATGGAGGCAGTGACGAGTGCCGACGGAAGACGACCATCCATACCGACCTGATCCCATCCGTCATGCAACACCAAGAGGAACTGTACCGACCCGCTGCCGTCCGGTGTGCCTGTCCGGTCCTTAGCCAACACTCGGGCAGAGAGAATACCGACCACCCATACCGGCCCGTCTCGACCCGGCATGAAGCTCTCGACCAGCGACCATCTACACCGCCCAGTTACACCGGACCACCACCGTCCGGTGTGGAGCTCGCGACCCATGACCCGGTTTGTTCCGGGTTGATCTGGTCCGTCCATGACATTTTAAGTTTGCAAAAACCTAATTTTTGGATCTAAGCTTTTTTCTATTTCTTTTCTCTAGCAAAAACCTCTCTTTTTTAGGGTTCTTGAATTTTTGCAAGAGACCTCTTTACTTTTATGCAATCTAAATTTTGAATCTTCTTAGTCTCTCTTTTATTTTAATCTTTATATTTCCTAATCATGTATTCAATCATCTTCTTTATGGGATTTGAGGGTTTCACCATGATTAGTGAGTAGGTCTTTTTAGAGCTCATGGATGAGGTAGATTAGGAGATTTCGTGGTTGATCTATGATGTCTAGGGCTTAGATTGCTTCTTCCCTCTCTTATTCAGTGTTCATAATGCTAGATTAGGCTTGAGAAAGTTAATCTAGATCATAGTGAATTTCATGCACACAAGGTGTTAGATGAAATTCCCCAAATAACTAGATAAGAGATTTTACTTGCTTAACCTATGAGAGTAGTTGTTTAAGGAGTATTAGGGCTATTAGAACTTATGAATAATGCTTGTTGATTAGCTTTTAACAAATGAGAGTGTGTTCTTAATTAGTTGATTAGCAAAGTGATTGAGGTCATGAGAGTGGATTAATCTTGTTTAAGTGTTCTAGGCTAAGGAAAGTTACTTGATTGTGTGTGTTGACATCTTAGATTGCTCATAGAAGTCCCCAAAGTCCATAACCTCATCCAAAGGCCTGCCTTTATCAATTTCTTAATCTTGTTTAGTCTTGTTACTTGTTTGCTTTACATTTGAATTAGGTTGCTAGAATTGAAACCAAAACCACTTGTTTGTTTGAATTAGAGAGTTTCTTGCATTTTTGTTGCATTGAACTAAACCCCAATTGGATTGACACCTAAAATATTGCATTGACATGAGTATATTTAGGATTGATTCTTAGGAGAAATCCTACTTTCCAAAGAGTTGTTTGGTTTGGACTTTGAGAAGGCCAAATTGTGTCTTGCCTATAAAAAAAAACTTCGAATCCCAGATAATGTAAAGAGCTGTTTTAGTTCAGCAAAGGTAGTATTTTTTTTTTTTGAATTGATAGCAAAGGTAGTATTGTTGATACCAATGGGAGAAAACGAGCGTTCGAGGCATGATCCTCAACACAAAGTTCACAAGAGTCACTGCATATATTATAGGTTGTGTTTGCAGAGAAGCTATTTGTTCTTTTTTGGGTTTCTTGTTATTGAGAGAAAGGAAAACTATTAGTGCTATGACTGATTCGAATGTTGTATTTTCTTGCAAAGATGCATAACTTAACATTTTAGCTTTGTGTCATTGCCTGATTTCCTGCCAGATTCTTAGGACATTCTTGCACATTCTGATACACTTCATCGACATGGCAGACACTCTCAACGAAAAGTGATATGATCATGGACGTGGCGACTTCGGTTGAGGTTCAAGAAGACGCGATAGTCATTCCCGAGGGGCCCATCACACGGTCTAAGGCACGACAACTAGCAGGAGCGGTTCGGAGCTTACTCAAGGATGCAAGGATCGAGGAGGACCAACTTACGCAACCCGTCCTCACCTCATTGTCTTCGAATTCTCTATGAGGTTTGGCCGTTTGTGTAAGTCGTTTGTACTCTTTTTCCTATATACGGTTTTGTCCCAATGGGTTTTCCGTATAGAGGTTTTAACGAGGCAACCGGCTTACACCGCTAAACGGTCCAACTTCTTGAGAATTCCGCAGGGGGGATTTTCCGAGGGAAATTCCGAGGGATTTATTCCCGAGGGACTTTTCGAGGGACTTTCCCGGGGGAAATTCTCCGCGGGGATTTCTTGCTGGAATCCCAACGGTCATTCAAACTATCTTTTAATTTTCTGTAATTTTCGATGTAGTCTCTCTCTCATTTCCGAGGAGACCCTTTGACTTGTCTTTTGCTTTTCTTTTTTATTCTTCTTCTCCCTCAATGTCGAAAGATACAATCATTTTTTTATCAAAGTTTATTTCAGAGATTTATCTCTTTTCTCTCGATTTCTTGATGGTTAGTCATTGAAATCTCTTTCGGTTTATCGAGATTATTTCCGCAACTTCTCGACGCAACCTTCGATCCGTTTACTCGTTCGATTCTTCTTGCGGCAAAGGGCTTAGAGATTTTCGGGATTCATCTCCCACGCTCTGACATCTTTGTTCTCGAATCCCTCAAGTAAACGCAGCCACCCCCTCGTTTCAAGTGTTCTTCATCGGAATTGGGCCTAAGGAAATTCGGGATTTCTCCCACGCCTTAGCATCTCTTCTAGGGAACTCCTTGAAGTCGTGGATCTATCAACCTCATTCGTACTTTGACGATATTCCGATTTATAGTAAGAACCTAGACGAACATGTGGAACATTTGCGAATGGTTTTAGACGTGCTTAGGAAGGAACGTTTATTTGGAAATTGAAGAAATGCTCTTTTTGTTTAGATAACGTTGTCTTTTTCGGTTTTGTGGTTAGTTCTCAGGGTATACAGGTGGACGAGAACAAGATCAAGGCGATCCGCGATTGGCCGAGCATTAAGACCGTTAGTGAGGTCCGGAGTTTTCAAGGTTTGGCGGGATTTTATCGACGATTCGTTCGTGATTTCATCACGATTGCCGCACCACTAACCGAGGTTATCAAGAAGAACGTGGGATTTCGATGGGAACAAGCTCAAGAGGACGCGGTGCAACTGCTGAAAAACAAACTCACTCACGCCCCTTTACTTATTTTACCCGATTTTATGAAAGCTTTCGAGATTGAATGTGACGCTTCTGGTATTTGTATAGGTGTTGTACTTATGCAAGAGAAGAAACCCGTGGCTTTCTTTAGCGAGAAACTTGGAGGAGCGACTCTCAATTATCCGACTTACGACAAGGAACTTTATGCCTTGGTCCGAGCTCTCCAAACGTGGCAGCATTACCTATGGCCGAAGGAGTTCATCATTCATACGGATCATCAATCCCTCAAGCACTTAAAGAGTCTGCAAAAGTTGAACAAGAGGCACGCACGATGGGTTGAATTCATTGAGACGTTTCCGTACGTAATTTAGTACAAACAAGGTAAGGAAAACGTCGTTGCCGACGCGTTGTCTCGGAGGTACACTCTAATCTCGACACTTGATGCTAAGATCCTTGGGTTTGAGAGGATCAAAGAGGCTTATGCAACCGATTCCGACTTCCAGGAAGTTTTCTCATCTTGTTCTAAATTCGTATTTGGAAAGTATTTTCAAAGCGACGGTTTCTTGTTTTACGAGAACCGTCTTTGTATTCCTAATTCTTCTTTGCGAGATTTGCGTATCAGGGAAGCACATGGCGGTGGACTTATGGGACATTTTGGCGTTGCCAAAACACTTCATATCATGCAGGATCATTTCTTTTGGCCTCATATGAAACGCGATGTGGAACGTATTTGCAACCGGTGCACGACTTGTAAGTATGCAAAATCTAAACGTCAAAACCAAGGTCTGTATACTCCTTTACCCATTCCTAGTGCTCCTTGGACCGACATTTCTATGGATTTTGTGTTAGGATTGCCTATGTCTAGGAAAGGTAATGATTCGATTTTTGTTGTAGTCGATAGGTTCTCTAAAATGGTGCATTTTATTCCGTGTCATAAAACTGATGATGCATCGAACATAGCGAAATTATTCTTTAGGGAAGTTATTCGCATGCATGGAATGCCTAGGACTATAGTGTCGGACAGAGATACAAAGTTTCTTAGCTATTTTTGGAAGACTCTTTGGGCTAAGTTAGGAACGAAACTTTGTTTCTCTACGACTTGTCATCCGCAAACGGACGGACAAACCGAGGTGGTCAATAGGACCTTAGGATCTCTTTTGCGGACTGTCATTAAAAAGAATCTTAGATCGTGGGAAGATTGTTTGCCTCATGTAGAATTTGCTTATAATCATGCACAACATTCTACGACTTTGTTTTCACCTTTTGAACTCGTTTATGGTTTTAATCCGCTTACTCCTCTCGATTTAACTCCTTTACCTTTGAGTGAACATGTGAGTATGGACGGTAAGAAACGGGCCGAGATGGTCAAACATATGCATGAGAAGGCGAAAGCAAACATCGAACGCAAGACGGAGCAATACCGCAAGCATGCAAACAAAAGGCGAAACAAGAAGGTGTTCAAACCCGGCGATCTTGTTTGGATTTATCTAAGGAAATAACGGTTCCCGGAGGAAAGAAAATCGAATCTCTTGCCGAGAGTCGATGGGCCATTCACCGTGGTGGAAAAGATCAACGACAATTCCTACAAACTCGATCTCCAAGGTAAGTATTCGATAAGTTCAAGTTTTAATGTTGCTGATATTATTCCTTATGTTGCAGATGAAATCGATTTGAGGGCAAATCCTTTTCAAGAGGAGGGGGATGATATGATCATGGACCTGACGGCTTCGGTTGAGGTTCAAGAAGACGCGATGGTCATTCCCGAGGGACCCATCACACGGTCTAAGGCACGGCAACTAGCGGGAGCGGTTCGGAGCTTACTCACGGATGCAAGGATCGAGGAGGACCAACTTACGCAACCCGTCCTCACCTCATTGTCTTCGAATTCTCTATGAGGTTTGGCCGTTTGTGTAAGTCGTTTGTACTCTTTTTCATGTATACGGTTTTGTCCCAATGGGTTTTCCGTATAGAGGTTTTAACGAGGCAATCGGCTTACACCGCTAAACGGTCCGACTTCTTGAAAATTCCGCGGGGGGAGATTTTTCGAGGGATTTATTCCCGAGGGACTTTTCGAGGGACTTTCCCGGGGAAATTCTCCGCGGGGATTTCTTATTGGAATCCCAACGATCATTCAAACTATCTTTTAATTTTCTGTAATTTTCAATGTAGTCTCTCTCTCATTTCTGAGGAGACCCTTTGACTTGTCTTTTGCTTTTCTTTTTTATTATTCTTCTCCCTCAATGTCGAAAGATACAATCATTTTTTTATCAAAGTTTATTTCAAAGATTTATCTCTTTTCTCTCGATTTCTTGATGGTTAGTCATTGAAATCTCTTTCGGTTTATCGAGATTATTTCCGCAAGTTCTCGACGCAACCTTCGATCTGTTTACTCGTTCGATTCTTCTTGCGACAAAGGGCTTATAGATTTTCAGGATTCATCTCCCACGCTCTGACATCTTTGTTCTCGAATCCCTCAAGTAAACGCAGCCACCCCCTTGTTTCAAGTGTTCTTCATCGGAATTGGGCCTAAGGAAATTCGGGATTTCTCCCACGCTTTAGCATCTCTTCTCGGGAACTCCTTGAAGTCATGGATCTATCAACCTCATCCGTACTAGAGCAAGCCGGTCCTTAGACGAAGCGTGTCAAAAAGGGATTATTTAGGAGGACAGCAAGCTACACGAGCAGTTGTTAAATGGACACATGATCAAGTGGACAATGACCGGAAGCATTGGACTTGTACTGATTAGTTATTATCAAAACCTTAAAGCATGAAACTTTTATTGATCTTTAGAGTTAATTAGTTCTACTGAAACATAATTCTAATGTAAAAATATCAAAATGATTTCAGAATGTTGTTTGTATGATATCAGTATTTCTTCCCTTGAGCCAGGTTCACTCGAATCACCCGACCTTCCAGCTCAAATCCATCAAGCGATTCAAGTGCGGTTTCCATTTCCGATTTGGAAGAGTAATGTTAGAGGGGGGGATTAGCACCCCCTGGTTTAACTCGGTTCGAACCGAGACCGGTTCAATCAAGACCGGTTTACGATGGTCTGAATCGAGGATGGATCAGCCCGAAAACATTGGGCCGAGCTCGGAATCTTACTAAAAGCCCATCTCGGCTACCGATCTAAGCCCGGCTCAAGCCCAGTCCGTTACAACAGATGAAAACCAGAATATTTCCCTTTTTCCACCGATCTCGGAAAAGGAAATATTCCCTTCGACCGAGCCTTCGAGATATCAGGAATATATCCTTATCTCAGAGAGAAAACCAGAAGATTTCCTTCCCTTAATCGAACAAGGAAAAGGAAAACTCCTCCTTGGGAACCGCCTCAAGACATTATAAATAGAGGAGGAGGCTCATTCATTAAGCATCATACACAACTTCCGCAGAGACCAGAGAGAATTCAAGAGAGCTACTTACCGATCTCAAGATTTCCATCTTTGCAATCTTACTAAACTCTGTTGTAACGCCGATCCTTGATCAATAAACGAGATTCCGATTAAAAGTATTGTTTTACCCCTCTTTGTGTGATTTACGGATCAACAATTAGCGCCGACTGTGGGGACATTTAGAACAGTACTTCCGGATATCGTTTAATTGAGTTCGGCAATGGTTCTCCCAGTCGACAACTCCGTGGTCAACATCAACAGCTCGGACAACCGATACCGAGTTACCGACAACTGGAGGAGGACTCCCTCCGACCTTACTTACTGGAAGTGCTACTCAGACCAATCCTCCAAGGACTCTTCCACTACCTCCAGCTACCCCGGTTTTCACAGATCCGACCATCTTTATGGAAGCCATGGCAGCACAGTTCGCGGAAATCAACAAAAAGAATGAAGAGCGGATCGCTTCGCTAATTGCATCCCACTTTGAGCGCCGAAACCAGATCGGTACCCCCGATCCGAACCTGATCACCTCCGAAAATGCACTACGCCGGAACCTTTTGCCCGACCTAACCGACACTCAACTCCCGGGAGTGACCGATCTACCAACTAGAAGATCCGCGGCCGATTCGGAAATCCATATCTCGGATCAGGTCGCCATGAACCTAGAATTCGCGAAGGTCCAGGCCCAATTACAAGACATGCGATCCAAGGTCCACCAGGCGACAAGCTCGGCACCAGAGATCGACTGAGTGATTCAGGAGTCGCAAAAGACCCCGTTCACGGACCGAGTCATCAACACTCCAGTCCGGCGATTGGAGAGAGTCAAAATCACACCATATGATGGGTTTACCGACCCTAAACATTTCCATACCTCTTTTGTCATCACGATGAACCGCTTTCGTTTCGGGTCGGAAAACGAAAAAGATGCAGCCATGTGCCAGCTGTTTGTAGAGAACCTATCCGGAGCCGCGCTCGATTGGTTTTCGACGCTCGAGCCGAACTCAGTCAACAGCTACAACGAGCTCACTACAAAGTTCCTCAAACGCTTCACGATGTTTATCAAGCAGAAAACAAAGAACGCCGAACTCTGGGCCCTCGAACAGAAGCAGGACAAGCCCTTACGCAAATTCATGGAGCGTTTCAAAGCGGTCGTATCCCACTGTACGATCGACGACGAAGCCGCGATTGAGGCTCTTTACAAAGCAACCTGGTATGAATCAGACTTCCACAGGGAGATCAAGCGCAACAATCCAAAAACGTTGGATGACGTTTTACACAGGGCGCACATCTTCATCATGGAAGAAGAGGAAAAACTCGAGAAAGATAGGCGGTATGCACTCACGAAACAACCCGTTGCTAAGGATAAACAGTACGTTCCTCCAAAGCAACCCGTCAATACGGTCCAAACTCAGCAATCCTGGTCAAACACTTGGGTTCGATCGGACGAACCGAAAGAGTCTGATACCGAGTCCGCACCATACTGCAATTTCCACAACCGATTTGGAAATCATTCAACCGAAGAGTGCCGACACTTACAGGAATTCTTGATGATGAAGTACAAAAAGGGGGAAGTTCCAGTCGAAGGAGCCTTCCAACCTTCGAATAGACCTCGCCGTAATGATGGCGGAAGAAGACGCAATTTCAAACCAAACAAGGCTACCGAGCAGCCTAAAGATNGAGCCACAAGCTCAATATTGATTCCACCTTCAAACCGATCAAGCAAAAGCGACGCAAGCTCGGACCCGAGAAGGCTCGAGCTGTTAACGACGAAGTCGAGAGATTACTTAGTGCCGGGTCGATTACTGAAGTTCGGTACCCGGACTGGTTGGCGAACCCAGTCGTGGTCAAGAAGAAGAACGGAAAATGGAGGATCTGCGTTGACTTTACCGACCTGAATAAAGCCTGCCCAAAGGATAGTTTCCCACTCCCACACATCGACAGACTCGTCGAAGCCACCGCTGGGAACGAACTCCTCTCGTTCATGGTCACCTTCTCCGGCTATAATCAGATACTCATGCATCCAGACGATCGCGAGAAGACCTCCTTCATCACCGACCGTGGTATCTACTGCTACAAGGTCATGCCTTTCGGCCTGAAAAACGCCGGTGCAACTTACCAACGGCTCGTTAATCGGATGTTTGCCAGCCAGCTCGGCAAAACAATGGAAGTCTATATCGACGATATGCTCGTCAAGTCGCTAATCGCCAAGGATCACGCCGGACATCTCAACACTTGCTTCGACATCCTGAACGAGTACGGCATGAAGCTCAACCCGACCAAATGCACGTTCGGCGTGACCTCGGGAGAGTTCCTCGGGTATATCGTAACTCAAAGAGGAATCGAAGCCAATCCTAAACAAATCTCGGCAATTCTCCACTTGCCATCACCGACGACAAGGCGGGAAGTACAAAGGCTCACGGGACGTATTGCTGCGCTCAATCGGTTCATCTCCCGATCAATCGACAAATGCCTCCCTTTCTACCAACTGTTATGCGGTAATAAAGGTCTCGAGTGGGATGACAAGTGCGAAGAAGCATTCAAACAACTCAAGGAATACCTATCAACCCCACCGGTTCTAGCAAAACCCGAACACGGCGAGACTCTTTACCTATACATCGCAATATCGACTTCAGCTATCAGCGGAGTGCTTGTCCGGGAAGACCGAGGCGAGCAAAAACCGATCTTCTATATCAGCAAATCACTCGATGGTGCTGAAGGACGATATCCGACCCTCAAAAAATTGGCGCTCGCCGTTGTTATCTCAGCTCGGAAGCTACGCCCCTATTTCCAATCACACTCAGTCACCGTCTTAACCAATCAGCCACTCCGGACAATCCTGCATAGTCCGAGCCAATCCGGCCGATTGGCTAAATGGGCTATCGAACTCAGCGAATACGATATCGATTACAAAAGCCGGACGAGCATCAAGTCGCAAGTCCTTGCCGATTTCCTCATCGAGTTATCTCCGGAGTACGTCAACACCGACGTCGTGACCGCCGAGCAATTGATCATTCACGTTGACGGATCTGCATCTAACCGTGGCTCTGGAATATGCATTCGCCTCAAATCTCCGCCAGGAGAAATCTTAGAACAATCGTTCCGTCTGGCGTTCAACGCATCGAACAACGAAGCGGAATACGAAGCGCTAATTGCCGGGCTACGTTTGGCCAAAGCCATCGGCGTAACACGCATACATGCCTACTGCGACTCACAGCTCGTCGCAAGCCAATTTAGCGGGGAGTATGACGCCAAGAACGATCGAATGGACGCATACCTTAAGCTCGTCAAACAACTCATTGAAAAATTCGACTCATTCGAACTAACCAAGATATCGCGGTGAGAAAACGCTCCAGCCGACGCACTCGCTGCTCTAGCTTCAAGCTCGGATCCTCACCTTAGACGAACGATTCCGGTCGAAAGTATATCAGAGCCGAGTATTGGAAGCACGGAGCAGTGTATTATCACAACTCGTAGACGAGATTACGAGGAAAATCCCGCGACCGAACCCGTCCTACGTCGGCAAAGACGGATTCCAACTGTCGAGCCTGATCAAGACGCCGAGCTTGACCATGCCACTGTCATCGAAGACAATGATAACCCGTCGCGAGACAACGAGTCCACCCAATCGGACAACTATGCGGGAGAACAAACAGACGGCCTTCACGAACCGATAAATCTCGAACAGTCCGACGAACAGCCACCCGCCGATTGGACACTCGAGATAAAAATGTACATCATCGATGGAGACATCCCGGCGGACAGATGGGCCGCTCGACGACTCAAAATGCGGGCTGCCCGCTACATACTTATCAAAGACGGATTAATCCGTTGGAGTGCGGCAGGAATCCTTCTCAAATGCGTCTCAGGTGATGAGATCCAGGAAGTCATGAAGAAAATACACGAAGGTGACGGCGGTAATCACTCCGGCGGCCGATCTCTAGCCCTAAAAATCAAACGAGCAAGCTATTATTGGCCGAGCATGCAAGTAGACTGCGAGAAGTTCGTTGCAAAGTGCGACAAATGCCAACGGCATGGCCCATTGATACACCTCCCTACCGAGCTGCTAACAACTTCGACTGCCCCTTACCCATTCATGCGCTGGGGGATGGACATCATCGGCCCTTTTAGACGATCCACCACGCAGAAAAAATTCATCCTCGTCATGACGGATTACTTCACAAAATGGGTAGAAGCCGAGGCATATCCCGTCATCCTCGCTTCCGACGTCCAGAAGTTCGTTTGAAAATTCATCATCTGCCGACACGGAGTTCTGTACGAAATTATCACAGATAACGGTCCCCAATTCATATCAACACTATTCAACGATTTCTGCGCCAAGTGGAAAATACGGCTAAGTTTCTCTACACCGAGATACCCGCCGAGCAACGGTCAAGCCGAAGCAACAAACAAGACAATCATCGCCGGCCTAAAGAAACGATTGGATACTCATAAAGGGACATGGTCTGATAAACTCGACGGAGTCTTGTGGTCATATCGCACAACCCCAAGATCTTCAACGGGACAATCCCCTTTCTATATGGCCTACGGCGTAGAAGCCCTATGCCCCGCCGAACTCACCATCCCGACTATTCGTCGAACGATGCTCGTGCAAAACCCCGATCTTAACGACGAAATCATGCTCGACAACCTCGACAATCTCGAAGAACAACGCGATCAAGCCTTACTTCGAATTAAGAATTATCAGAACTTGGCAGCACGCTACTACAACAAAAAGGTCCGCGGACGTCACTTCACTGACGGCGACCTCGTTCTAAGAAAAGTCTTCGAAGGCACCGAAGAAAAGAATGCCGGCAAGCTCGACACGAACTGGGAAGGACCTTATCAGGTCATGAGGGTAGTCAAACCAGGCGTTTACGAGCTCATGAAGCTAGACGGAACCCCCATTCCCCGTTCGTGGAATTCAATGAACCTCAAACG
>PKML01043508.1:9678-25925 GCA_002933935.1 Eutrema yunnanense | reverse complement strand
GGGGGGGGACCAATTGTTAGAGGGGGGATTAGCACCCCCTGGTTTAACTCGGTTCGAACCGAGACCGGTTCAATCAAGACCGGTTTACGATGGTCTGAATCGAGGATGGATCAGCCCGAAAACATTGGGCCGAGCTCGGAATCTTACTAAAAGCCCATCTCGGCTACCGATCTAAGCCCGGCGCAAGCCCAGTCCGTTACAACAGATGAAAACCAGAATATTTTCCTTTCTCCACCGATCTCGGAAAAGGAAATATTCCCTTCGACCGAGCCTTCGAGATATCAGGAATATATCCTTATCTCAGAGAGAAAACCGGAAGATTTCCTTCCCTTAATCGAACAAGGAAAAGGAAATCTCCTCCTTGGGAACCGCCTCAAGACATTATAAATAGAGGAGGAGGCTCATTCATTAAGCATCATACACAACTTCTGCAGAGACCAGAGAGAATTCAAGAGAGCTACTTACCGATCTCAAGATCTCCATCTTTGCAATCTTACTAAACTCTGTTGTAACACCGATCCTTGATCAATAAACGAGATTCCGATTAAAAGTACTGTTTTACCCCTCTTTGTGTGATTTACGGATCAACAAGTAACATACAAAGACATTACCCCTTGATTTCCATCTATCTCCGTCATACACAACTCTAGCCCCAACCACATCTCCACACTCTCGTAACGCTCCAACTAATGACTCAGAAATGACTGTCCATGACAAGTTACCAACAAACAGCTTGTACTCTATCTCTGGATACATAGGCTCTTTGTTAGGTTTTGGTTTATCTGCAAAGTTCACCTTCAAATCCTGCCCAAGATACTCCTGAGAATAATATAAAAAAATTTAAACAAAACTGTGATTTCTGTTTTCTTTTTGTAAAGCTCCAAACTTTTAACTCACACTTACAGTTCCATCGAGGTTTTCGATAATGATGTTGCAATCTTCGACATTGCTCATGGTTACAAAAGCAAATCCATGACTCTGTCATGTGTCTATGTTGTAAAGAACCTCGACGTGCTAAGGATTAGCGAAATCTTGGATGATTTGAGCGAGAGTCGCACTATCTACATCACAAGGCAAGTTCCAAAGTAGAGCTTAGTGTTAATGGTGGGAGGAGGATCAAGATCAACGGTTTTCTCATCCTCCTCTTCCAATTTGACGGTGATGGTCTCCGGCAGGACCTTCAATCGTCGAGAGCCATCACGTGAGGAGATGAAGAGAGGTTTTTCGCCTCTTAACTTTTGGTTTCTTACGTTTTCACTCCATAACTTTTTTTAATCCTTATGAAAAAACCTTGTTTTCTCTTCACCGTCCATGATTCCTTCTGCAAAATGATCGAACATCAGACCCATAATCTCTATTCGAAAATAACAAAATTAATTTCCTTCTCGGTTTCTTCCTCGTTTACAGAGCAGCCCGAGTGTATAAATTTGCTGAAACGGTGAGATTATTGTTTTGTCCCTTTATTATTCTCTGAAATTCATATGGGTTTTATTTTTTGTTATTGTTGATACTTGAACCGGTTGATGGTCTCTGGCAGGAGCTTCAATCGCTGAGAGCCGTCATGTGAGGAGATGAAAAGAGGTTTTGGAGGTGAGAATTGGAATCTGAGGAGTGTTTGGTTTGATGAGTTGTTGCAGCGAAGGAGGAGGTTTGGTTGATGATGGAGTTTTAAGCAGGGAACGGAAGTGTTACTGTTGAAACTACCATTTCTCTCTGGACAGAGACACAGAAAGAGAGAGAGAGACAGCGATTGGCTTATGACAAGAAACGATTCTACCCACAGAAGAGTTTGGACAAGGCCAAAAGAGTGATTGGCCTATCATAATTTCGGTTTAGTCTAGCTTGTTCGGTTTGACGAAGAATATTTCCGGTTAAAATTGGAATTTTCAAATTTCTTTTTGTTCGTATTGGGATTTCTCCTACGTTTTGTTTTGTTGTGCTTTGTCCTGTAAAAAGGAAAGCATTTATGGATTATTTTACGATTAGTCTTGGAAAACAGAGTATAACCCCCAAATCCGAAAAGCTTAATTGAAACAGAGAAACAAGAGAGAGATGGATTCCTTGACAGAGGATTCCTTTCATATCAACTTGTGATGATGGGAGAATTAATGGAAGAGTGGTTTGCTTATGGAGACTCATATAGTCAGATGGTAACTAAATGATCAAATTCAGACAATCTCTGTGATAGAATATATGAATATTCTGTTAATATTGTTTACGATATCTTGCAACTATCTTTCTTGTATTCCTTATTTTGTGTAACCACTTCGGCTTTATATAGCCTACTCAATACAATGATCCTCTCAAGGGGAATTCACCATCTTTCATGGTATCAGAGCAGCATCGCTCCTGAACCTAATCTCTAAATCGTTCTTTATCTCATCTCCTTCTATTCTCTAATTCTTCTCTCCCTTGTTTTATTTTTCTTCTTCTTCCCTTCAAATGGCTGCTCAACCTGCAGCAAATGAAAGGGCTTTTGGGGTTACAAACATCAAATCCCACATTCCAATAATTCTCGATTTTGATGATCACAATTATGATGCGTGGAGAGAGCTGTTTCGTACCCACTGTCTGACTTTTGATGTTCTAGAACATCTAGACGGAACCCAGCTCCCCACAGATGACAACGACACAGCCTGGATCAAACGAGATGGCCTTGTCAAATTGTGGATCTACGGAACACTTGCTCCGCCATTGTTCCGATCTTCTTTCAAAACTGGAGGCACCACGAGAGATATCTGGCTCCGAATCAAAAACCAATTCCGTAACAACAAAGAAGCTCGTGCAATTCAACTCGATGATGAGCTGCACAATACTGAGATTGGAGATCAATCAATCAAAGAGTATTCTCAAAAACTCAAATCCCTTGCCGACCTCCTCACAAATGTGGAAGCTCCTGTCAATGAGAGAACACTTGTCATGTATCTCCTCAACGGCCTCAACGAAAAATACGATAGCATAATAAATGTTATCAAACACAAAGAGTCGTTCCCATCTTTTGATAGCGCCAAAAACATGCTGGAGATGGAAGAATCTCGTCTCAAAAAGACACGAAGGCCCTCGGCTACACACGCAGATCATTCTTCCTCTTCAACGGCTCTCATCGTCTCCAACCAGCCAGTTATTGCACAAACTCCTCAGCCAATTCGTCTGCAACAAACACATAAGTTCAATAACTACAGAGGCAACAAGAGAAACAACTTTCGTTCCCGAGGCAGGCACAACTTTCAATCCAGACCTAATTTTCCCAATTGGGCTTCACCAAACGGATGGCCAAACCAATTTCCCTCTTGGCCCAATCAATATCCAAATTGGATTCAATATCAACAAATAGGCTCATACTGGGGACCGACTGCGCCATTTGTGTTTCGTCCACCTGCACAATCACCACATCAAGCTCACCTGATGCAGACTCAACCTACGCAAGATTTCAGCAAAGTCTACAGCGGCGAGACATTGCCTGACCCAGGAACGTCATATTGGTACATGGATTCGGGTGCATCTGCTCACCTCTCATCATCGGCAGGTATCCTTTCTTCTAATTTTAACCATAACATCAATCATACAGTCATCGTTGGAAATGGTTCCAAAATTCCTATCACTACCATGGGCTCATCATCTCTAAACACCAACTCCCGTCCCTTATCTCTTCCTAAGGTCCTTGTCGCTCCCCAAATAGTGAAAAACTTGATCTCTGTTTGTAAATTCACGACAGATAATTGGTGTAGTGTTGAATTTGATCCATTTGGTTTTTCTGTGATGGACCTTCAAACTCAACAAGTTCTGCTCCGATGTGAAAGCTCCGGGGATCTTTATCCTCTTCCAACGTCTCTCAATAAAACTTCATCTTCAACATCAACAGCTCTTTCGGCTTCCACGCCTTCACTTTGGCACAAGCGGCTCGGGCACACTAACAGCGTTGCCCTTCGTTCAATTCTTTTATCAAATTCAATTCAGTGTAATAAGGACAAGTTACCTTCTTCTTGTCAACCTTGTCATTTGGGAAAACAAATAAAGCTTCCTTTTCAACTATCACGAACTGAAATTTCCAAACCATTTGAAATTGTACATTCTGATGTTTGGTCCTCATCAATTTCAAGCATCAGTGGGATAAGATATTATGTTCTATTTCTGGATCGCTTTACTCAATTTCTCTGGGTATATCAAATTCGCCGTAAAAGTGAAGTGTTTTCAAATTTTTTTAACTTCACAGCTTATGTCAAAAATCAGTCCGATTCTCAAATTCAATCTTTCCAATGCGACAATGGAGGAGAATATAACAACAAGGAATTTCATGAGTATTTCGATACAAATGGGATTACAGTTCGCTTCTCTTGCCCTCACACTTTTCAACAAAACGGGAAGTCTGAGCGTATGGTAAGAACGATCAATAACACAGTAAGAGCTCTCCTCTTTCAAGCTCAACTCTCACCGTGTTATTGGGTCGAAGCTCTCCATGTCGCTGTCCACCTCTTGAACATCCTTCCTTCTTCCGCTATTCATAACCAGATCCCCTTCACTCGGCTCTTCAATAAAAATCCCACCTGCGATCACTTGAGAGTCTTTGGCTGTTTATGTTTTCCCAACTTGAATCATTCAAACCTTTACAAGTTGTCTCCAAGATCGACACCTTGCTTGTTTCTTGTTTATCCTTCACAACACCGTGGTTATAGATGTCTTGATCTTAAAACCAATAAGATCATCATATCTCGCCATGTTCATTTTGATGAAGATAAATTCCCAGCAGCTGAAAAGCATCAAAATCGAGAAATTCCTTATCAATTTCTCGATAATAAAGATCCTTCTCCTCAGTTTCGAGAAATCCTTTAACTGCCACTTCCTGCTCTTACATCAAACACTACTCTCATTCCTCCTAATTCCCACTCGGTTACGAATTTCCAACCAGAACAAGCTGATTCATGTACCTCTCGTCACACAATGACGACCCGTGCCAAGGCTGGAATACGTAAACCAAAACAGATTTTTTCTCTTCTCTCCACCACAAAATCTCCCTTACCAAAAAGCTACATTCAAGCTCTCTCTGATCCTAATTGGACACCAGCGATGACTGATGAACATGGCGCTATGATTGAAACTAGAACATGGGATCTTGTTCCGCGATCTCCAAAGGTCAATATTGTTAGATCTATGTGGCTGTTCAAACATAAATTTGATGCAGATGGAGCTCTTACTCGTCATAAAGCCAGATTGGTGGCTAATGGCAAATCTCAGGAAGCTGGCATCGACTTCACATAGACTTTCAGTCCCGTCGTCAAACCTGCAACAATACGTACCGTTCTCAATATCGGAGTTGCTAGTAATTGGCCAATTCATCAATTGGATGTAAAGAATGCATTTTTGCAGGGAGATCTTGAGGAAACCGTGTATATGCATCAACCTCCTGGATTTGTAGATCGAAACTTCCCCAATCATGTCTGCAAGCTGCGTAAGGCAATCTATGGCTTAAAACAGGCACCTAGAGCTTGGAATTCCATATTCGCGAAGTTCATCAATAATATTGGATTTGTCACGAGCAAAGCAGATGCTTCCTTATTTGTTTTCAGGAAAAACCAGGATCTGGCTTACATTCTGCTCTATGTAGACGATATAATCTTAACTGCATCCTCTACAAGTCTTCTGCAGCAGATTATCTTATCCCTGCAGACGATCGAGCAGGCATGGCGGATTGTAAACCTTGTGCGACACCGGTTGATTTAAAGTCCAAACTCTCTGCAGACATTGGCGATCCTGTAGCAGATCCGACAGCGTATCGTAGTCTTGCTGGAGCTCTTCAATACTTGACATTTACAAGACCAGATATCTCTTATGATGTTCATCAAATTTGTTTGTATATGCACAACCCGCGACAGCCACATCTTCATGCACTAAAGAGAATCATCAGATACATCAAGGGAACTCTGTCTCATGATCTTCAACTGACGAAAGGTCCAATCGACAGTCTCACTGCGTATTCAGATGCTGATTGGGCAGGCTGTCCGGATACAAGACGTTCAACTTCTGGCTATTGTGTCTTTCTAGGAGAGAATCTGATTTCATGGTCAGCTAAGCGCCAACCAACTGTTTCCAGATCAAGCTCAGATGATGAATACAAGGGAGTAGCAAACACTGTTGTTGAACTTTGTTGGCTGCGAAACCTACTGTTGGAACTCCATTACAGCATCAACAAAGCATCAGTCGTTTATTGTGACAACATCAGTTCAGTCTACCTTGCTACCAATCCGGTAAAACATCAAAGAACTAAACATATAGAGCTCGACATTCACTTTGTCCGTGAAAAGGTGGCAATTGGAGAAGTAACGGTAATACATGTCCCATCTTCTCTGCAATATGCAGATATCTTCACCAAGGGATTACCAACTTCATTGTTTCCAGAATTTCGTAACAGTTTAACCGTACGGCACCCCGACGCTTCAACTGAGGGAGGGTGATAGAATATAGGAATATTCTGTTAATATTGTTTATGATATCTTGCAACTATCTTACTTGTATTCCTGATTTTGTGTAACCACTTCGGCTTTATATAGCCTACTCAATACAATGATCCTCTCAAGGGGAATTCACCATCTTTCACTCTAGTCATCTTTGATGCATTAATATCTTGTGATATATGGAAGACCAATGTGATATTGACAATAAGCAGAGTGATGAAGATGATTTCTTTCTTTTCGATCTGATCGAGTCCCTGGAATTGTTCTTTAACTTGGGTCCAGATAGTGAACATTTATTACCGAAAATAAATTCATCTCCTGAAGGTATCAAATCACTAAGACTATGAGATACGGATCAAGGTGGATAAAAAAGCCATTGAAATCCTAATAAATATGGTGTGTGTTCGATACAAACTTGTATCATAAAAAAAAGAAGGAAACAAAAAATAGAAGCAAATGACAAAAGTAAAGTTTAGAAATTAAAATGATCAAGAAGAAAGCCGAGGGAGAGGGTTTAGCCAGCGTGGGAGCACGTACTGTGAAAAGTAGAGACTGCGAGTAGCACCGCATTCTGGACTGGAAAAAGTTAAGTCGATGGAGTCCATATACTATTTGCAACCACTAAGTCGCAAGATGCAACCATCCACTACAAGAAAACACCCGGATTTCCGACGGCATTTCCGACGGCTATAATCCGTCGGAAATTTTCGACGGCAAACCGNTAATTTCCGTCGGAATTCCGTCAGAAATTTCTGACGGATTATAGCCGTCGGAAATCCCTCGGGCATTTCCGACGGATTTCCGAGGGAATATCGACGAACCTGAATTCCCTCGGAAATCAGTCGGAATTTTCCGAGGGATTTCCGACGGCTATAATCCGTCGGAAATTTCCGACAGATTTTCTGACAGATTTCCGACGGAAATTAATCCCCCCGGCTAACCGTAGATCCCACGGCTAACCGTATATCCCTACGGCTAAAACCGTAAACCCCCCGGCTAACCATAGATCCCCACTGCTAAAACCGTAAACCCCCCGACTAACCGTAAATCCCCCCGGCTAACCGTAAATCCCCCCTCCGGCTAACCGTAAACCCCCCGGTTAAAATCGTAAATCCCCCCGGCTAACCGTAAATTCCCCCGGCTAACCGTAAATCCCCCTGGTTAAAACCGTAAATCCCACCGGCTAACCGTAAATCCCCTCTGCTAAAACCGTAAATCCCCTGGCTAACCGTAAATCCCCCCGGCTAACCGTAAATCCCCTCGGTTAAAACTATAAATCCCCCGGCTAACCGTAAACCCCCCGGCTAACCGTAAATCCCCCGGCTAACCATAAATCCCCCTGGTTAAAACCATAAACCCCCGGCTAACCGTAAATCCCCTCGGCTAAAACCGTAAATACCCCCGACTAACCGTAAATCCCCCCGGTTAAAACCGTAAATTCCACCGGCTAAAACTGAAAATGCCTCGGCTAAAACCCAAAACTGGAAATTTTCGACGGATTTCCGACGGCCTATGATATTTTGTAAAATACAAAGTATAAAACTCATCAAATAAAAATACTAGCATCCGTCGGAAATCCTTCGGAAATTTCTGACGGATTTCCGACGGCCTATGATATTTTGTAAAATGCTAAGTACAAAACTCATCAAATAACCGAAAATACTAGCATCCGTCGGAAATCCGTCGGAAATTTTCGACGGATTTCTGACGCATTCTAGTATTTTCGGTTTTAGCCGAGGCATTTACCAAGCCGTCTCGTATTTTAGAAAATATCATAGGCCGTCGGAAATCCGTCGGAAATTTCCGACGGATTTCCGACGTTTTAGGATATTAAACTTCTAATTTACAAAATTTTGAACACACTTGGTCTTCATATGTGTAGAAGTAACAAATCTAAACTACTTTCTGTAAAAAAATTCAAAGAATCAAACATTTTAAACTTTTTAATTGAAACCGAAGCAATCTCGTACATGTCGTTAGATGTTCTAAGTATTTTTATGAATGCTTGATATCGTTCATCGATTGATTTTTACAAAATCGTATATAAGTAAATACCACAAATGGTTATTAAACATGAAAATTAATCAAAATTTTCATTTTTAAACCGTATACCCTAAATCTGTCGGAAATCCGTCGGAAATTTATAAATTTTACCCGGGAAATTGAACCGCTTAACGAAAATCGTTTAAAATTGAAGCGGTTAATTTATTTTGATTTCCGACGGGTCGGGCTGTCGGAAACGACGTAAATTAAAATTCCAATACCAATTCATCTCTTCATTCTCGTAAATCTCTCCTTCTCTCTTCAATCTTCTTCTTCTCTCTTCTTCTTCTCCCCTCTTCTTCTTCTCCCCTCTTCTTCTTCCCTCTTCTTCTCTCCCCTCTTCTTCTCGATCTCTTCTCCCCTCTTCTTCTTCTTCAGCCGCCTCGCCGCCGGAGCTCATCCTCGTCGCCGGAGTCTCAACCGCCAAAACCCAATGTAAGACCTTTTTTTGTTTTGTATTTAGATTTGTTGATGGATTTGCGTTTTTAGATTGTTGGTTGGTTTGATTTGGTGTTTGTGGTCTTATATTTAGGTTGGATTTAGATCTAGATTGATATATTTCTTGAAATTTTTGGATGTGGATTTAGATTAGGATTTTAGCTTAGGTTATATATCTATAAATTTTAAAAAACGTTTTTGAAAATTTATATATATGAATATATTTATGAAAAGCGTTTTATAAAATTTAGATATATGAAAAAACATTATATATATATATAGGTATTTTAAAAACGTTTTATATATATAGTTATATTTTAAAAACGTTTTTTTGTAAATTGTTTTATATATATAATATGTATATAAAACTTTTTCATATAAATGTAAATTTTAAAATAACTTTTTTATATAGTTATATATTAAAAACGTTTTTTATAATTTTTTATATAATTAATATGTATATAAAACGTTTTTTTATAAATGTAAATTTTATTTTATATAGTTATATATTAAAAACGTTTTTTGTAATTTTTTTATATATTTAATATGTATATAAAACGCTTTTTATATAAATGTAAATTTTAAAAAAAACTTTTTTATATAGTTATATGTAATTTTTTATATATTTAATATGTATATAAAAAATGTTTTATATATATATATGTAATGCTACAATGGTTTTTGTAAGTATGATATATATTAAAAACGTTTTTTGTAAGTATGATATATATATATTTAAGTTTATAAAACATTTTTTATATATATGTAATGTTACAATATTTTTTATGTAAGGTTTTGTTTTTTTACATGTATTGATTGTTTATATAAATTTCCAAATGATTTCGTTTGTTTTTTTTTAATTGCTGTAGGTCTTACGTGCATTTTGCTAGTGACCATGATGGCGGTTCGAGGCAAGGAGGTCGTCGGCCGGGGTTTGGTAAGGTTGCGACCCAATCCGCTTTTTCTTCGGCCGGTTTCTCGATGGATGAAGACCTTATCCGGCAAAACGAAGAGCTCACGGCGAAGGTCACGGTATTGGAGGACAAGCAAACGAAGTGAACGGATTTCTTCAAGACGAAGTTCCCGGACATGCCGCCGGATCTATTTTGATTATGTTTTTTTTACGTAATTTCAACTTTTTCTAAAACTTTTAAATATTGTTGTTTTGTAAGATTTTATTTATATAATTAATTATCGTTTTTTTAAATCATTTAATTTATTTAATTTAATTAATATATAATTTTAATAAATATTAATTATATATATATATATATATATTAAATATTAAAAAAAAATAACAAAACATCCGTCGGAAATCCGTCTGAAATTTCCGACGGATTGAGAACGCCCACCGACGGGCAAGTCGTCGGAGACCCGTCGGTAAATAATCCGTCGGAAATCCGTCGGTAAATAGGCCGTTGGAAATTCCTCGGAAATCCGTCTGTAAATAGGCCGTCGGTAATCCGTCGGTAAAAATCCGTCGGAAATCCGTTGGAAATTCTCTGTTGGAAATCCCTCGGATTATCGTCGGAATTATTTCCGACGGATAACTCGTCGGAATTCCATCGGTAAATAGGCCGTCGGAAATCCGTCGAAAATTTCTTACGGATTTTCTTTTCCGACGAGATAGAACCGACGGGCAAAATCCGTCGGAAACCCGTCGGAACCGCCCATTTCCGACGGATTTTGCCATCGGTTCTAGCGTGTTTTCTTGTAGTGATCTATACACTTGTTGTTCTCCTCCGACCCCTCCGTGTGAAGCCTATACTTGAGAGTCGTCAAGTTTAACTCGACCAGGCCGTTCTTTTTCCTACTCCACATGTACATGATATTGGAGTACAAAGGATGCATCACCACGGGGAAAAAATCGGAACCAAGCCTGAACAAAGACGTAGGTTTTTGCCACGTCAGCATCCATGACGCGTTAGGATCTTGATTACAGTACTTGACCAGCCTCCAAACCCTGATTGTAGGGCATCCATTAGCATTGGAAACGTTGCAGTACATCACGAATGTAGGACCAGAAATTCGCACAATAGACATGATGAGATTTAATCACGATTATATAAATAAACAGTAAGGAACAGACGATTCATAAAACGATAAAGCAGTAAATAAATCTAAGGAGGCGAGATGAATCTCTTTCCTTAACTCAAAAAATCTTCCGTAGTGCGGCGGATTATAATAGATCCATGAGTCCCAGGATACAACCAAATGAATTTGTATCATCTACACTTGATATCAGATCTGTCGAACATTATAACTACGATACTCTCGAATAAAGACTTACTCTAAGCTGTAGAGAATTGAAGGAACTTTTTCTTTTGTAAGTGTGTTTTCTGTGTGTGATTGGATACCTTTCTCTCAAGAGAGGCGATCCTATATATAGGAGAAGATCATAGAGGAAATTATTTCCAACTAGCGATGTGAGACTTTTTACATGTCCCTCACTTTTCATTTTTTAAGGTTTTTTCTTTTTTTAGGTTTTTCCTTTTCTTAAGACTTTTCCTTTTTTGTAAGCTTTTCCTTTTTTAAGGCTTTTCTTTTTTTTAAAGGTTTTTCCTTTTTTACATTCACAAGGCTTTTTTACTTAGCCCAAATGTCTCATTTCAATTCACACATACACATATTTATAAAGCCCTCAAGCTCTTATAAATTTTGTTCCAACAATCCCCCACATGAATAGAAATGACTCTAAACATATGAAAATTAAACGTCCTAGACTTTACTAGACATACTTGACTAGACTCGACTAGACGTAGACAGACTTTCGAGAGTATACGAAAATGTAACTGTCACTGAATGGTAGCATTTTTCAGCTTTGAACCAAACAATTTTAATATATGTTGCGTTTACTCGGCCAGGAGGTGAACATGATGTCTTGAACCACCCGGATTTTGATGTAAACTGATACAACAGATATCGCACAGAGACACTTTCTCGTAGAACTTTGTTCTCTATTGGGTTCATTTTGGCCTTGAACATTCCTGGTTTTTTCGTGAGTGAACTTGGAGAATATAGCCTTATCCTTCATTCTCCTAGAAACGGCCCCATTTCACACTTCACAAGGTGATATTTTATTAGCTTGTTTTCAGAAGTGTCCTGTCACACTCCACTATCTACACAGCTATGCAATCATTAAAAGCCAACGCTTATCCTCACTATCCACAGGTAGCACTGTTTTATCATCCTAGGAACTGGGCAGAGACATAGTCTCACAGTGCTCAAAATTCGAATTAGTTTAATTTTGTTTCCCTTTGAACCTAGATCTTGGGATCTCCAGTCACATAGGTGGGGTATCTGTCAAATGTCATCTTTTTCTATATGCTTTAAACCCATTCCTTTAGATGATTTAACAAACTTGATCTCAAGGCTAACTTTTTGGGAAACAGATCCGCTAAGTTATCAGCCGTTTTGAGATCAGTTGTCTAAATGGTCTTATATCATTCTCGAGATTTGCCATTTTATAACTTACTCAGTGCCTGAGAGATAGCTCACTAACTTTCATAGTGTACACATAATGCTGGCACTGGTTTTCCCACATCGGGATATCTTCCACAAAGTTTCGAAGCCATTCTGCTTCCTTTGCAGCTTTATCTAAAGCTATAAACTTTGACTCCTTGTTTGGAAGATTTCCAGGATACTGCTGCACCACCAAGAAAAATTATTATCCACTTATAATATCTGTCAGGTTTACTAGGCCAAGAGGTGAACATAATGTCTTGAACCCCCAGACTTTGATGTAAAACAAGACGACATATAACGATGGATAATTCAACATTCTAGTTATGGTTTTCCACAGAGTATGACCTGGATTACTCATGTAGCGACTTGAATACGCTAGCTCGGATCTAGTACGATTCATTAAGTACTTTAGACTTTCGATAATTCTTGCATATACCACTTGTGATACAACTTTACCACAATTGGAGTTTTTTGCAAACTTGTTTGAGTAGTTCTCAAACCATTCTAGAGTCTTGAGACAAGATTATCCACTAATCTTATGTCTATCAAACTTCCCACTAAACACATTCTTAGTGTGCTGGATTATGTCCTTCTTGCTTCCATGATGAACATGTTATCTTATAAACATAACAAAACGTATCCATGTGGAGTACTTTTGATGTATATCACCTTAAGTGATTTTGAAGCTATTTTACATCACTTTGTTGTCAAACTTTCCAAGCTATTGCTTAGGAGCTAACTTAAGCTCGTATAAGGACTTTGCAAGTCTACTTATTTTCTTTCCTTGTTCAGGAGTGACATAACACTCGGGTTGTTTCATGTAAAGGCAGATTTCACATCCATTTGATGGATTACAAGATCTCATATTGCTGTGATTCCAATCAGCATACGACTTTAGCCTTTGATCTAAGGTCCAATGCCCGTCAAGCATCGATCGATACCTCTAAAAACGTAAGAACCCAAGAGATCAATTGCTTGCCTCAATTCGTGAGGTACTAGAGCTTATCCTTTACTTGGATGTCTGGTATATCTAATTTATACACCAGAAAGCAATCATCACTATATTGTGTGCATATGCAATGAAGATACAATCCACCATTTTTTGTCCGGTTGTCACCTTCTTAGGTGGTTGCTAGGCACCCCCACACTTTCATGTATTTGTATAAAAACACATTACTTTTCCAAAGTTCACATGAAACATTTCCAGTGACTTTGTGTGGTATTTAGTTCAGGGTATAACTTGCAGTAAGCAATGCTTCCCCCACATTTCTGGACTAACCCATATTTTTTAGGAATAATGAGTTCATCAAATAATTCGGTAATTTATTATGAAACTCCATTAGATTCCAGTGAATAGGGATAATACCATGTTCATGTCCTCTATCACTTCAAACTATGTTGATAGTTCTCTCGAGTTGATTTTTCAACCTCGAGTTTATACTCCTTGAGAGTTTATTGCTTCTTAGCAATTAGACATAACTATATTTCGTACAATCCTCAATGAAAGTCACAAAATATTTCTCACCACCTTTTGTATGAGTCAAACCAAGAGGTTCGCTCGACGATGGTGTTTTAGTGAGTTTGGTTGGAACGCAAACCTCACACTTATCTTTGCTTATTTTGTATTCCGGAATCTCATTCAATCTACGTATAGATTCGAATATAATGTGACTGAAACATTCAGATCGAATACTAAAAGATTCTGTACCATAAGCAAATGATTCTTTCTCATTAATGTCAACAACATTGGTTACATTAATTTAAAGTCCGACTGTCTCAACGTTAATTTGGACCAGTCCGTCTTTAATATAGACAACATTCTTTGTCGATACACGCTAATCAGCCTTGTCATTGACGATGAATTCGTGCCTAATTAGCTTTGTGCCCTAATTAAGATTTTTATGCATCTCTAGCACATGCTTTACATTAGTGAGAGTGAGCTTCTTTAAGAACTCAACTTCAGCACTATGATTAAATTCTTGTCATTATTTATGGTAGGAGGGAAACATTCCCATATCAACGCATATATGAGCTATTACATTGGTATAATACCACCACTCATTTGGGTTATGCTCAACCATATTGACTCCGAGGATGACATTACACATGTCTATCTCGACTAAATTGGCTTCAGCCATTCCATTGTCTTTTACACCACCGGATCTAACAATGATCACATCGGTGTTGTTAGTCATATTGAAATTTGATTTTGTTCAAGAGAATCAAACCAAATTAATATACTAACCAATACCCAACTCTCAAGTTAAAGGGTAAAATTAAATTCGATTTCTAAAATTAATTCAGAAAATTCGCAATTTAATAAACTTAATATAATATCAAATTGTATTAGTTTTTCTTGAAAACATATCAAGAATCGCAAGAGGCCTGCTAATTTAGCCCCAATGATTTAATTAACCGATTAAATCAGCCTCCAATACTTAATTGAACATCAATTAATTATTCCAAAATAACAAATTTTTGGAAACATAGTATTGAGCTATTTTTCAACATACTGCAACTTAACACGTCTTTAAACTAAAGACTGTTTAATGATTTCAACGTTGCATCAATTTACTTATTAAATAATTAAACATTAAGAGTATTCGATGAGAATCTGAAATTCTTTCTTTTTGATTTTGAAACCGCAGTTTTAAAACCGATTATGAAATCGTTTTAGAATCGCTATCACGCGTTCTAATCTGAGCCTCTGGAGAGCGTTCGCTGATTCGTTTCTTGAATCACGTTTGATAAATGTTTTAGCCAATTTTACGAGAAACGCTGTGAGACGTTCTTAAATGCTAAACGACGCGGGATTAGTATCGCAAAGTTGTCACTTGTCGAACCGTTTATAAACGTCCGCGAACTCATATAATAATGAGACGATTATTATCTGTGACTAATAAACCATCACCCTTTTATTGATGATATTTATCGATACGGAATTAAAATTTTAATTTAAGATCCGTTTATCGAAACAACTAGAACCGCATGTGCGCATTCTAAAGTTTTGAACCGCAAACGTGCGTTCAAGTTCGAACCTCTTCAGAGTGTTCGTCAAAACGGTTTCACGAAACACGTTTGATTAGCCTTTCTTCAAACCGTTCTAAACGAGTTTGATGTTAGGTGTTCGCAAACCCTAACCCAGGAAGCGTTTTAAAACGTTCCATTCGCTTGTACTCAAGCTTTACATTTGTACTGAGATATAGTTAAAAATCGTAATTCTAATCCTGATATCGAACCAAACAGCACTGGTGTCGATCGATACTCCTTGGTATCGAGCGATGCATCACTGTTGTCGATCGATGCTCGATGCACATATTGTGTCAATCGATGCATCACTGGTGTTGATCGTTGCTCGATGCACATACTGTGTCAGTCGATGCATCACTGGTGTTGATCAATGCACACCCAGTGTCGATCAATACACCCTAGGTGTTGATCGATGCAAGTGAATCTTTCACAGGATCGATCGATGTAGACCCAACTTGGTCGATGCATAGTATCGATCGATGCGCCTCAGTGTCGATCGATACAAACTTTTGCATAGTATCGATCGATACACCTTAGTGTCGATCGATACAACTTTTTGCATAGTATCGATCGATACACCTCGGTGTCGATCGATACAACTCGATGCAAAGTATCGATAGATGCACCTTAGTGTCATCCGATACAACTGTTTGCATAATATCGATCGATGCACCTCAGTGTCGACCGATACAACTTTTGTCTAGTATCGATCGATACCATAAGGTGCCGATCGATACTTACAAGGCTTCGATCGCAATCGAACCTATCAAGAACCACAAGGTGCGTTCGTTGATTACACCGTTCATTAATCGCAATTAAAGA
>PKML01043506.1:294464-312660 GCA_002933935.1 Eutrema yunnanense | reverse complement strand
TTGTTGCTCCTCGAAGTCACTTGTGGTTCTTGTAGACCGGTCATACTCATCACCATATGTACCATCACTCAAAGCAAGGTTCTCAACCAACTCCATTGCTTCGTTCACGTATTTGCCTAAGAAGTTTCCATTAGAAGCGGTATCAAGCAACATACGGATCTTAGGAAGTGCTCCGCGGTAGAGTGTGCTCAAGAGGGAAGCATCCGAAAATACATGATGAAGGCATTGCGATGTATAGCCCCTAAACCGCTCCCATGCTTCATTGAAGCTCTCATTTGCACGTTGAGTGAAGCTTGAGATTTCATTCCTTAGCTTAGCCGTTCTAGAGGGAGAGAAAAACTTGGCAAGGAATGATGTCTTGCATTGGTCCCATGAAGTGATAGAACCGTGGGAAAGGTTCTTTTCCCATTGTCTTGCCTTGTCTCCAAGAGAGAATGGGAACAACCTTAGCTTAAAGCTATCCTCCGAGACTCCATTCATCTTTGTCGAGCCACAAATCCGGTCAAAAAGATCCAAGTGATCAAGTGGATCATCCACCGTCAAGCCATGGAATTTGTTGCTTTGTACCATGTTGATGAAGCTAGCTTTGACCTCAAAGTCATTGGTCTCAACCGGTGGTGCTCGAATGCCTTGGCGGTTGACATGAGCATTGCCCGCATCACCCGCTCCAACTATGTTAGGACCATTATGAGCGGGTGGGTGGTGGTTTCCATTACCACCATTTGCTCCTTGATGTGGAGCATAAGCAACGTGGTCATTACCACCATCCGGGTTCACTTGCACGTTTTCCATACCAAGCCTAGCAATGTGCACAACCTGTTCTCTATCTCTTCTTGCTCTAAGACCGCGGTGTAGAAGGTTGATGTCGTCTCTTGGCTCAACAAGATTGATGTTTCCTTTAGAACGCAAGTTCATGCACTTACAAGAGAGAGCTAGAAGGAGAGATTAGTAAACAAAAGAAAGAAAAAGGCTTAATCTCAAAAAGAAGTAAAATCCTAATGTCGAAAGCTAAACCCAATTGGCAACGGCACCAAATTGATAAATGGATTTTTACCTATATCAATTACCTAAAATGCCTATTCAGCATAAAAGGATCGAACCAAGGGTTAAGTTTCAAGCACTAGGAATACATACTACTAAGTGAGTTAAGCAAGCAAGCAAATAGGGGTTTGTGATTAAGAAGCTAAAATGAAAACAAAACAAGCTAAAGCAATAAACAAGTGATGCAATTCAATGAACAAAAATGAATCCAAGGATAGGGTTATTGAAATAGAGTGATCCAAGTCTTAATTGTGATGTCTAAAGCTTTATCAAGACTAATCCCTAGGTAATAGATCCTAATTTAGACTAATCCTATGTCTAGGCACTAATCACTTTGCTAATCATTAATCCCATTAGCAAATTATCATTTGTGGAACAACCATTAGCAAGCCTTGAGAACATATAAACAAGATCAACCAAATAATCACTCTAGACAACTAATCCCTTAGGCTAGAAATGAAAATCTCTTGAAAAGTTCCTCTAGGCATTTCATCAAACACCTTGTGTGCATGAAAATGCCTCATGTCTAGATCCACTTTCCCAAGCTAGATCCATCATTAAAATCACTTAACAAGAAAGGATCAAAGATATTCTACCCTAAGACATCACAAATCAAGCCTTGGA
This sequence comes from Eutrema yunnanense, assembly GCA_002933935.1. NCBI lineage: Eukaryota > Viridiplantae > Streptophyta > Magnoliopsida > Brassicales > Brassicaceae > Eutrema > Eutrema yunnanense. Next base: position 310,995 of record PKML01043506.1, on the reverse strand, counting down.
TCATCTAATTCTACCCCATCCCTAGATCCTAAAGAACTACTCAAACCCCATAAAGGACCTCTCAAAATCGATGGAGAAAGAGAGAGAATCCATGGATGGTTCTTGTGTAATCAAAGAAGAGACGAGATAGGAAGAAGAGATTCAATCAAAGAAACAATCAATTGCATAAATTAAAGGATCTCTCTCTCCAAAAATCTATTTCTCTCCTAAAGGGGAAGGTATTTTTGAACAAAGAAAGCATAAGAATGAAAACTAGGGTTTTTGGGTTTATAAATGAAAATGGGCGAACCGGGTCAACCCGGAACAAACTGGGTATTGACCCGGTTGGATCTTGGATGCGTCTTCGATAAATTCTAGGCATCTCCCTAGCCTGATGTCCAAATGACATGATTTTCGATTGTGTGAACAGCTAACTCTTCCCTCTACAACTTTTATGAAGGCCGGAGAGGCTGAATATGATTGGAAGAACTTCGTTTTACCGGTTCTTTGGACGATGTCATCTCTTCTCGGCCAGGCAGATCATGCTTTAGTGTCTTGGCCATAAAATCCGATCCAGAGGTCCAAATGATATGATTCAAACTCCTGTGTAAATCTGATTCACTCCTCTACAAGTTTCATGAAGACCACTGGAGTTGTTTCATATCGGAAGGCCTTCGTTTTTCGGGTTATTTGGACGGTTTCATCTTCTCTCGGCCAGACGGACATACCTTCAGTAAATCCGTCTTATCTCCTTATTCATACGTCCAAATAACCAGTTGCACCGACCAGTGACCTCGGTATTGAAGAAACCGTCTCGGCCAGGCGGACCTATCTCTGGTAAATCAGCCATATCTCTCAAACCACACGTCCGAATGACTTGATTACAACTCCTATGGTTAGAGGACTCATCGGGCTACAACTCTCATGCAGACTCCAAGAGCTGGATCAAATCGGATCGCCTTCTTTTGATCGGTTCTTTGAGACTTTCTGGATGGTTCCTCTTTAGTCTTTAAGCACCAAATCTCCAAACGCCACCAAACGCCACCAAGTGTCTCCAAACACCTAGACAACTCCTCAAAGACATGTAAAAGACTCACTAGGACCTAATGCAGCTCCTAATACTCTAAGTGGGACAAAACAAGTATGAAATGCCATGAAGATCCAAGTAAGTAATCTAAAACCTACATGATATGCATGCTTAAACTATGCAAATTATGGACACATCATATCGATCGATACCAAGCCGTGTGTCGATCGACACTAGATGTTCCAGCAAGATAACTTCTTGTTTTTCTTTATTCTATTCTGTTCTTTTGTTTTCTTTTACCTACTCTAGGCTAGATAACACTGGGGACAGTGTTGTTCAAGTCTGGGGGAGGTGTCTGCTGACATTGTGTTTGTTTTCCTTAAAGTTAGTTGTTTTATCGAGTCAAAATCGTTTTAGCGTTTATTGAGTCAAAACTTGTTGGAGATGATGATCATGTGCTTGAATTGTTGTTTTGATTTTGTTTTTGAGTGACCAGTGTTGCAGGATCAGCTTTAGATCGACTAATGAAAAATCCAAGGACTGACCAGTTGACTAGAAAACATCCATGTCTCCAGCAGAGTTCTTCTGAAGCCTGAGCCAAATTTTTGCACTTCATCGATGTGGTTAGTGTTTACAGAGCTTGATTCATCATTCATATCTGACAAAGGAACCAATATGTTTAAAGTAATGGTATCTCTCTCCCCTGTTATAAGTTGATAAATAAGAGCATAAAAGATTGAAATAATTTTCTTCTGAGTAGAGGGCTAGGAAATTTCCAGCGATCCCATTATTCTACTTAAGAGGGAATGATCACACAAAGGTTGAAAGCGAGATTAGGAAAATTTCCCGTGATACCACTATTCGCCTAAACCTTTGATACATAGAGAGGGAAGAACCGGGGATTCGGTGGCAAACACCATCAATACTCGCGTTTCGGACCTTGATGTGTACATGCAGATCTAAATAAAAAAGAGAGAACATAATAAGAAATAAGTCTGGGGGAGAGAAAGTGATACAAAAAGTGTGAAAATAGGTGGTTCCTTGTCATGATATTGTATGGTAAAGAGTCTAGAATGTTCTTGAACATTGGCTGCAGCAATGAAACTGGCGATGAATGCTTTATTTGAACAATGCTGCGAGATAATGTGTGGAGTCTGGAAAAGCTGTGAATGTCTACGGAGAAGTACATGGTGAGATCAAAAGCTGGTTAGGGGACATTTGGGTGCTTGGGAAAAGGATCTTTGCGATGGTTCCTAAATAGGTGAGTCTCCGTGTTTTCAAACTTCTTTCTCTGGTTTAGTCTTCTATTTGCTTGAGGGCAAGCAAATGCTAAGTCTGTGGGAGTTGATATATCATGGTTTTTACCCCTTTTAGGCAATGATATAAGTCTGTTTTATAGAGTCTTTCTGCTATTTCGTAGTGTTTTAGAGTCTTTTACAGGTTTCAGCACGTTTGGAGCATAATTGGAGATATTGGAGCTTTCTGGAGCATTTTGGAGCAAAGCTGAAGTTCGTGTTGCTGAGTACCCGATTTCACGTCAAGCATCGATCGATACCTCCTTGGTATCGATCGACACTCATCGAGGCAGACACGACCCGCTACTTTAATGAAGAGTTGAAGAATTGCAACTTGGTCCAAAAGTCTTTAATATTTACGAGAAGCCCCAAAACGTGATTTAGGTTATTTATAGGGATTTTACAGCCACTTTGTTGGCTATGCTTTATTTTCTAAGCTTTATTCTACTTTGACTCTACTTTTGGTTTCTGGAGAGACAACTCTGAACTCCTGTTTTTATTGATTTCTTTGATGATCTATTCAATCATGTTGCTTTCAATCTCCATGTCTGAGTAGATCCACTTTAGGTTCAGGGTTCTCATAAGTGTTTTCTATGAATGCTAGGTTGATTAGTTTATTAGGATTCACCATCTGAATTAATTCTTCGCTTAGGTTGTGTTCAAAGCTTGATCTTAGAATAATTGATTAGGCACGACAGTGCGATTAATTACCTGATAGAACCTTAGGTGAGCAAATTGATTATTCGCAAAGAGATTTGGTTTAATTGATTTGTGAACATANTATTGATTTCTTTGATGATCTATTCAATCATGTTGCTTTCAATCTCCATGTCTGAGTAGATCCACTTTAGGTTCAGGGTTCTCATAAGAGTTTTCTATGAATGCTAGGTTGATTAGTTTATTAGGATTCACCATCTGAATTAATTCTTCGCTTAGGTTATGTTCAAAGCTTGATCTTAGAATAATTGATTAGGCACGACAGTGCGATTAATTACCTGATAGAACCTTAGGTGAGCAAATTGATTATTCGCAAAGAGATTTGGTTTAATTGATTTGTGAACATATCAAACCTGATATTAAAGCTGATTTAGACTTTAGGATTCGCAAAGAGATTTGGAATTCCTAGGATTTAGATTTAGATAATTCTCGCAACGACAGTTGGTTAATTATACCTTAGTGATTTGAGTTCAAGAACCGCGCTAAATCTGAATCCTGTTAATTAGTTTATCTGCATTCATTGATTTCCTGAGAAATACCCTAAATCTATCTTTCTCCAATTGAACTTACAACTCTTTACTGTTTATTGTTTTTGTTTCATCTGATTTGCTTAGCTTGATTCGATACTATACAATCTATTGTGTGATTTCTATGAGTCCTTGTGTTCGACCCCTACACTTACTACAACAACTGCTTTAGTATATTTAGGGTATTAATTTGAGCATATCACAAGTGGGAGTGGTTTCAGGTCATTCCCATCAGGTTCAAGAGATGTGTTAGATTTACTAAAGTGATGTCATTACCGGAAAATGCAGCTACAATCTGAAGCGGCTTAAAGATCATGTCAGATGGAATCCTTCTCCTGCCCAGCTTAATCTTAAATTTGGTCACAAGATAGAAAATTGAGTTATTTTCACTTGAGAATTGGATTCATCTCATTCCGAGCCATGGTGAAAGAGCTATGACCAAATTAGTGAAGACATGTCAGAAATTTCTCAGAAAATTACAAATCCCTCGCAAATCCCTCAGAAATTTCGAAGGGATTTCTGACGGCTATTTAAAGATCCAGTCGGTTGACCGTCTTGCCCTTTAATTTAGCTTGGTATCTCTTCATGAAACTTATACGAAACTGAGCTTTCTCTCAAGTGGAAGTGGTTTCAGGTCATTCCCATCAGCAGTTCAAGAGATGCGTTTGATTTACTAAAGACATGTCAATACCAGAAAATGCAGCTACAATCCCAAGCGGCTTAAAGATCATGTCAGATGGAATCCTTTTCCTTCCCAATTTAATCTTAAATTTGGTTACAAGATAGAAAATTGAGTTAGCTTCACTTGAGAATTGGATTCATCTCATTCCGAGCCATGGTGAAAGAGCTATGACCAAATTAGTGAAGACATGTCAGAAATTTCTCAGAAAATTACAAATCCCTCGGAAATTTCGAAGGGATTTCCGACGGCTATTTAAAGATCCAGTCGGTTGACCGTCTTGCCCTTTGATTTAGCTTGGTATCTCTTCATGAAACTTATACGAAACTGAGCTTTCTGTCAAGTGGGAGTGGTTTCAGGTCATTCCCATCAGGTTCAAGAGATATGTTAGATTTATTAAAGAGATGTCATTACCGGAAAATGCAGATACAATCTGAAGCGGCTTAAAGATCATGTCAGATGGAATCCATATCCTTCCTAGTTTAATCTTAAATTTGGTCACAAGATAGAAAATTGAGTTAGCTTCACTTGAGAATTGGATTCATCTCAATCCGAGCCATGGTGACTTAGCTATGACCAAATTAGTGAAGACATGTCAGAAATTTCTCAGAAAATTACAAATCCCTCGCAAATCGCTCACAAATTTCGAAGGGATTTCCGGTGGCTATTTAAAGATCCAGTCGGTTGACCGTCTTGCCCTTTGATTTAGCTTGGTATCTCTTCATGAAACTTATACGAAACTGAGATTTCTGTCAAGTGAAAGTGGTTTCAGGTCATTCCCATCAGCAGTTCAAGAGATGTGTTCGATTTACTAAAGACATGTTATTACCAAAAAATGCAGCTACAATCCGAAGTGGCTTAAAGATCATGTCATATGGAATCCTTCTCCTTCCCAGTATAATCTTAAATTTGGTCACAAGATAGAAAATTGAGTTAGCTTCACTTGAGAATTTGATTCATCTCATTCCGAGCAATTGTGAAAGAGCTATGACCAAATTAGTGAAGACATGTCAGAAATTTCTCAGAAAATTACAAATCCCTTGCAAATACCTCGGAAATTTCGAAGGGATTTCTGACGGCTATTTAAAGATCCAGTCGGTTGACCGTCTTGTCCTTTGATTTAGCTTGGTATCTCTTCATGAAACTTATACGAAACTGAGCTTTCTGTCAAGTGGGAGTAGTTTCTGGTCATTCCCATCAGGTTCAAGAGCTGTGTTAGATTTACTAAAGAGATGTCATTACCGGAAAATGCAGCTACAATCTGAAGCGGCTTAAAGATCATGTCAGATGGAATCCTTTTCCTGCTCAGTTTAATCTTAAATTTGCTCACAAGATAGAAAATTGAGTTAGTTTCACTTGAGAATTGGATTCATCTCATTCTGACCATGGTGAAAGAGCTATGACCAAATTAGGGAAGACATGTCAGAAATTTCTAAGAAAATTACAAATACCTCGCAAATCCCTCGGAAATTTCGAAGGGATTTCCATCGGCTATTTAAAGATCCAGTCGGTTGACCGTCTTGCCCTTTGATTTAGCTTTGTATATCTTCATGAAACTTATACGAAACTGAGTTTTCTGTCAAGTGGAAGTGGTTTCAGGTCATTTCCATCAGGTTCAAAAGATGTGTTAGATTTACTAAAGAGATGTCATTACCGGAAAATGCTGCTACAATCTGAAGCGGCTTAAAGATCATGTCAGATGGAATCCTTTTCCTGCCCAGTTTAATCTTAAATTTGGTCACAAGATAGAAAATTGAGTTAGTTTCACTTGAGAATTGGATTCATCTCATTCCGAGCCATGGTGAAAGAGCTATGACCAAATTAGTGAAGACATGTCAGAAATTTCTCAGAAAATTCCAAATCCCTCGTAAATCCCTCGCAAATTTCGAAGGGATTTCCGACGGCTATTTAAAGATCCAGTCGGTTGACCGTCTTGCCCTTTGATTTAGCTTTGTATCTCTTCATGAAACTTATACGAAACTGAGCTTTCTGTCAAGTGGGAGTGGTTTCAGGTCATTCCCATCAGGTTCAAGAGATGTGTTAAATTTACTAAAAAGATGTCATTACCGGAAAATGCAGCTACAATCTGAAGAGGCTTAAAGATCATGTCAGATGGAATCCTTCTCCTGCCCAGTTTAATCTTTAATTTGGTCACAAGATAGAAAATTGAGTTAGTTTCACAAGATATATCAACTCCCCCAGACTTAGCATTTGCTTGCCCTCAAGCAAATAGAAGACCAAACCAGAGAAAGAGGTTTGAAAACGCGGAGACTCCACTGTTCATGAACCATCGAAATGATCCTCTTTCCAAGTACCCATATATCACCAAATCAGCTTTTGATCTAACCACTATGTACTTCTCCGTAGACATTCGCAGCTTTTCCAGACTCCACACATTATCCCACCGCTTTGTTCAAGTAAAACCCTCATCGCCACTTTCATCGCTGCAGCTAATGTTCAAGAACATTCTAGACTCTTTATCAGACAATATCATGACAAGGAACCACCCTTTTTCACACTTTTTGTATCAATTTCTCTCCCCCAAACTTATTTCTTATTATGTCCTTTCTTTTCTTTTCAGCTTTGCATATACACATCGAGGTATGAGATGCGAGTATTGATGGTGTTTCCCACCAAATCCCCGGTTCTTCCCTCTCTATGCATCAAAGGATGTAGGCGAATAATGGTGATATGATCATGGACAGCAAGGAAGCTGAGGAAGCAGAAGCAGATAAAGAGCTTGAACCAGAGCTTGAACCAGTTGGAGTGATCACTCGATCCAGAGCTAAGAAGGTGGCAAGTGAAGCTCACTCACTCCTACTTCACTCATCACTCGATCTGCCATCATTACAAGTCTTCAACATCTCCATTTTGAAGACTACACCCGGTCCTGAAGACTAAGTAACTTAGGTGAGAAGTCTGTACTCTTTTCCCTTGTTGAGTTTTGTCCCACTGGGTTTTCTCAACAGGGTTTTTAACGAGGCAAATGAATCACTACGTCGAGTTACTTGGGAATCTCGGCCAATGGGTAATAATGTACAAGTCACATAGGCTATGTACTTAGTTGTTTAGAGGTGCACCTATTAGGAACCTTATGGTTGGGACGTCTCGCTGTTTTATTTAAATTTTAGACGCTTTGTTGTTTTAATTCAAACGTGCTGTAGTTTAGGGCTTGTCGATTTGAGTTGAGTTATAAAACTCAAATCACGCCTCCTTTGTTCTTTAGCGAAGATTTTAGATGCAATTGCACAACCAGAGATTGTCTTCTCTCAACATCGATTCTTAGATCATTCTCTTTGAATTCGAGTTTTCCATCACTTGTGAATCAGAAAACTCTACTATCTGTTCTCTCATCTAATCATCTGCAATCTATCCATAAAATCACTTCTATCAATCCCCTTCATCATCGCAAATCACCTTCATCGATTCAGCATCATCACAACGAACCATCATCATCGCGATCCCATTGTTGCAACACCATCTTTATCAGCCTTCCTCCGGAGTTGATCAAGCAGGGACGCATCAAGTGGTATCAGAGCTTGCTCTGGAACCAAGGCTGAGAAAATCCCTAACTCTACTCTCTAGTTTCGCGATTTTTGCAAAGTTTGAGACTTAGGGTTTGTTTTGCTTCGTTCGCGATTTGGTTAGTCTCTAGGGTTCGTCGCGATTTGTTCCCATTCGCATCATTCCCATTCGCATCATTCCCATTCGCATCATTCCCCTTCGCATCATTCCCATTCGCATCATTCACATCTGTTCCCATTCGCATCATTCCTAGGGTTCGTCGCGATTTGGTTTCGTTAGTTGTTGTCGCGGTTTGCTTAGATTGCTAGGATTGCCGAGTTCCGTTTGTTCCTTGTTAAGTCTTAGCATTAGTGTCTAGTTAATCATCTTAGGTCGATTAGAGTCTGTCCTAGGTTGTTGTTAGCCTGTTTCTGATCGCGAGTAGATTACCTTAGTTTCGCGATTTAGCTTGTCTTAGGTTAGCTAGTTTCGCGATTTGTGTCTCTAGGCTGCATCTTCTGTTTTGTTTCCAGTTTTGCATTTAGTTAGGTTCATATCATTAGTTGCTGCGTCTGCGTAACCTGCATCAATTAGAACCTGCATCAATTAGCACCTGCATCAACTAGAACCTGCATCAATTAGTACTTGCATCAAGGCTGTTTTTGCGATTTGTTTTCTTAAGACCAGATTACTGCGAGCTGTTGTTTGAATTTCAGGTACCATGGAGCTTTCAGCTGAGACCATGGCCGCTCTAAACAAAGCTATGGCAGAGCAAATTAGAGAGTCAAACCAAACTGTGACAACGCAGCTCACTCAACAGATTGAACAGCTCAAAGAGCAGTTTGAAGCTCAAATTAGTGGTATCCTCAAGGATCAGAGTGCAAGTGGAGATGAGTCTTCAGAGACACCAACTCCCTCAGAGGCTATGCGTATCACTAAGGGCAAGGGAAAGATGGGAGCCTCTTCTCGAAAGCTTAGGCCCGAGACCAGACCTACAGGTAATACCCATCGAAGTCAGCTTGGGAGCAGAGACAACCTGTCTAGGAAACGAGGAGAAGACCGAGCTGAAGTACCTCCAGTACAAAGACATCATCGAGGAGAGTATATAGCTGGGCACCGAGTTTTCATGGGAACTGATCCAGAATACTCTGCAGAAGAAGAAGAAGTTTCTGATCACAGTCTAGAAACAGTGAGAAGAAGAGCTGGGAACAGAGGAAACAACAGAGATTATGATCCTCTAAGACAGCAGTTCAACCACATCAAAATTCAGTATCCTGCTTTCTATGGCACCAATGATCCCGAAGTCTACCTTGATTGGGAAAGAAAGATGGAATCAAACTTTCTGGTCCAAGGTACATTTGCGCTTAACAAGGTGAAGATAGCTGTGTCTGAATTCAGTGGTTACGCACTCTTATGGTGGGAACAACTGGGAGTTACTAGACAACGACACGGAGAACCTCCTGTTACTACCTGGACTCAGTTAATCACGCAGATGAGAAAGAGATTCGTACCTGCACACTACCAAAGAGAGCTCCTACACAAGCTTAGACGTCTTATTCAAGGCACAAAATCAGTTAGAGACTACTTCCAGGAGCTGGAAACTTTGATGATCAGGGCTGACCTGAATGAGAGTGACGACATGGTACTGTCACGATTCCTTGGAGGATTAAACAGAGAGATTCAAGACAAGGTGGAATTGCAGAGTTATGGAGATTTACAAGAGCTGGTGCATAAGGCAGAACTGATCGAATCTCAGATTAAGAGGAGGATTGGACGAACGACGTTCACTCCTAGCATTCCGAAGCCAAGGGAAATCAGCAAACCTGCATACACCAGAGACACTAAGCCAGCAGCACCTGCTGTTAAAGAAGAGACCAGGACCGATTTTAAACCCAGAAATAGCGCATCAACAAGCCACATCAGGTGTTTTAAGTGTCAAGGCATGGGACATTACTCTAGAGACTGTCCTAACAAGAAGATGTTCCTGCTGCAAGAAGGAGGACAGATTGTCCCTCAAGATAGTTCAGAAGGCGAAACTGATATTGAGTCCTCAGAAGAAGAAGAAGAACCAGCAGCAGTAGGAGAAATGCTTGTAGCACGAAGAACACTAAGTGTTCAGGTTCATCCAGACGACAGAGAGCAGCGTGAGAACCTCTTCCATACTAGATGTGTAGTTCAAGACAAGGTCTGTACCTTGATTGTAGATGGAGGAAGTTGCACCAATGCTGCTAGTGAAGAGATGGTACAGAAGCTGAATCTGAAGACCACGCCTCATCCCAGACCGTATCAGCTACAATGGCTGAACAACAAAGGAGCTTTAACTGTTTCTCAGCAAGTGCTAGTCAAGCTAGCGATTGGAAAGTATGAAGATGAGCTGCTGTGTGATGTAATTCCTATGAAGTCAAGTCATGTTCTCTTGGGCAGACCGTGGCAGTTCGACAGAAGAGTTATTCATGATGGCTACACCAACAAGCAGTCCTTTGAGTTCAAAGGGCGCAAAGTCACTCTTCTGCCTCTAACACCGAGTGAAATCTACAAGGACCAGCTGCATATGAGTCGCCAGGATAAGGAGAAAGTGTCAAACAACCTCTACATCAACCACAGTGAATTCTCTGAACTCTTTGATCCTGAATTAACTACGTTTATGTTTGTGTACAAGGATATCCTTGTTAGTACTAACCAACCACAGGAGCTTCCTAGTGCTATGACAGAGATTTTGCAGGAATACAGGGATGTTTTTCCAGAAGAGACACCACCAGGCTTACCTCCAATTCGAGGAATAGAGCATCAGATCGATTTTGTACCAGGTTCTGCATTGCCTAACAGACCAGCATATCGAACTAATCCAGTAGAGACCAAGGAGCTGCAGAAACAAGTAGAAGAGCTGATGAGTAAAGGACATATACGAGAGAGTTTGAGTCCTTGTGCAGTACCTGTTCTGTTAGTTCCTAAGAAAGATGGAACGTGGAGGATGTGTGTGGACTGCAGAGCTATCAACAACATCACCGTGAAGTACAGGCATCCAATTCCGAGATTAGATGACATGCTGGACGAGCTGTGTGGGTCTACAATCTTCTCCAAAATCGATTTAAAGAGTGGGTATCACCAGATCAGAATGAAGGAAGGAGATGAGTGGAAGACAGCATTCAAGACCAAACAGGGACTCTACGAATGGCTGGTTATGCCGTTTGGTCTCACCAACGCTCCTAGCACCTTCATGAGACTGATGAATCACGCCTTAAGGTCATTCATTGGCGAGTTCGTGGTAGTCTACTTTGATGATATACTCATCTACAGTAAAGGTTTGGAGGAACATCTGAACCACATCAGATCGGTTCTAGATGTTCTTCGCTCTCAATCTCTCTTTGCTAATTTCTCGAAATGTTCTTTTTGCACTACTGAAGTTGTCTTCTTAGGTTTTGTTGTAGGCGCAGAAGGAGTTAAAGTAGACGAAGAAAAGATCAAAGCTATCAAGGACTGGCCAACTCCTAAGAACGTGGGAGAGGTCCGCAGCTTTCACGGCCTCGCAGGCTTCTACAGACGTTTCGTTCGCAACTTCAGTTCCATAGCTGCACCATTGACAGAAGTTATCAAGAAAGACGTGGGATTCAAGTGGGGAGACGCACAAGAGCAGGCTTTTACAGCCCTTAAAGAGAAGCTTATCAATTCACCTCTTTTAGTACTTCCTGATTTTTTGAAAACATTTGAAGTTGAATGTGATGCCTCTGGAATTGGTATTGGTGCTGTGTTGATGCAGGATAAGAAACCGGTGGCTTACTTCAGTGAGAAGCTGGGAGGATCAACCCTCAACTATCCTACATACGACAAGGAGCTCTATGCATTGGTTCGAGCTCTTCAAACGTGGCAGCACTACCTGTGGCCCAAAGAATTCGTCATTCACACAGATCATGAGTCCCTGAAGTACCTCAAAGGACAGCAGAAGCTCAACAAGAGACATGCCAGGTGGATGGAGTTCATAGAGACATTCCCATACATTGTTAAGTACAAGAAAGGTAAGGATAATGTAGTCGCAGATGCATTATCCAGAAGGTACACTCTTATCTCTACTTTGTCTGCAAAAATCGATGGATTTGAGCATATAATAGCCTTGTACAACACTGACCTCGATTTCGCTGAGAACTATGGCAAGTGTCATAAGTTTGCTTTTGAGAAGTACTTTAGGCAGGATGGATACTTGTTCTACAACAACAGGCTGTGCATACCACGAGGATCAGTCCGAGAGCTGCTCGTTCGAGAAGCTCATAGTGGTGGACTAGCTGGACATTTCGGCATATCAAAGACTCTACTTGCACTACAGGATCGTTTCTACTGGCCTAAAATGAAGTCAGACGTCGAGAAGGTTTGTTCTAGGTGTGCTGTCTGCAAGATGGCAAAGAGTAAAGTACAGCCTCACGGTTTGTATACTCCTCTACCTATTCCTTCTCAACCTTGGACTCATATATCTATGGATTTTGTATTGGGCTTACCTCGAACCAGAAATGGTAGAGATTCGATTTTTGTAGTTGTTGACAGGTTTAGCAAGATGGCTCACTTCATTGCTAGTCACAAGACAGATGATGCTGTTAGTGTAGCTAACTTGTTTTTCAGGGAGATAGTACGTCTGCACGGCATACCTCAAGAGATAGTGTCAGACCGAGACACCAAGTTCTTAGGACACTTCTGGAGAACGTTATGGGCAAAGCTAGGAACTAAGCTGGCTTTTTCCACAACTTGTCACCCTCAGACTGATGGTCAGACAGAGGTGGTGAACAGGACGTTGTCTACACTCCTCAGATCGTTGGTGAAAGATAACATCAAGTCATGGGAAGCCTGTTTACCACACGTGGAGTTTGCTTATAATCACGCTAAGCATTCTGCAACTCTCTTTTCTCCTTTTGAAATCGTTTATGGGTTTAATCCTCAATCACCTCTAGACTTGATCTCTTTGCCTTTAAGTGTTCAATGTAGTGTCGATGGTAAAGCCAAGGCTGTACAGGTCAGGGAGCTACACGCAAAAGCCAAGGAGAACATAGAGAAGAGGACTAAACAGTATGAGAAACAAGCAAACAAGGGCAGGAAGGAGATGGTCTTTGAAGAAGGCGACTTAGTATGGATTCATCTACGCAAGGACAGATTTCCAGAAGAGAGAAAGAGCAAGCTGATGCCGAGAGTTGACGGACCCTTTGAAGTCGTCAAAAGGATCAACAACAATGCCTATCAGATCGATCTCCAAGGTAAGTATAACGTATCTCCATCGTTCAATGTTTCTGACTTGCTTCCTTATCTTGCAGATTTCGATTTGAGGACAAATCCTTTTCAAGAGGGAGGAGGTGATATGATCATGGAAAGCAAGGAAGCTGAGGAAGCAGAAGCAGACAAGGAGCTGGAGCCGGTTGGAGTGATCACTCGATCCAGAGCTAAGAAGATGGCAAGTGAAGCTCACTCACTCCTACTTCACTCATCACTCGATCTGCCATCAATCCAAGTCTTCAACATCTCCATTTTGAAGACTACACCCGGTCCTGAAGACTAAGTAACTTAGGTGAGGATTCTGTACTCTTTTCCCTTGTTGAGTTTTGTCCCACTGGGTTTTCTCAACAGGGTTTTTAACGAGGCAGATGAATCACTACGTCGAGTTACTTGGGAATCTCGGCCAATGGGTAATAATGTACAAGTCACATAGGCTATGTACTTAGTTGTTTAGAGGTGCACCTATTAGGAACCTTATGGTTGGGACGCCTCGCTGTTTTATTTAAATTTTAGACGCTTTGTTGTTTTAATTCAAACGTGCTGTAGTTTAGGGCTTGTCGATTTGAGTTGAGTTATAAAACTCAAATCACGCCTCCTTTGTTCTTTAGCGAAGATTTTAGATGCAATTGCACAACCAGAGATTGTCTTCTCTCAACATCGATTCTTAGATCATTCTCTTTGAATTCGAGTTTTCCATCACTTGTGAATCAGAAAACTCTACTATCTGTTCTCTCATCTAATCATCTGCAATCTATCCATAAAATCACTTCTATCAATCCCCTTCATCATCGCAAATCACCTTCATCGATTCAGCATCATCACAACGAACCATCATCATCGCGATCCCATTGTTGCAACACCATCTTTATCAGCCTTCCTCCGGAGTTGATCAAGCAGGGACGCATCAAATGGCATCATAGGAAAATCCTAGCCTCGCTTACAATCCTTTGTGTGATCATTCCCTCTTAAATAGAATAATGGGATCGCTGGAAATTTTCCTAACCCTCTACTCAGAAGAAAATCATTTCAATCTTTTATGCTCTTATTTATCAACTTATAACAGGGGAGAGATATACCATAACTCTAAACACATGGGTTCATTTATCAGATATGAATGATGAATCAAGCTCTAAAAACACTAACCACATTGATGAAGTGCAGAAAACTGGTCAGTCTTTGGATTTTTCATTAGTCGATCTAGAACTGATCCTGTAACACTGTGCACTCAAAAACAAAATCAAATCAATAGGTTCAAGCACATGATCATTATCTCCAACAAGTTTTAACCCAATAAAACAAAGTTGACTCGATAAAACGACTGACTCTAAGAAAAACAAACGCAATGTCAGCAGACACCTCCCCTAGACTTGAACAACACTGTCCCCAGTGTTATCTAGCCTAGAGTAGGTAAAAGAAGACAAAAGAATAGAAGAAACAAAGAGAAACAAGAAGTTACCTTGCTGGACCATCGAGTATCGATCGACACACTTGACGAACCAATCAATCGCGATTGGTGTCGATCGATACCAATGGGGTATCGATCGACGCTTAGGCGATTTCGAGTTGCTCCTTGTTCATCCTGAAACAAAAACGAAAAATAACAGAAAATATTTATTAGACTCACCAGTGGGTTGCCTCCCACCTAGCGCTCGTTTAACGTCAATAGCTTGACTGTAACGCCATTCAGGCTGTTGGTGCATCATCCAAAGGCATTATCTGCCCTGTTGGAATCTCGGCTTTCACCCAATAGTGTTTCACCCTCTATCCATTGGCAGTGAACTCATCTCCTGTTGGGCTGATCAGCACGACAGCTCCATGTGGTCTGACCTCCTTGATGGTGAAGGGACCTGACCAACGAGAACGCAGTTTACCAGGAAACAATTGCAAACGAGAGTTATACAGAAGTACCTTGTCATTTGGCTCGAAGTGTCTGGAGATGATCTTCTTATCATGATAAGCCTTTGTTCTCTCCTTGTACAGCTTTGAGTTCTCGTAGGCGTGGTGCCTAATCTCATCCAGCTCGTTCAGCTGAATCAACCTCCTTTCTGCTGCAGGTTCGTTGCCCATGCTGCCTTGTGCTCAATCTCCACTGGAAGGTGACATGCTTTCGCATACATCATGTGAAATGGTGTAGTACCCAGCGGTGTCTTGAAAGCAGTCCTGTAAGCCCATAGTGCATCATCCAACTTTGTAGACCAATCCTTCCTAGAAGAACCCACTGTCTTTTCCAGAATCTCCTTGATTTGCATGTTGGAGACTTCGACTTGCCACTGGTTTGAGGGTGATATGGAGTAGCCACTCGATGGTTTACACCATACTTCTTTAGCAACCTCTCAAAAATCATGTTGATAAAGTGAGAGCCACCATCACTTATCACAATTCGAGGCACTCCAAAGCGAGGAAAAATGATGGTCTTAAACAGCTTAAGAACCACCGCAGAGTCATTTTTCTCACTAGCTATTGATATGCTCAATTTAATACCCTAACAGTACTAAAGCAGTAGTTGTAATATATCTAGGGGTCGAACCACAGAAGACTCACAGAAACGCACAATAGATTGTATAGTTGAGAATTAAGCTAAGCCAAGCAGATGTAATTAAAAGTAGTGCAGAAATTAAACGGGATGTAATTCAATTGGGAAATATAGGCCCAGGGTTTTTCTCAGGAAATCAATGGATGCAGATAAACTAACTAGCAGGATTCAGATTTAGCGCAGTTCTTGAACTCAAATCACTAAGGTATAATTAACCAACTGTCGTTGCGAGAATTATCTAAATCTAAATCCTAGGAATTCCAAATCTCTTTGCGAATCATAAAGTCTAAATCAGTTTTAATATCAGGTTTGATATGTTCACAAATCAATTAAACCAAATTTCTTTGCGAA
This sequence comes from Eutrema yunnanense, assembly GCA_002933935.1. Classification (NCBI taxonomy): domain Eukaryota; kingdom Viridiplantae; phylum Streptophyta; class Magnoliopsida; order Brassicales; family Brassicaceae; genus Eutrema; species Eutrema yunnanense. The sequence continues at coordinate 295,133 of PKML01043506.1, read as the reverse complement.
TAACCAATTTGTTCACTTAGGTTCTATCAGGTAATTAATCGCACTGTCGTGCCTAATCAATTATCCTAAGATCTAAGTTCCAGATTCGTCAACCTAGAATTAGCTTTGAACACAACCTAAGCGAAGAACTAATTTAGATGGTGAATTCTAAACATATAATTAACCTAGCATTCAAAGAAATCCTTTATGAGAAAACCCTAAACCTAAAGTGGATCTACTCAGACATGGAGAATGAAACAATCAACATAACTGAATAAATCATCAATAAAATAAGAATAATAAAGGTTTTAAGATATGATCTCGGACGAAGGGAGATTCAGACTTGTCTCAAACCAGAGTATATAAAAAATAAAGCTTAGCCTAAACAGGTGGCTGAAAACTCCTATTTATAACCTAAAACACGACTTGGGATCTTCTTGTAATTATCAGAGACTTTTGGACCAAGTTGCAATTCTTTAACTCTTGGAAAACTCGCGGGTCGTGTCTTGCTGCGATGGGTATCGATCGATACTAGGCAGTATCGATCGATACTCATGTGATTTTGACGCCTCAGCTACACGGATCTTTTGCTTCGCTCCAGAATGTTCTAGAAAGCTCCAATATCTCCAATTAAGCTCCAAACGTGCTAAGACCTGTAAAAGACTCTAAAATACTACAAAACACTAGAAA
>PKML01043506.1:265048-287375 GCA_002933935.1 Eutrema yunnanense | reverse complement strand
TGAGCGATCAGCAAGTACCAGCGAAATCCTTGTAGATTGGAAATCTGTCATCCCCATTCGCTTGGCAACTGAGTGTGGCATAAGGTTCACACTCGACCCAATATCGCAGAGAGCTCGCTCAAATCTCTCTGTGCAGATAGTGCAGTCCAAAACAAAGCTCCCAGGGTCTGGTAGCTTCTTGGGGATTTTGTTGAGCAGGATCGCACTGCACTCAGCTGTGATCATCATGACACCTTCCTCTATGTTCACATTGCTAGAGACCATCTTCTTCACATATCTCCTAAAAGCTAGAGAAGTCTTAATAGCATCAACAAAAGGAAGTTCCACAACCAACTTATCCAGCATGGCCTTGCATCTGGCATCTTCCCATTCCTTCCTTGTCAGCTTAGGAAGTATAGGATAAGGTGCCTTGGGTGTATACACCCTTTCCTTGACAATCTCGGGCTCCTTTTCTGGTTGTGTCTCCGCATCGATCGATACTTGAGGGGTATCGATCGATACACGGGTTTTTGGATCCACTCAGGAAGATGTCTGGGCTGGTGTCGATCGACACTGGGTGGTATCGATCGATACCTGGGGATTTTCAGAATCCCAATCGTCATCTCCAGCAAGATCGAAGATATTTCCTGCATTTGGGTTGTTCTTTACTCCTGTAAACACCTCTTTTCCACTCCTCAAAGTGATGGCGTTGATGTGTGCCCTTGGATTCTCAGTTTTCCCTGGAAGAAAACCTTCCTGTCTCTTTACAGCTGCTGCTGTCTGAGCCACCTGAGTTTCCAGCTTCTTCTGGGAAAGATTGATGGCTTCTATTTTCCCATTCAGATCGATGTACAGAGAATCAAACTTCCCATTGAAATCCACTTGTAACTTCGACTGTCCCAGAAGAATCTAATCCATCATGGATTCCATCTTGTTATCTGTGGATTTGGGAGATGCTGGTTGGTACGAAGAGTTCCCATAATTGCGAGTGAAATCGTTGCTCTGAAGTGGTTTCTGAGTAAATTGCTTCGCTCCGAAACCAGATTGGTTCCCCTCTAACTTGTACCCACCTTGCTGATTGTTGTTGTTGAAGTCCCTGTTGTTGTTGTTGTTGAAGATTAGACCTGTAAAAGACTCTAAAAGACTCCAAAATACTATAAAGACTTTATAAAAAGGACTTATATCATGGCTTAAATGGGGTAAAAACCATGATATATCAACATGTCAGAAATTTCTCAGAAAATTACAAATCCCTCGCAAATCCCTCAGAAATTTCGAAGGGATTTCCGACGGCTATTTAAAGATCCAGTCAGTTGACCGTCTTCCCCTTTGATTTAGCTTGGGATCTCTTCATGAAACTTATACGAAACTGAGCTTTCTGTCAAGTGGAAGTGGTTTCAGGTTATTCCCATCAGCAGTTCAAGAGATGTCATTACCGGAAAATGCAGCTACAATCCAAAGCGGCTTAAATATCATGTCAGATGGAATCCTTCTCCTGCCCAGTTTAATCTTAAATCTAGTCACAAGATAAAAAATTGAGTTAGCTTCACTTGAGAATTGGATTCATCTCATTCCGAGCCATAGTGAAAGAGCTATGACCAAATTAGTGAAGACATGTCAGATAATTCTCAGAAAATTACAAATCCCTCGGAAATCCCACGGAAATTTTCGAACGATTTCCGACGGTTTTAGTTTTCGCCGAGGAAAATCGAATCCCCTGGCTAAAACTGACACTGGGCTATTTTTCTTCGGCTAAACTAAAACCGTCGGAAATTCCTCGGAAATTTCCGACGTATTTCCGACGATTTAGGTAAATAAACCGCAAATTTGCTGGATTTTGAACATGTTTGGTCTTGATAGATGTAGAAGTAACAAATTAAACCTACTTTCTTTGAAATATGTTTTAGAAACAAACATTTAGAACTTTTTAATTGAAACCCTAATCAAACACGTAAGTGTCCTTATATGTTCTATGTGTTTTTATGAAAGGTTGAATTCATTCATCGATCGAGTTTTATGAAATCCAAAATAACTTGTTTTGTTTGGTTTTCAAATGTTTTTCTTATTAGTATGTAACACTAATGGTTATTAAACACTAAATTTTATTAAATATTCAAAATCTAAACCCGAAACCCTAAACCCGTCGGAAATCCCTCGGAAATTTCCGAGGGATTTCCGACGGACCTTGATATTTAATTGTTTACACCCGAAAATGCTAAGTGTAAAACATCAAAATATCAAGGTCCGTCGGAAATACCTCCGAACATCTTGAAATTTTACCCGCGAATTTAAACCGTGAAACAAAAATTGCTTAAAATCGAGGCGGTTAACTAAATTTGATTTCCGACGAATTCCCGAGGGAAATGGTCCGTCAGAAATCTTTAATCATATCAATGCGATTCATCTTCTTCTCTTTCATTTTCTTCTCTCTTCTTCTCCTCTCCTTCTTCCTCTCCGTGAAACATTCTTCTCTCTTCCTCTCCTTTCTTCTTTTCTTCTTCTTCTCTCTTCTTCTTCGCCCACCGGAGCTCTCCTCTTCTTCTTCTCTTCTTCTTCTTCTCTCTTCTTCCTCGCCCACCGGAGCTCGCCACCCACCGCAGCTCACCTCCGCCGCCGCCGCCCANTTCCTCTCCTTTCTTCTTTTCTTCTTCTTCTCTCTTCTTCTTCGCCCACTGGAGCTCTCCTCTTCTTCTTCTCTTCTTCTTCTTCTCTCTTCTTCCTCGCCCACCGGAGCTCGCCACCCACCGCAGCTCACCTCCGCCGCCGCCGCCGCCCACCGGATCCAATTGCAGCCCACCACCGCCGTTCTTCCCCGCCGCCGTTATGTAAGTCTTCTTCTTCATCTTAATTTTTTTTTGTTTTGTTAGATTATATTAGGTTGTTAGATTGTGAGATTAGATTAGGTTAATTAAAAAAAAGTTGTGGAAATAGATTGTTATTTAGGTTGTTAGATTTTATTTGTTAGATTGTTAGATTGTTATTGTGGAATTAGATTAGGTTAATTATTTATAAATTTATATAAAACGTTTTTTAAAATTAAATTTATGAAAAAGAATTTTATAAAACGTTTTTAATAAAAAATTTATAAAAAACGTTTTTTATATATTTATTTATTAAAAACACTTTTTATAATTATTTATTAAAAATGTTTTTAGTAAATGTATTTTTAAAAAACGTTTTTTATAAATGTATATTTTAAAAAAATGTATTGATTTTTTTGAAAAATATTTATGATTATTTAGATCTTTTTTTAAATGATTCAGTTTTTCTGTTTTTATTTTTGTAGGTCGTACGGTCAATTCGATCAAGACTGTCCTAGCGGTCCGAGACAATCGGGGAGGAGGAGTACTTCCGCAGCTCCGAGCTCAAGTACTCTTCCGCAGCTCCGAGCTCGGGGTATATAATAATTATAAATTATCATTTCAATTTAGATATTTATTTCTTTATAAAATCTAATGTTTTGGTATTTTTTGTAGATGGTACCCGTTAAAAAGGATCGTCGGCCCGGGTTCGGTAAGATTGCGACCCAACCCTCTACTCCTTCGGACGGTTTCTCGATGGATGAAGACATTATCCGACAAAACGAAGAGCTCAAGGAGAAGGTCACAGCTTTGGAGGAAGAGCTCTCGACTCAGAAAATGAAGAGCGGGAAAATGGCGGATTACTTTAAATCGAAGTTCGATGATTTCCCGGATTATTTATTGTGATTATTTTTTTTTTGTAATTTTCGAACAATTATTTAATTTTATAAGATTTTTAATTATTAATTAATTTTTCATTTTTCGTTTTTTATAAATTATTTAATAATTAGAAAATTCGAATTTTAAAATTTATTAATAAAAAATTATTTAAATCCCACGGAAATCCCTCGGAAATTTCCGAGGGATTTCCGACGTATTTGGTGGATAGACCAAATAAAAAGCTCGATCGATCCCATCTTTTTGAATCGATCGATCCTTAATCCGTCGGAAAACCGTCGGTATTTTGGTTGTCGGAAATCCCTCTGAATTATCCCGGACGGACTGGTCGTCGGAAATCCCTCGGAATGAACCCGAGGTTACTCGGTCCTCGGAAATCCATCGGAAATATATCCCTCGGAAATCCGTCTGCTGACATTGTGTTTGTTTTTCTTAGAGTCAGTTGTTTTATCGAGTCAAAAACGTTTTATTGAGTCAAAACTTGTTGGAAATGATGATCATGTGCTTGAATTGTTGTTTTGATTTTGTTTTTGAGTGACCAGTATTCCAGGATCAGCTCTAGATCGACTAATGAAAAATCCAAGGACTGCCCAGTTGACTAGAAAACATCCATGTCTCCAGCAGAGTTCTTTTGAAACCTGAGCCAAATTTATGCACCTCATCGATGTGGTTAGTGTTTACAGAGCTTGATTCATCATTCATATCTGACAAAGGAACCCATATGTTTAAAGTAATGGTATATCTCTCCCCTGTTATAAGTTGATAAATAAGAGCATAAAATATGAAATGATTTTCTTCTGAGTAGAGGGCTAGGAAAATTTCCAGCGATCCCATTGTTCTACTTAAGAGGGAATGATCACAGAAAAGTTGAAAGCGAGGTTAGAAAAATTTCCCGTGATACCACTATTCGCCTAAACCTTTGATACATAGAGAGGGAAGAACCGGGGATTCGGTGGCAAACACCATCAATACTCGCGTTTCGGACCTTGATGTGTATATGCAGATCTAAAAAAAGAGAAAACATAATAAGAAATAAGTATGGGGGAGAGAAAGTGATATAAAAAGTGTGAAATTGGGTGGTTCCTTGTCATGATATTGTATGATAAAGAATCTAGAAGGTTCTTGAACATTAGCTGCAGCGATGAAACTGGCGATGATGGTTTTATTTGAACAATGCTGCGAGATAATGTGTGGAGTCTGGAAAAGCTGTGAATGTCTACGGAGAAGTACATGGTGGTTAGATCAAAAGCTGGTTAGGTGACATTTGGGCGCTTGGGAAAAGGATCTTTGCGATGGTTCCTGAATAGGTGAGTCTCTGTGTTTTCAAACCTCTTTCTCTGGTTTAGTCTTCTATTTGCTTGAGGGCAAGCAAAGGCTAAGTCTGGGGGAGTTGATATATCATGGTTTTTACCCCTTTTAGACCATGATATAAGTCTATTTTTTAGAGTCTTTCTACTATTTTGTAGTACTTTAGAGTCTTTTACATGTTTTAGTACGTTTGGAGCATAATTGGAAATATTGGAGCTTTCTTGAGCATTTTGGAGCAAAGCTGAAGTTCGTGTTGCTGAGTACCCGATTTCACGATCAGTGTCGATCGATACTGCCTAGTATCGATCGATACCTCTACACAACAAGACACGGAACGCGACTTATGAAGAGTTGAAGAATTGCAACTTGGTCCAGAAGACTTTAATATTTACAAGAAGACCCCAATTCGTGTTTTAGCATTATAATTAGTTTTTTCAGCCACTTTTATGGCTATGCTTTATTCTACTTTTATTTCTACTTTGGTTTTTGGAGAGACAACTCTGAACTCCTGTTTTTATTGATTTCTTTGATGATCTATTCAATCATGTTGTTTTAATTCTCCATGTCTGAGTAGATCCACTTTAGGTTCAGGGTTCTCATAAGGGTTTTCTCTAAATGCTAGGTTGATTAGTTTATTAGGATTCACCATCTGAATTAGTTCTTCGCTTAGGTTGTGCTCAAAGCTTGTTCTAGATTAGCTACCTAGAATATAGATCTTAGGATAATTGATTAGGCACGACAGTGCGATTAATTACCTGATAGAACCTAAGGTGAGCAAATTAATTATTCGCAAAGAGATTTGGTTTAATTGATTTGTGAACATATCAAACCTGAAATTAAAGTTGATTTATTCTTACGATTTTGCAAAGAGATTTGGGATTCTGAAGTTTAGATTTAGATAATTCTCGCAACGACAGTTGGTTGATTATACTTTAGTGATTTGAGTTCAAGAACCGTGCTAAATCTGAGTCCTGTTAATTAGTTTATCTGCATTCATTGATTTCCTGAGAAATACCCTGAATCTATATTTCTTCCATCGAATTTACAACTCTTTTACTGTTTATTGTTTTTGTTTCATCTAATTTGCTTAGCTTGATTCGATAATATACAATTTATTGTGTGATTTCTGTGAGTCCTTGTGTTCGACCCCTACACTTACTACAACTACTGCTTTAGTACTTTTAGGGTATTAATTTGAGCATATCACTGACACGCCCCCTCAAACTTTGTGTGGGTGGTTCAGCCACACCAAGTTTGAACCGAAGATCAGTGAAGCTCTGGATGGGGAGTGACTTGGTGAAGATTTCGGCTAGTTGGTAAGCTGAGGAAACATGATGTACAATCAGAGTGCCGAGAGCAGATCTTTCCCGTACATAATGAAAATCCACTTCAAAATGTTTGGAGCGTTTGTGTAAAGCAGGATTTGCGGAGAGGTAAACTGCAGACTGACTGTCACAGTAGAGCTCAGGTGGAGAACTCTGAGGAATGCCAATAACACGCAGTAATTTTCCTAGCCAAGTGAGTTCAGCCGTTGTATCCGAGAGAGTTCTATACTATGCTTCAGTGGAGCTACGGGAAACTGTAGGTTGCTTCTTGGCTGACCAAAAGATGATGTTTGATCCCAAAAAAGTACAGAAACCACCAGTGGAACGTCTAGTCTCAGGACAACCTGCCCAATCACTGTCACTATATGCTCTGATTGTGAAATCTGTGTCAGCACTAAAGGAGATGCCCTAGTTAGTTGTTCCTCTGAGATATCGGAGAATTCGCTTGAACAGATTGAAGTTTGCAACAGAAGTTGAGTGCATCTCTTGACAAATGAGATTTACGGCATATTGTATATCAGGCATGGTTAGTGTAAGATATTGAAGTTTACCCGCTAAACTTCTGAAATAAGTAGGTTCATGAAACAATTCATCTTGATGTAGAGCTCTATTAGGTTGAAGTGGGAGTGGAGTCGGCATGGATGCACAGTCTAACATCCCTGAAACTTGCAGGAGATCCTCTTTGTACTTTTCTAGATTAAGAAAAAGGCCATTTTCATGAAAGTGAGCCTGAATTCCCAAGAAATAGTGCAAATGTCCCATATCCTTCATCTTGAATTCAGTATTGAATGAATGAAGCAGAGATGATATAAGACTGTTGTTGTTGCCAGTAAGTACCATGTCAACAACATAGAGTAGTAGGAGAATTATGTTTCCATCGTGCTCATAGACAAAAAGAGAAGGATCTGGTACACTGCAGATGAATCGGAAGGCTAAGAGAAAGGTATTGAACTTGTTAAACCATTCTCTAGAAGCCTGTTTGAGCCCATATATTGCTTTGTTGAGCTTGCAGACATAACCAGACTTGATAGGATCAATAAAGCCTGGAGGTTGATGCATATAAATTGTTTCATGCAAATCACCATGTAAGAAGGCATTTTTAACGTCAAGCTGCTTAATATCCCACTTGAGAACTATTGCGGTATGAAGAACACTTCTGACTGTTGCAGTCATGACTACAGGACTATAACTCTCTAAATAGCCAATTCTTTCTTCTTGATCAAACCCTTTTGCAACTAACCGAGCTTTCAGTTTGTCCAAGGTTCCATCATCATTTAGTTTTGTTCGAAAAACCCATTTGCATCCCAAGATATTCATGTCAGGCTGATAAGGAACTAAGGAGAAGGTGTCAGTTTCTTTAAAGGAGACCATTTCCTCGTTCATTGCGTCATTCCAGCCCGGATGTTTTAGTGCAGGAGTGACTGTTTTTGGTTCTGGTGGAGTGGAAATAATTGTATGAAGAACATACCTCCTGTTTGGTTTAGATATTCTAGACTTGGATCGAGTTATCATAGTATGATCATTTGGTGCTGTTGTGGCAGACTGCGTGTTGGAAACCTCTATAGTTGATTGTGAACCATGCTATTGAGATTAACCAGCCATTTGTAATCCATCTGGTGAAAAAGTAGAGTTGTTGCCTATAGGAACAACAAGATCAAAGCTTGTCGTACACCCAGAACTCTCTTTTTCACCAGCATGTGACATGAATGTTGTAGCTAGTGGTGGGAAGTCTTGATCAGTAAACAAAAGAAATGATTCCGTAGAGATAATCACAGGAACTGCAGGTGCTGTTGTAGTATCAGAAATTATAGGTGCTATTGTAGAAGCTGTTGTAGTATCAGAAACAACGGGAGCTATAAAATCATATGTTGCAGGTTGTGATGCAGAAGCAGAATCAGTAGGCGTAGGAAGTATGTAACTTTTATACCAGGATTCTAGAAGAGGAGTGGATGATGTTGGATGAAAACTAGCGTAAGTATCTGCAAAGGGAAATTCCAGTTCATCAAAAAGCACGTGACAACTGATGTATACTCTTCCTGTTGGGGGATAAATACATCTGTAGCCCTTGTATTTATCATTGTAACCCAAGAAGACACATTTCAGAGACCGTGGATCAAGCTTTGTAGAGGTGTAGGGTCTGAGAGAATGATAACAGACACAACCAAATACTCTGAGAGATGAATAATCTGGTTTCCTAGCGAAGAGAACCTCATAAGGACTTTGATTACTGGGAAGAGTAGATGAGGGAAGCAAATTGCTAAGAAAGTTGGCTGTGAAGAATGCCTCAACCCAATATTTTTGTGGCATTTTACTCTTAAACATCATAGACAAGCCAAGTTCAGTAATGTGGCGATGCTTTCTCTCAGCAATTCCATTTTGCTTAGGAGTATGTGGACAAGATTTGAGTTGTTTGATGCCACAATTTTTCAAATGAGTCAGAAACTTTGATATAATGAACTCTCCTCCTCCATCACATTGAAACATCTGAATTTTCATGTTGAATTGATTTTTGACAAAGGATTGGAACATGAGAAAGATGGAGAAAAAGTCTGACTTTAATTTCAAAGGATAGAATGATAGTATAGATTTTTACTAGTCAATTACTCAAATCCCACTCATGTCATTGTGGTATTTAAGATATCGAACCAATGAGGTTAAGATTGAAACACTAGGAATACATGAATCTTACTAAGCTAGAGCAAATGTTTTGGGTTTTTATATTTTTAGATTAGAATATAAAATGCAATGCAAGAAAGAAAGAAAAAGATAGAGGTGTTGGATCATGGAATGAACTATCAAATAAATGATTAACAATGAATCATTTGGAAGCATTAATCACAATCCTAGAACATGGAATTCACAATTATGACTAATCCACCGTCGTTGCACTAATCACTTTGTTAATCACCAAATCAAGAACAAACCATCGTTTGTGATAAGATGATTAACAAGCATTAATCTCCAATCCCAATTAGTTCACTAATCACCCTAGACATCAACTCTCGTTGGCTAGGCAAGAAAAGCTCACAAAAGGTTTTGTTCAAGTTCAAGCAATTCATTTAAACTCGGGTTAGGAGTGAAATGTCTAAGTTCGAGACTCGAATCAATAAATCTAATCTAGCACTAACACCGTTTACTCGAATCTCTCCCTAATTCATGGGATGAGACCAAAAATCCTAAGGTGTAGCTCTAGATTGGTTTGTCACGCCAACTAGAGCTACCTAATCTAGATGTAGTTCTAAACTTTGGTTTATCTTATCAAATCTAGCATTAAGAACCAACCTAAGTGAAAGATCAAACAATAATCAACCTAAATCATCATCATCTAATCATCAATACAACTAACTAATGATGCTAATACACACAATCAATGCTAATCCTTAGGTTAAGATCACTAATCTTGATTCATTCTCTTTCAAGCAACTAATCACTATGTTAATTATCAAATCCATTAGCAAATTCCCATTTGTGGATTATCAATTACCAAGTATTAAGAATAATAACAAGATCAACCAAAATACACCCTAGACAACTAATCCCTTAGGCTAGGAACATAAATCCCTTGAATAGTTCATTAAGGCATTTCATCAAACACTTGGTGTGCATGAAATGCCTTATGATCTAGATCCACTTTCTCAAGCTAGATCTAGCATTAGGAACACTAAATAAGAAAGGAATGCAAGGATTAAGAACATAAGCATCAAGAATCAATTATCAAATAATCTAAATCAAGCTAAATCTAAGATCCAACAAAAAGGGGCCTAAGGCCTAAATATGAAAAACACAAGAGAAAAAGACATAAAGATAGATTAAATGCATTAATATAAAGATAAGGGTGAAGAAATCTTCTCTAGAGTGGCATTTGTATGAAGAACAATCAAAATCCCTCTCAAAACCATAAGAAGAGTTTGGGATAAAACCCAACTTTAGAAAGAAGAAAACTTAGCTAATAAAAATTAGGTCTAGAGTATTTATAGAAAAAGGGGAAGCAAACTGGGTCAACTCGGAACAAATCGGGTCAATCCGGAACAAAACGAGTCAATCTGGAACAAACCGGGTTTTGACCCGGATATTTTTTGGGTCGGAATCGATCCCAGACTGTGTGAAGCCGGGATAGGAGGCCGGGATGAAGAAGTTTACGATGAATCGGCCATAACTCCTGAACCTGACATCCGAATGACCTGAATCAAACTCCTGTAGACAGCTAACTCGTCCCTCTACAACTCTTATGAAGACTATTTGAGTTGATTCATAAGGGAAGGCCTTCGTTTTTCCACTTCTTTGGACGGTGTCATCTTCTCTCGGCCAGACGGATATACCTTCAGTAAATCCGTCTTATCTCCCTATCCATACGTCCAAATAACCCGATTCAAACTCATGTATAAATCTGATTAACTCCCCTACAACTTCTATCAAGGCAGTTGAAGCTCAATCGGAATGTAAGGTACCCGTTAGCACCGGGATGTTTTATGTCGGGATGGGAGGCCGGGATGAAGAGTTTTGCCAAGAGGAAGTTGATCCCGGGGAACTTCTGGTCGGGATGAGGGGCCGGGATTCTCCCTTCCCGAGGAAAGATTGCGTGCCGGGCTGTTTCAAGGCGGGATGAAGGGAAATCCGAGGAAGAAAATCTTGGCGCCGGGGGAAACGGAGACGCCGTAGAAAATCGGCCATATCTCTCAAACCACATATCAGAATAGCCTGAATCCAACTCCTGTAAACAGATACCTCACTCCTTTACAACTCCTATGAAGATCTTCAAGGCTGATTCATAACGGAAGGCCTTCGTTCAGCTACATATTTCCGGTGTCTCGGATGGGCTTTGCATTCCTCTTATGCTCCAATACTCCAAACATCATCAATTGTCTCCAAGACACCCAATTGCATGCAAAACTCACTAGGATCTAATGCAAACACCTAATACTCTAATAAAGATCAAAATGCTATAAAAACTATGCAAGACACATGTATGAGACACAAAACACCAAATAATATGCATGATAAAAGATGTAAAATATGGGATTATCAACTCCCCCAAACTTATTCATTTGCTTGTCCTCAAGCAAACAAACAAGTAGAGAGAGAGGTTTGAAAGTGGAAGATCAAATCCGAGAAAATTAACAAAAGAATTCGAATCAATGCCCTTGAGAGAAGTTATATGATGCACAAACAACCTCTACTTTAAAAGATTTAGTCATACTCTTTTCAACACGAAATGGGTCTAAGCCTTAGCATCCACAAGCATTCCTATCAACCAACTCTTTGACATTCATTAAGTGCAAATGGTGAATCATGCTCATACAAATCAAGTGAACTCATTTGGCTAAGGGAGAGGTCTTGAGATAAAAGTGATCTCAAACAATGTGGGTATTCCGATGCAAGGGATCTCTCATGAAAGAACAAACTTCGGCAAAATGCTAAGAGTAAGGATCAACCGATGCATACAAGGATAACTTTCATCTACCCAATGCCCCGATATGAACTTCACTCCTACTTCTAAACCCAAGGTGACCCTTCCTATGCTACCCTTTTTTCACAAGGCCGTTTGCCTTCTTAAACCACAATGTTTCATCACTTCTTTTCCTTTCAAACACTTTAGGGGATTTTCTTCTTCGCCTTATGAGCAAATGGTTTGGCTTTCACAAGTTTCTTTCCTTAGCTCTTCTTTTGCTTTCTCTAGTCTCTTTCATTTCTTTTCTAGCTTGAGCCATTTTGGCTTCTTTTCTTTCTTTTCAAAGTTAGAGACTATTTTCTTATCAATTTGAGCTAAGCCAACTTTCTTTTGCCAACCATCTCAATCAATTGCTTATCCCCATCTTCTCCTCCCATCTCTTTCCATTTTTCCACTCTCTATTTTCTTTCAATAAATAACCCAAAACCCAAACCTATCCATCCTAGCCTATGTCTAGCTCAATGATGTGTGAGCTAGTTCTACATGGAAGCTTCTCCTTGTCGTTCCAAACTCAACACTTTTTGCTAAGTTCATTCGAAATTAGGCCTCATGACACACACTAGTAATGTAGGCTTGAAAGAAGGTTAGGGTTAAGGCGAGGTGAACCATTCCAAAGGTGAGACATGGCTATTTGAGCTAACAAGAGAGTGGTAAAAGGAAGAAGATAGCTCAAATATGTATATGATATCCATGAGTTAAACTTTTCAATGCACAAAATGCTATGCATCCTTATATATCAAGGTCCCCGTTAGCACCGGGATGTTTCAAGTCGGGATGGGATGCCAGGATGAAGAGTTTTGACGAGAGGAAGTTGATCCCGAGGAGCTTCTGGCCAGGATGAGGGGCCGGGATTCTCCCTGCTCGAGGAAAGATTGCATGCCGGGATGTTTCAAGCCGGGATGAGAGGCCGGGATGAAGGGAAATCCGAGGGAGAAAATCTTGGCGCCGGGGGAAACAGAGACTCCGTAGAAAATCGGCCATATCTATCAAACCACATATCCGAATGGCCTTAATCAAACTTCTGTAGACAGATAACTCACTCCTTTACAACTCCTATGAAGATCTTCAAGGCTGATTCATATCGGAAGGCCTTCGTCCAGCTACATCTTTCCGGTGTCTCGGATGGGCTTTGCATTCCTCTTATGCTCCAATACTCCAAACATCATCAATTGTCTCCAAGACACCCAATTGCATGCAAAACTCACTAGGACCTAATGCAAACACCTAATACTCTAATAAAGATCAAAATGCTATAAAAACTATGTAAGACACATGCATGAGTCACAAAACACCAAATAATATGCATGATAAAAGATGTAAAATATGGGATTATCAACTCCCCCAAACTTATTCATTTGCTTGTCCTCAAGCAAACAAACAAGTAGAGAGAGAGGTTTGAAAGTGGAAGATCAAATCCGAGAAAATTAACAAAAGAATTCGAATCAATGCCCTTGAGAGAAGTTATATGATGCACAAACAACCTCTACTTTAAAAGATTTAGTCATACTCTTTTCAAAACGAAATGGGTCTAAGCCTTAGCATCCACAAGCATTCCTATCATCCAACTCTTTGACATTCATTAAGTGCAAATGGTGAATCATGCTCATACAAATCAAGTGAACTCATTTGGCTAAGGGAGAGGTCTTGAGATAAAAGTGATCTCAAACAATGTGGGTATTCCGATGCAAGGGATCTCTCATGAAAGAACGAACTTCGGCAAAATGCTAAGAGTAAGGATCAACCGATGCATACAATGATGACTTCCATCTACCCAATGCCCCGATATGAACTTCACTCCTACTTCTAAACCCAAGGTGACCCTTCCTATGCTACCCTTTTTTCACAAGGCCGTTTGCCTTCTTAAACCACAATGTTTCATCACTTCTTTTCCTTTCAAACACTTTAGGGGATTTTCTTCTTCGCCTTATGAGCAAATGGTTTGGCTTTCACAAGTTTCTTTCCTTAGCTCTTCTTTTGCTTTCTCTAGTCTCTTTCATTTCTTTTCTAGCTTGAGCCATTTTGGCTTCTTTTCTTTCTTTTCAAAGCTAGAGACTATTTTCTTATCACTTTGAGCTAAGCCAGCTTTCTTTTGCCAACCATCTCAATCAATTGTTTATCCCCATCTTCTCCTCCCATCTCTTTCCATTTTTCCACTCTCTCTTTTCTTTTAATAAATAACCCAAAACCCAAACCTATCCATCCTAGCCTATGTCTAGCTCAATGATGTGTGAGCTAGTTCTACATGGAAGCTTCTCCTTGTCGTTCCAAACTTAACACTTTTTGCTAAGTTCATTCGAAATTAGGCCTCATGACACACACTAGTAATGTAGGCTTGAAAGAAGGTTAGGGTTAAGGCGAGGTGAACCATTCCAAAGGTGAGACATGGCTATTTGAGCTAACAAGAGAGTGGTAAAAGGAAGAAGATAGCTCAAATATGTATATGATATCCATGAGTTCAACTTTTCAATGCACAAAATGCTATGCATCCTTATATATCAAGGTCCCCGTTAGCACCGGGATGTTTCAAGTCGGGATGGGAGGCCGGGATGAAGAGTTTTGCCGAGAGGAAGTTGATCCCGGGGAGCTTCTGGCCAGGATGAGGGGTCGGGATTCTCCCTGCTCGAGGAAAGATTGCGTGTCGGGATGTTTCAAGCCGGGATGAGAGGCCGGGATGAAGGGAAATCCGAGGGAGAAAATCTTGGCGCCGGGGGAAACAGAGACTCCGTAGAAAATCGGCCATATCTCTCAAACCTCATATCCGAATGGCCTGAATCAAACTTCTGTAGAAAGATAACTTACTCCTTTACAACTCCTATGCAGAGCTTCAAGGCTGATTCATATCGGAGTGCCTTCGTACAGCTACATCTTTCCGGTGTCTGTGATGGGCTTTGCATTCCTCTTATGCTCCAATACTCCAAACATCATCAATTGTCTCCAAGACACCTAAAAACACTCCAAATGCATGCAAAACTCACTAGGACCTAATGCAAATACCTAATACTCTAATAAATATCAAAATGCTATAAAAAACTATGCACGACACATGCATGAGACACAAAACACCAAATAATACGCATGCTAAAAGATGTAAAATATGGGATTATCATAGAACCAACAGAATCTTGAAAAATTGTCAATGAAGATTACATAGAACCGGAATCCTTGAATTGAACAAACTGGAGAAGGACCCCAAAGGTCACAGTGGATTCGTTCAAGAGGTCTACGAGATGAAAAAATTGATGAAGAAAAATGAAGTTTCGCACTCTTTCCAAGCTGAAAAGACTCGCACAGCCGGTTGGTGCTCTTATTGATCAAGATAGCTTTGCTACGGGATAGTTGTTGGAGAATCTCGGAGCTCGGATGAACAAGTCTTCTATGCCAGATTTCATTTGTTGTGCTGACCTGTCTGGTGGACTAGAAGACGGTAAAAGCAGGATTCTCCAAGACATACAGATCGTCATGTCTTCTTCCTTGTGTCAGAACTTGTTTGGTTTTCTTGTCCTTAACATACACACCATCATCATCAAATTTAAAGGAGCAAGGATAATAAGTTGTAAGCTTAGACACAGACAGAAGAGACTTGGTAATAGTAGGACAAACAAGAACATCCTTCAATGATAGCGTACCTGACAACGTTCGAAGAGGAGTGGATCCAATATGCGTAATGGGTAAAAAATCACCATTTCCAACGATGACAGAGTCTTGACCATGATACTGCTGGGATGACTGCAAATTGTCAGTCGTGTTGGTGATGTGGGCAGAAGCTCCAATGTCGGGATACGACTCATTGCCGGTGTACTGAGAATCATCAGAGATACACAGGGCAGTGAGAGCATGAGAGACATTTTCACTCTGATAAGTAATGTCAAAACCCTTAAAGCATTTCATTGCACTATGACTAAATTTCCCACATATCTGACAAGTAGGACGAGCAGAACTATCTTGAGACTAATTATTTGTATTGCCTGAAGAGAGTTGTTGAGGAAACCCTCGACCTCGAGTGAAGTAGGAAACTCTTACTCTGTGGCTTCCAAACCGTGAGGTGTAACCGCTACGACCACGAAAACCAGAAAACCCAGAGAAGTAACCAGGAGCAGAGTAACTAGGATCGTTGTTTGTGTTTGTAACACTGAAAGCGAGATGTGGCGAGACTGTGGAATCACTAAGGTATCCTTGAAGACGATCATCGTAGCTAGTGAGCTTGGGCAGAACATCTGCAAGGGTGGGACTTGTAACAGAATCCATAGAGTTTTCAATAGTGGTTTTTATGGGTTCATATTCTCTACCAAGACCATTCAAAGCAGAAAATATCTTCATTTTTCAGTAACAGGACTGCCAACAGAAGCTAATTGATCACAAAGATTTTGGACTTCTCCTAAATACTCAGACATATGCTTTTCCTTCTTACTAACATTTTGCAAGCGACGTTGCGGCTTAAAAAGTGTAGAAGAAGAAACCCTATTGAAGTGCTAGGCAACAGAAACCCATACCTCATGTGAAGTCTTGCAGTGAAACACGACATTCAAGAGATTCTGAGCAAACGAGCCCAGAAGCAAAGACTTGACAACGCCATCAATCTTATGCCAAGTAAGGAAATCTGGATTTGGAGCTTGCTGGATGATATCATCATATTTTGCTTGGTCCAAGCATTCATATTACTTAGGTTTTGAGTCTTTTGCATATAGTTCATGTCATTTCCTTAGCATTTTAGTCTTCTTAGGAGTTTAGTGTGTCCATATTAGGTCCTAGTGTGTGTAGCATGTTTTGGAACCTATTCTATGTACTTTGGAGAAGACTCGAGACTCGGGACGTGAGACCGTTCAGATCGGTGGCAAGAAAAGGGAGCCAAAGACACGAGGAAGCTTTGCGAGCCGTTCATACCGAGGTCACACCTCGGTGTAGTCTCATCGGTGTGACCTCGGCAACTCCATACCGCGCACAAAAGCTCCCCACACCGACATGTGATATCGATATCGCAGCTTCAGGGGACTACACCGAGGTCACACATCAGTGTCATTCCTCGGTATAGAAACAGGAGAAAAATGCCCTTAGCCCCGACGTACAATACCGAGGAGTGACCTCGGTATTCATCATCTCACTTCAATATCACTTCCAAGACCGAGGTCACACATCGGTGTGTTCCTCGGTGCAGTTCCTCCCGACCAGACCATTTCCAAGACCGAGGTCACACATCGGTGTGTTCCTCTGTGCAGTTCCTCTGGACCAGACCACCTCCAAGACCGAGGTCACACATCGGTGTTGCTCCGCGGTATAGAAACAAGAGCAAAATGTCTTAACACCGAGGTGCAATACCGAGGAGTGACCTCAGTATCGACGGCCCAGAATTCACTTTTTACCCATTTAAACCGGGTCAGTACCCGGTTTGTTCGGGGTCGACCCGGTCGAGCACTATTCACTATATATATTATTTTACCTAATTTTTGTCACTTGTGCTTTCTTTGTTCAAAAACCCTTAAATTTTTGGGAGTGTTCTTGAGATTTGTAAGAGAGATCTTTTAGTTTATTCAATTTAGTGTTTATTTCTATCTATCTCTTTTCTATCTTGATTATTCAACATTCATTTATGGATTCAAACCCTATCTCCATCGATTTTGGGTTGGTCCTAATGGGTCTTGAGTAGTTGTTTAGGACTTAAAGATGGGGTAGATTAGGGTGATCCAAGGCTTGATCCATGGTGTTTAGGGTTAGATAATCTTATATTCCTTCTTTTTTGGTGTTCCTAATGCTAGATCTAGCTTGATAAAGTGGATCTAGATCATAAGGCATTTCATGTACATCAAGTGTTTGATGAAATGCCTTGATGAGCTATTCAAGAGATTTATACTCCTAGCCTCTGATAATAGTTGTCTATGGTGTATTTTTGGTTGATCTTGTTTATATACTTAATGCTTGCTAATCAATGATCCACAAATGAGAGTTTGCTAATGGATTAGGTGATTAGCATAGTGATTAGTTGCTTAAAAGAGAATTGGTCAAGATTAAAGGTCTTATGCCTAGAAATTAGCTTCTTTGAGTGAATGAACATCATGAATTGAACTTGGGTCACCTTATTTCGATAACCTCATCTTTAAGACCGCTTTTGCTTATTGATTTACACTTGTTTGCTTTGCTATTTGCTTGTTTCGAATTAGTTACTTAATTACAAAACACCTTTGATTAGCTTAACTTACTAGAGTGCCTTGTATTCTTTGTGCATCGAAATTGATCCCCATTTGGATTGATAACCTCTTATACTACATAGTATATTGAGATATTGATACCTCAAAAGACTTGCAAAAGTCTTAGCATCAATTTGGCGCCGTTGCCGGGGAGAATTTTTGGGTTTTGAGAAAATCATGCTTAGCTTGTGTTTAACCTTTGAGACTAGAGTTGAATTCGTTGGGTTTGATGAATTTTGTGATTTTTAGTGATGAATTGGAGAAAATTTTGGGATTTGAGTAAAGCTTGAAATCGTGGGTTACAAAATTCGTGTGCGATGATTCATTGCTCTTTGAACTCACTCTATGCTTCATAGCCCTTTGAACTTAATCTCCCTCTTGATTTTAAGAACCCATTTTGCCTTATCCTTTGAATCTCATGATTTTTCTCAAGCAAATTTTGTAGGTACAATGGCAAAAGACGGTGCTCCAAGTACTCGATCAACGACTGGCGCAAAAGCCAAGGGCAAGGGCATTGCAAAACCCACCAATGCCAAGGCGAAAGTCGGGGCCACTACCTCCAAAGCTAGCAAGGCGGCTCTTGCAAAAGCTTCTAAGGAAAAGGCTAACGGCAAGAGAGTTGCGGAAGAATAGGAAAGCGATAGCGAGGGTTCGGATGGAGGAAGCCATAGTGAAGAAGAGCAATCAACAAAGCCGTCCCGAGGTGACTATTTCACCAAACTCCACTCGATGAAATTCGAGTAGGGGAAGTTCGTTGACATGTAGATGTTAGAGAGGATGGGCATATTTGAGGACGTATGCTTGCTTTTTGAGAACATGGGCCTTGAAAAGTTCATGAAGATGAAGCACGAGGCTTTCAAAGCCCTCTCTTGCGCGTTCCTAAGGACTTTTTGATGTGTCCATAATTTGCATAGTTTAAGCATGCATATCATGTAGGTTTTAGATCATTTACTTGGATCTTCATGGCATTTCATACTTGTTTTGTCCCATTTAGAGTATTATGAGCTATATTAGGTCCTAGTGAGTCTTTTGCATGTCTTTGAGGAGTTTTCTAGGTGTTTGGAGACACTTGGTAGCGTTTGGAGATTCGGTGCTTAAAGACAAGAGAGGATTAACCATCCGGAACGTCTCAAAGAACCGATCAGACGAAGGCGATCCGATTTGATCCAGCTCTTGGAGTCTTCATGAGATTGTAGCCCGATGAATCCTCTAACCATAGGAGTTAGAATCAAGTCATTCGGACGTGTGGTTTGAGAGATATGGCTAATTTACCAGAGATAGGTCCACCTGGCCGAGACAGTTTCTTCAATACCGAGGTCACTGGTCGGTGCAACTGCTCGGTGTGGAAATAGAGGGAAAATTTCTTAGCACCGACGTGTGGTACCGAAGAGTGACGTCGGTATTGAAGGGTCTCCACTCCGAATTAGCCTCAGTGGTATTCACCAAAGTTGTAGAGGAGTGAATCAGCTTTACACAGGAGTTTGAATAGGGTTATTTGGACGTATGGATAGGGCGCTAAGACGGATTTACTGAAGGTATATCTGTCTGGCCGAGAGAAGATGAAACCGTCCAAATAACCGGAAAAATGAAAACCTTCCCGTGCCCAGTTTAATATGAGGTCTTCATGAAAGTCATAGAAAATTGAGCTGACTTTCGTTGAGTGTAGTTTCATGTCATTCCGATCGGCCGTTAAAGAGATATGGCAAATATAGCAAGGACGTGTCTGTCTGACATCCAAACGAGTTATGCTCCAAATACGACGTCTGAAAGCAGGGGCGGATCCAGAACTTAATTTAGCATGGGGCACATGAATAATTTTTTATAACTAATATTTAAACTAAATGTATTTTACATAGATTAATATTAATTCCTTATGAAAAAAAAAAATTAGGGTGGGGCACATGCCACACCCCTTATGCTCTCCATCCGCCACTATCTGAAAGATCAACCCAGACGAAGGGTTTCCACTCCGATTCAGATTCTGCTTTCTTCATAAAAGTTGTAGATAATTGAGTTGGCTGTCTTCTGAAGTTGGATTCGAGTCATTTGGTTGCGAGGTTCAGGAGTTATGGCTGATTCACTGACGACGTATCCAGGTTTCGGCCGGGTCAATACCCGGTTTGTCCCGGGTTGACCCTTTCCGACCCCATTTACTATAAAAACTATTTTACCTAATTTTTTCCACTTATCCTCTTTTTGGTCTAAAAACTCTTTTCTCCTTAGAGAGAGTTCTTAGATTTTTGTAAGAGAGATATTCTATTTTTATGCAATATAGTAGTTGTTTTCATTGAATCTCTCCTTCTTATCTTCTTTTCTTGTTGATTATCCAAGATCCATCCATGAATTCTTCTCTTATCAAAATCGATTTAGAGGTGTTCTTCATTGGTCGTGAGTAGACATTATAGGATCTTGAGATGGGTTAGATTTAGGGGATTCAAGGCATGATCTAAGGTGTTTAGGATTAGATTATCTATTATCCTTCTTTGTTTAATGTTCTTATTGCTAAATCTAGCTTGAGAGAGTGGATTTAGATCATAGGCATTTCATGCACACCAAGTGTATGATGAAATGCCTTGATCAATTATTCAAAGGATTTATGTTCTTAGCCTATGAGAATAGTTGTCTAAGGCATATTTTTGGTTGATCTAGTTTATATTCTCAATGCATGTTGATTGATAATTCACAAATGAGAGTTTGCTAATGAATTTGATAATTAACATAGTGATTAGTGCCTTGAAAGAGGACTAATCAAGATTAGAGATCATTAACCTAGGGATAGCTTGTTTGTGTGAATGAATGCCTTGGATCATGCTTTGGTTGCCTAATATCGATTACCCCATCTTAGGATTCGCTTTGCTTATTGCTTTTACATCTTGCTTAGTTTCTTATTACTTGTTTGAACTTGATACTTAATCAAAAACCCCTTTTATTAGCTTAACTCATTTAGTGCCTTGCATTCTTAGTGTTTAGGACTACTTCCCAATATTTGATTCGATAACCTCTTACTACATCGGTTAGAGGGTATTGATACCTCCTTGGAATGCAAAATCCTAGTATCACTTTTCGAGCAGGATTCTATGAAACGGCAAAGGAAAACACTGGGTTCGGGATTTTGATGTTTGAGCTCAACGATGTCACCTATGCAGTTACCTTCCATGAGATATGCGAGATATTCAGGTTCAAGGAAGAGGGGACCTACGGTGGGACATTCTTTGATTATCCACGGAATGAGCTCCGTCGCCTTTGGGGAACAATAGCATCCGGTGAATTCGAGGCCGGCAACTCAAAGAATGCAAGCATAAGGCATCCGACTATCCGGTATGCGCACAAGGCGTTAGTCCACATGTTCGATGGCAAGGTGGAGATTGACTCGGTTACAACGAGGACTTAGAATTCTTGGGAGTCGGTTTGAAACCACTTCTCCCCACTCTCCAAAATGGGAGAGAATTCAAGGGACCGGAGATGATTCCTTGCCCCGTGACAATGTTGATACGGAACATGTTTGCTGTTCAGGATTGGGCTTGGAAGACAAAGTCGAAAAAGGCGGCCATATGCATCGGATGGCTCATCACGCCTATCTTCATGGCGAAAGGGATCAAACTCTCGGTGAGTTCCCAACAATGGAAGCTTTTGGATGCGGGTTATCTTGGAAAGACTCGTTTTTACAAGGGGATAATAGAGGGCAAGATTGGATACAATCTCCAACTCACCGAGACAAACACGGTGCAAGTTTTGTTGCCAAATCTCGCCATCACCAACCTCCGTGATCCAAGGAACGTCATCTTCTATCCAACCCAAGAGCATCTCTACAACCGGATGATTGAACCACCATTGGATATGCTCAATTTAATACCCTAACAGTACTAAAACAGTAGTTGTAATATAGTTAGGGGTCGAACACAAGGACTCACATAAATCACTCAATAAATTGTATAGTATCAAGCTAAGATAAGCAATTCAGGTTTAACAGAAAACAGAAAGTAGTAAACGAGTTGTATTCAATAGGAAAAAGATAGGTTCAGGGATATTTCTCAGGAAATCAATGAATGCAAAATAAACTAACTAATTAGGGTTCAGGTTAAGCACGGTTCTTGAACTCAAATCACCTAGGAATAATCAACCAACTGTCGTTGCGAAAACTATCTAAATCTAAACTTCAGAATCCCAAATTTCTTTGCAAATCCCTAAGAATAAATCAGCCTTAATTTCAAGTTTGATATGTTCACAAATCAATTAAACCAAAATTTTTTTGCGAATAATCAATTTGCTCACCCTAAGTTCTATCAGGTAATTAATCGCACTGTCGTGCCTAATCAATTATCCTAAGATCTAAGTTCCAGGTGATCAATCTAGAATTAGCTTTGAGAACAACCTAAGGTGAAGAACTAA
>PKML01043506.1:203698-259172 GCA_002933935.1 Eutrema yunnanense | reverse complement strand
TCAAAGTGATGGCGTTGATGTGTGCCCTTGGATTCTCAGTTTTCCCTGGAAGAAAACCTTCCTGTCTCTTTACTGCTGCTGCTATCTGAGCCACCTGAGTTTCCATCTTCTTCTGGGAAAGATTTATGGCTTCTATTTTCCCATTCAGATCGATATACAGAGAATCAAACTTCCCATTGAAATCCACTTGTAATTTCTGCTGTCCCAGAAGAATCTGTTCCATCATGGATTCCATCTTGTTATCTGTGGATTTGGGAGATGCTGGTTGGTACAAAGAGTTCCCATAATTGCGAGTGAAATCGCTGCTCTGAAGTGGTTTCTGAATAAATTGCTTCGCTCCGAAACCAGATTGGTTCCCCTCTAACTTGTACCCACCTTGTTGATTGTTGTTGTTGAAGTTCTTGTTGTTGTTGTACCCAAATCGCTGACCCTGAAAACCAGAACCACCAACGTAGTTAACATCCTCTTCTTCTTCTTCCACATTCGCGACTTCATCAGCAAAGTGCACAGATTTCTTCGACTTCCCGACCAAGAAATCCAGTTTGGCCTGCATGTCAGCAATCTGCGATCCCTCCGTTCCTCCAGCTTGCTTTTTCCTTTCGAAATCAGCATTCTTGGTGCTATTACTAGACGCCAAGTTCTCGATCAGCACAACTGCATCATCTAGATACCTGGTGAAGAAGTTCCCATTGCTTGCAGCATCCATACCCATCTGGTATCTCCAATCAACCCCTCTGTAGAAAGTGCCCAACAGCTGCACCTGAGTGAACCCATGGTGCGGACAGTTTCTCTGATAAGACTTGAAACGAATCCATGAAGCCTTGAATGCCTCTGTCGGACCCTGAGCGAACTGAGAAATCTTGTTCCTGAGCTCCTCGGATCTTGCATCATTATAGAAATTAATCAGGAACACGTTCTTCGTCTCATCCCATATAGTAAGTGAATCAGGAGCTAGCTGCTTCAACCAATAAGCAGCATCCCCACCAAGAGAGTACGGGAAGAGTTTGCAGAAAAGGAACTCATTTGGTACTCCATTGTACTTCATGCCAGTGACCAAGTCCTCGAACCTTTCGATGTGATCCATGGGATGCTCATGAGGTAGGCCATGGAATGGGTTCTGACTTACGAGAGCGTAATATGCAGGCTTCAGCTCGAAGTCATTCCTCTGAAAAGTCGGGATGCAAATCGCAGCTCGATTGGCAAAGAACTGATCAGGCCTGTTGTGCTCGCCAAGTGTTCTAGCTCGATCACCTGCAGCATTCCCAACGTTGGCGCGCCCAGCTGGCGCGACAATCTCAACAGCAGCAGCAGGGGCAACGACGTTTCCAGCTTCATCAAGTCGCTGCCCTCCTTCATTGCACACGTGACCCTGTTGGGCTCTCAGAATCCCAGCTTCATCCGCTCTTAAAACCACTGAGTTATTCATCCCTGATGTTTGCTTGGTCTTTCTGTTTGTGCGTTCTAAACGTGCTAGCTTCTCTAAGGATAGATTGACTAGCGGAGTGCTCTTGTTTCTTCTGGTTTCACGATTAGGCATGCACCTGAAACACAAAGATCAAGAACGTAAGTAACCAAAGACACGATGAGTATCGACCGATACATGATGGTATCGATCGATATCAACAAAGAAAATCGCCTCGGTATCGACCGATACTAGGTAGTATCGATCGATACAGACGGGCCTAGTCGAAACTCGACAGCTAAAATTTAATGGTGAAATTGAATCCCCGGCAACGGCGCCAAAATTGATATGCTCAATTTAATACCCTAACGGTACTAAAGCAGTAGTTGTAATATAGTTAGGGGTCGAACACAAGAACTCACAGAAATCACTCAATAAATTGTATAGTATCAAGCTAAGCTAAGGAATTCAGGTTTAACAGAAAACAGAAAGTAGTAAACGAGTTGTATTCAACAGGAAAAAGATAGGTTCAGGGATATTTCTCAGGAAATCAATGAATGCAAAATAAACTAACTAATCAGGGTTCAGGTTAAGCACGGTTCTTGAACTCAAATCACCTAAGTATAATCAACCAACTGTCGTTGCGAAAACTATCTAAATCTAAACTTCAGAATCCCAAATTTCTTTGCAAATCCCTAAGAATAAATCAGCTTTAATTTCAAGTTTGATATGTTCACAAATCAATTAAACCAAATTTCTTTGCGAATAATCAATTTGCTCACCCTAAGTTCTATCAGGTAATTAATCGCACTGTCGTGCCTAATCAATTATCCTAAGATCTAAGTTCCAGGTGATCAATCTAGAATTAGCTTTGAGAACAACCTAAGGTGAAGAACTAATTCAGATTATGAACCCTAAATAACTAATCAACCTAGCATTCAAAGAAATTCCTTATGAGAATCCCCAAACCTAACAAGAGATCTACTCAGACATGGAGATTGAATCAATAGACATGTTTGAATAAATACTCTATATAAAATCGGAAAGAGAAACAAAGGTTTTGATATCTGATCTCGGACGAAGGGAAATCAGACTTGTCTCTCTCACCAAATTCTCTCTTAAACTAAAGCAAAATAAAGCATAGCCTAACAGATGATTGTAAAATCCTATTTATAACCTAAATCACGACTTGGGGTCTTCTTGTAATTATTAAAGACTTCTGGGCACTTTTGCAATTTTTCAAATCTTGGAAAACTCGTGGGTCGTGTCTTGCTGCGAGTAGTATCGATCGAGACCAGGGGGTATCGATCGATGCTTGTCGTGAAATCAGCTACTCAGCAACACGACTTCAGCTTCTGCTCCAAACTGCTCCAGAAAGCTCCAATAATTCTAATAATGCTCCAACGTGCTAAGACCTGTAAAGGATTCAAAAAGACTCCAAAATACTATAAAGACTCTATAAAAAGGACTTATATCATGGCTTAAATAGGGTAAAAACCATGATATATCAGATGCTTTTCGCAAGAGAGCTCAACGGAAGAGCAAGGCCGCAACAACAAGCATCCCCAACGTGACTCTTGAGTCCGAGAACGAAGCGCCTATTGAGTCATCTCCCGAGAGTGTCTATGGTAGTGAGCGCTACCATTTCAACCCGTTTAATGGAGCCATGCCCAACGTCGCCACCTGCCATGCTCATCACCAATCTCGGCTGCTTCAACGATGGTGTAAGTGGCAAGACACCAACATGAGGAAGATGGTGAAGACGATAACGAGTTTGAAGAAGAAGGTGAAGTCGATGGGCAAGGTTATCAAGGAGCTAAGTGGAGAAGTCGGGACTTCTTGTACCCGCGATGACGTGGTTGGTGGAGAGATGATTTCGCACATGGAGACGAACCAACCAATAGCCCGTGAGGAGAGAGCGGCTAAGAGGAGAGCAATGCGGTCACCGTCTCCCGTCTCAAGCAATCCTTCCTACTCGATGGGGTCTTCATCCCCATCTCAAAGTTTCTAGATACGTGTCCAAAACTCTTGTATATATTTTTCTTTTCTTTTGAGTCTCGTGCATTGTATAGTTTTCTTTTGTTTTTGGTTCTTTCCTTGAATCTATTTCACATCGGGACGGTGTGATTTAAGTTTGGGGGAAGGACCGGCATCTAATCTTGTTTATTTTGATCTTATTTTGATTTTAGCATTTTGAGTCTCATGCATTTCATGCATTCATTTAAGGCATAGAAAAACCAAAAAAAAATCGAAATTTTTTGAAAATTCTAAACCACAAAAAGAAGTCATTTAGTTTGCATTTCATAAATAGGATCGAGTCTAGTAGCATATAGGTTGCATTGCATGTGCATAGGGAGCTATGATGATTTTTCCTTATAGAGTAGCACCAAAAGAAATTGATTCATCGCCCACGTTCGTAGTTGTTTGATGCATTTAGGCGATTTTGAAAGTAAAGACGAACCATTTTTAGATCTCATGCTTCATCATACTTGCGTTGGTTGAAACGAGCTTGAATTGCATCTAACTCCATCTAAGTGATAACCTTGAATTTGACTCGCAATTATCATGTTTATGCATTTTTGAATGGATTTGTGGATCACCATATACATATTTGGATAATCTTTCCCATTTTTAACCACTCTTGCTTATCCAAGTAGCCATATCCCACCATTGAAATGGTCTCCTCTACCGTGACATTAACCTCCTTTCTAGCCTTTGTTATTCTTGTGTGATTTGTGAGGCCTTCTTTTGAGCAAACTTGGCAAAAAGTGTTAGATTTAGGGCGACAAAGAGGAATTCTCATGTAGATTTAGCTCCATCATCACGGAGTTAATCTAGGATTAGGCTAGCTAGGTTGGTGGCCCTTGGTTTGACATGGGAACGGTTTAGGAATTAGGTGATTGGATTTGTTTGGAATGATTCGGTGGAATGGAAAGACAATTGGGGAGAAAGAAAGTCGGGATCGAAATTTATAGATTGGTTGGTGCAAAAATCATAAGAATAGCTCTAAGAATAAGTTAGCCTCAAAAATTCAACAAAAAAGAAGAAAGCCGAAAAGGCCAAAGCAGCCGAGAAGCAAAAGAGGCGCGAACGAAAGAAGAAAAAGGAGAGCTAAAAACAACAAAGGAAGCACCAAACCATGACAATTAAGGAAGAAGAAGTCGATCCTCGTATGAGAAGAAGATGGAGTGAAAGAATGAGAAGCACGTTTTGGGTCATGAAGGCAAAATGCCTTGAGAAAAAAGGGTAGCTTAGGATTGGGGCATAACGGGTTAGAAAGAAATAGGTTAGAGACACTATAGGCATTTGGGTAGATGATAATTCACCCTTGTATGGATAGATTGCCTTTTACCTTTAGCATTTTGCTAAGGTTTGCTCCTTCCATGAGAGATCCCTATGTTTGATTACCCGTACGTGACAATGAGATCATTTTTTATCTCATAACCAAACCAACAGCCAAACGAACTCATTTGACCTTGCATAAACACGATTCACGGTTACATCATTAATCAATGTTAAGGGGTTGGAAAATATGATTGCTTGTGTAGACTGGGGTTTGGAGTTGATGCATGATGAGATAGGAATGGCAAGCTCCTTTGGAGTAGACGCGCTTGATGCATTTTAGAACTACAAACTTGGACGATGAATGTGATTTCTTTTCGTGCTACATGAGGATTTGAGCTCCTGCTCCCTTGCATCTACTTCCTCCTCTTAATCTTGTTTGCTTGAGGGCAAGCAAAAGACTAATTTTAGGGGAGTTGATATCATCATATTTTGCATGGTCCAAAGCATTCATATTACTTAGGTTTTGAGTCTTTTGCATATAGTTCATGTCATTTCCTTAGCATTTTAGTCTTCTTAGGAGTTTAGTGTGTCCATATTAGGTCCTAGTGTGTCTATCATGTTTTGGAACCTATTCTAGGTACTTTGGAGAAGACTCGAGACTCGGGACGTGAGACCGTTCGGATCGGTGGCAAGAAAAGGGAGCCAAAGACACGAGGAAGCTTCGCGAGCCGTTCATACCGAGGTCACACCTCGGTGTAGCCTCATCGGTGTGACCTCGGCAACTCCATACCGCGCACAAAAGCTCCCCACACCGACATGTGACGTCGATATCGCATCTTCAGGGGACTACATCGAGGTCACACATCGGTGTCATTCCTCGGTATAGAAACAGGAGAAAAATTCCCTTAGCCATGACGTACAATACCGAGGAGTGACCTCGGTATTCATCATCTCACTTCAATATCACTTCCAAGACCGAGGTCACACATCGGTGTAATCCTCGGTGCAGTTCCTCCAAACCATACCACCTCCAAGACCAAGGTCACACATCGGTGTTGCTCCTCGGTATAGAAACAGGAGCAAAATATCTTAACGTCGATGTGCAATACCGAGGAGTGACATCAGTATCGACGTCCCAGAATTCATCTTTTACCCATTTAAACCAGGTCAGTACCCGGTTTGTTCCGGGTCGACCATGTCGAGCACTATTCACTATATATATTATTTTAGCTAATTTTTGCCACTTATGCTTTCTTTGTTCAAAAACCCTTACATTTTTTGGAGTGTTCTTGAGATTTGTAAGAGAGATCTTTTAGTTTATGCAATTTAGTGTTTATTTCTATCTATCTCTTTTCTATCTTGATTATTCAACATTCATCTATGGATTCAAACCCTATCTCCATCGATTTTGGGTTGGTCCTAATGGGTCTTGAGTAGTTCTTTAGGACTTAAAGATGGGGTAGATTAGGGTGATCCAAGGCTTGATCCATGGTGTTTAGGGTTAGATAATCGTATATTCCTTCTTGTTTGGTGTTTCTAATGGTAGATCTAGCTTGATAAAGTGGATCTAGATCCTAAGGTATTTCATGCACAACAAGTGTTTGATGAAATGCCTTGATGAGCTATTCAAGAGATTTATACTCATAGCCTATGATAATAGTTGTCTAGGGTGTATTTTTGGTTGATCTTGTTTATATACTTAATGCTTGCTAATCAATGATCCACAAATGAGAGTTTGCTCATGGATTAGGTGATTAACATAGTGATTAGTTGCTTAAAAGAGAATTAGTCAAGATTAAAGGTCTTATGCCTAGAAATTAGCTTTTTTGAGTGAATGAACATCATGAATTGAACTTGGGTCACCTTATTTCGATAACCTCATCTTTAAGACCGCTTTTGCTTATTGATTTACATTTGTTTGCTTTGCTATTTGCTTGTTTCGAATTAGTTACTTAATTACAAAACACATTTGATTAGCTTAACTTACTAGAGTGCCTTGTATTCTTTGTGCATCGAAATGGAGCCCATTTGGATTGATAACCTCTTATACTACGTAGTATATTGAGTTATTGATATCTCAAAAGACTTGAAAAGTCTTAGTATCATTGGGCAGTATTGTTGATTCCAGGGACAGAGATAGTAGGAGATGGCTGATGGATGGTTCCATTGATGAACCCTAACAGCCCCTGACTAGTCAGAAAAGATTCAAACTGGGTTTTCCATAAAAGATAAGTCTGCTCGGTGAGGGTAACAGTGACACAGTTTGTAATATTAAGGGAAGGAACATAGTAGAGATCCATGGAAGAAAGGTCCTAGGTTCTGATACCATGAAAGCGAAAATAAACAGAGTTTAAGGTTTGAACTAAAGAGAAATGGTTAGACTTTCATTACTCCAATCGTTAAGTTTCCGCCATTACATCAAAGAGTATTTATAAAGGGAACACTATTGAAAACTCTAGCACTAGCTGATGATGGCAGACATAATCAACTCTAGCACTAGCAGATGGTGGCAGATGATGACAGCTAATCTTCCTCTTCTTCTAGAAGATCAAATCAATAATCGTGATGCACAGCTCTGTTTTCTTGTTGACTTGTCGTTGCACGTTTTGCAGGTTTGCTGGGTTTTCCTTCTTCACGCAGACCCATGTCTTCTTTCCTTTCTTTTGTTTTGTGTTTTAGTTCAATGTGCCTTTCTTCTTTACCGGAGCCCATCTTCTCTTTGTTTGGAGCCTCTTTTTTCTTCCAAACTTGTTTTATGGTGCTGATAGTAAACTTCTAGATTAATAAAAAAAATACGTGAGAAAACAAACATTGTAATTCTAAATAAGTTTGATCATCATCAACTCATCATACATGTTGGCATATCTAAAAGACTAAAAACATTAAAACATAATTGAAAAGTAATATGAAGAGATTGGATTTGGGGTAGGCTCTTCCTACGAAACAAGCAGCAACGACTTTTCAACTGTAAACAAGTTCTGCCACACGGCACGTCTTATTTCTTCGACCACAATGTTTTATTCCTTTCCATAACTTAATTAACTTTTATTTGAATTTTTTAGGTTGCTTCCATACTTCCATCGTCTTATATCAATGGTTTGTCATAACTACTTATTTGTGGTTTTAATGTTTTTTTTTTCTTCTCGAAACGAAAAAAACATTGTAGAAAAATGTTATTGGGAACTCGGTTTATGTATATATTGGAAATCGACTTTAGCAACAAAAAAATATATTGGAAATCGATTATTTTGATAAAAGCGAACGTTTCGGAAGAATATAAGCCTAGTAAAAAAATATTGAAATATTTGATATTCATATCATCCGTAATGTAGTTCAAGCATTTGATGCCTATAAACATTTTTTATAAGGAGAAACTTAGTCACACTAATCAAGTGGTAGTGGACAGTTTACACTTCGAAGTTCTTCTCTTGATCTTGGTCAGAGATCGATTTCCCTCAAACGTATAATTATCTAAACACTTTTATTTAGCAGTCGAAACAATGTCATATTTTAGATCCATTAGAAAACTTGGTGAGTTGATACACGATGGTTACACTCATCATAAATGATTAGTCGGGTAATAAAAATACAAATCACTCCTAAACAAAAAAAAACATTACTGACACTTTCTTCCATTGCAGAATACAAAGAAATATTTGGCATATATGTGATGGACTCGAATATCTTGACAATATATTAAATTCAATATTTTTCTATATGAATTCCTATGTGTATATATTGAAGATGCAGCTGCCTGATGCATCTCGTGTACTACTTTGGAACTAGCTCACGGCGTATCTCAAAGAGTAAGATGAAGTGGCAGATGACGTGGAGCTTACTAGATCAGGGAGCTGAGCTGTACAAGTCACAAGGAGAGACGCGAAGCAGTTGCTGAGCTGGAACAAATATATTATGGACAATAAGGAAGAATGGAAGATTTCCTTATTCTTAGGAGAAGAATAAGGGAACTGGAAATATCCTTGAAGATTCGATGTGATCTTCTAAGGTATTGGCAGCTAGGGTTAGCTGTAAGTCATACCATGTATAAGTAGGCGTGGAAAGTCCTCGTATGGGACTTAACACAATTGGGGGAATTCTGAGCATTGGGCAAAGGGTCATCTTGTAAGAGATCTAAGGCTAAGGGCGAGAGAATTCATTGAAAGGTTCTTGGGTCACGTATAGATCCAAGGACAGGTAAGGCTAGAACGACAAGTCAAGGTGTGTCTTGAGCTTGTCTAGGATCGTGGTTAGTAAGACTTGTAAGTTTACTAAACATATTTACTAGTAATAAAGTTTTCGTGTAGACAAACTCCTGCCTCACTGTGTGTACTATTTCATGTACTACGGCTCTTGCATTTTCATTTGGTATCAGAGCGGTCATCTGTGTGTATTACAAACAGGTGAGATCTTGAGGAAGAAAAATGGAGAGCTATCAAGAGTAAGTGAACAATTCGAAGGTGATACTAAATTCAGGAAACTATGGCTTTTGGAAATCTCGGATCAGATCCGTGATCAAAGGAATTGACCCACTTGCATGGAAAACTATTCTAGAAAAGTGGACAGAGCCTAAGGTGAGAGATGCTACTGGAGTAGAGACGGCCAAACCAGAAGAACAGTGGACTGAAGAAGAGCAGAAAAAGTCCAAGTTCAATTCACGAGCTCTCACAGCCATCCATTGCAGCGTGTCAGCTAAAACCTTTGAGCTAATACAAGGATGTGAAACTGCAAAGGAAGCATGGGACATACTGCAAATTCACTTTGAAGGAACAACAAAGGTTCAGAACTCTAGAAAGGACTTATTGGCATCAAGATTTGAGAATCTAAAGATGGAGGAACATGAATCAGTTGCGGATTTCAGCTCCAAGCTGAGTTCTCTAGCTCAAGAAGCAGCAACCTTGGGAAAAATCTATAAAGATAAGAAACTGGTGAAAAAATTTCTAAGGTGTCTACCATCAAGATTCATGGGCTACAAATCAGCTCTAAGTGTGTCACAAAACACTGAGTCACTTACCTTCGGTGAGGTGGTCGGGATGTTACAGGCTCATGAGATGGAGCAGGACAGCGTGACAAAACCAAAAGGCATGGCACTTATGTCTACCTATGACAGAAGTTCACGAGAATCTGATGAAGATGATGATCCAATAAGTTTGCTGGTACGACGCTTTGATCGAGCCCTGAGAAGAGCAGACAAGTCTCAAGGGCAGAAGAGAACCAGTTCATTTAGAAGATAAGCAGATGGAGACAAAATAAGCAAGAAACCAGATATGCAATGTCATGAATGCAAAGGCTTTGGACACTTCAAAACTGAATGTCCAACACTCAAAAGAAGGGAAATTCAATGCTTTGGATGTAGAGGTTTTGGACACACACAACTGGAATGTGTCAATGATCAGAAGCGTCGGAAAGAAAAATCCCTATTAGCTGAAAATGATTCAGAGGATGAATGTGAAGATGAAGGAGTGGAAGAAGTAAACAATTTTGTCACACTTCTTGGAATTACTGAATTCGGAGAAGAATGAGAAATATCAGAATCAGACTCTGAGGAGGAGCAAGAGAGTGACTTCACCGACAGTTAAAGAGAAATTCGTGAGATGCTAATCAAGGTTGGAAAGGAAAATTCAGAGCTAAAAAGGAAGAAACACCGACTTGAGTCAGTAATTGAGCTGCTACAGAGTGAACTGGATGCGGAACGAAAACTGAGTCAGGGAAGTGTGATGCTGATTAGAGAGAAACTAAACTTAGCAAATAAGGCAGACAGACTTGGATAGGAATTACAAGTTGAGAAAAGGTTGTCAGCTCAACTTCAGTCAGAACTGGATCTTCAGCTCAAAAAAATTCACATGTTTGCAGGAACAAAACAGCATGATAAGATCCTGAGCTATGGAAGGACAACAGGTGTGACACAAGGTCTGGGATACACTGGAAGAGAGACTGGAAAGATTGAAAATATCAAGTTTGTTGCGGCTAAATCATGTACCCTTGAAAAGTCTGACACAGGAAGCGGCACAGCCAGAAGAGTTGGGTGCTACTTTTGTGGAAAACTTGGACACATCAGAGCACACTGCTACAAGTTCTGGGAAAGGGTAAGACATCTCAGACACCAGGGCAAATTCTCGTGGAATAGATCAATAAGCCAAATTTGGCTAAAGAAGGCAGACATCATGCTAAGAGACGCCAAGAAAACAAAGCCAAGAGTGTCTCACACTCCGAAGTGGCTCAACTTCAGATGCAACGTGGAGCTTACTAGATCAGGAAGCTGAGATGTACAAGTCACAAGGAGAGACGCGAAGCAGTTGCTGAGCTGGAACAAATATCTTATGGACAATAAGGAAGAATGGAAGATTTCCTTATTCTTAGGAGAAGAATAAGGGAACTGGAAATATCCTTGAAGATTCGATGTGATCTTCTAAGGTATTGGCAGCTAGGGTTAGCTGTAAGTCCTACCATGTATAAGTAGGCGTGGAAAGTCCTCGTATGGGACTTAACACAATTGGGGGAATTCTGAGCATAGGGCAAAGGGTCATCTTGTAAGAGATCTAAGGCTAAGGGCGAGAGAAATCATTGAAAGGTTCTTGGGTCACGTATAGATCCAAGGACAGGTGAGGCTAGAACGACAAGTCAAGGTGTGTCTTGAGCTTGTCTAGAATCGTGGTTAGTAAGACTTGTAAGTTTACTAAACAGATTTACTAGTAATAAAGTTTTCGTGTAGACAAACTCCTGCCTCACTGTGTGTACTATTTCCTGTACTACGGCTCTTGCATTTTCATATATATATATATATATGAATATGAACATGAAAATTATATATATGTACTGTAGAAGTATAGAGGTGCACAACAACAAGACTTTGACTTGGAACGCGCAACGCTTGTGTATTTATTCTTATTGATAAAAACAAAATTTTACAAGGATCTCCTTTATCTCGTAAGTTACTCAACATATTCTATCCAATAGATCAAACCCGACTAAGAACAAATCTAAGCCTAACTCTCATTTGATCCTACTCACCCGCTCGTGAGACACAAAGAAAGTTAATCAACACTCACCTTCTAAGCTTTTCTTTTTGCATCAAATTTTATAACCTTAAAACAATATTCTAGAGTGCTTACCCGCGGCTCATGGCCTCTCTAGAATATTTATACTCACCCGAAAATCCTACAACCTAGAATCTTCGAAAATCAACAGTTAAGGATATTTCCTATTTTTCAAGATTATGCCTTCCTTGTTTGTTTTGGAGAATACGTCATAACCTTCGAAAGTTGAGTGATAGAACAAATTAATACATTCTTTCATCTTGTAATAACCATCAAAATTTGAGTCTATTAGGTTGTTAAAGCATAGTAATAAGAGTCACGGAAGTGAAATGATTATGCCTTCGTGTTTTGAGTTCAAGTACGGATATTATCAAAGTCCTATTTACCGATTATCTATTTCATGTTTATGTGTCTTTGCAAATTTCCTATTGCCTAACATTTTTTTTATTGTTGTATCTTCTTATTTACTTTGGTGCCATTGATCTACAACACCTTTATATTATTGTCTTAGCTTAACTCTTGTCTTACAAATTCGTAGCATATTATATGTTATCTCTAGTGGATTTAACCTTTAAGTATTATTGTGTTTGCATGTACACTTACAAATTTATTTCAATGTTAAAACCTGACCCACATCAACATACAATTTTAAGATATAAGTTGTTTGTCCAATCAACAAGATTTTTCTTTTTCCGTACAAGTATAAATCTTAACCCTAAGTTTTTTTTATCAATATATGTTTAACGAAAACCAATTTTTTTGCCTAAAATCAAAGATTCAATGATGAAAACGTGCTATGATTTTTGGAATTGGATATGATGTAGGAATTGTTGGGGTCGGTTTTCACCCACCCGAGATTAACTACTAAAAGCGACTAAGTAAAAGAAGAAGGCCGAGCCAAACCAAACTGAACCAAGCCGGAGAGGGCAAATCTCGGTCCGACCTGACCTGGTTTGCCTTGCCTCGGACCAACCTGGTTCTCCTCGCCTCGGACCAACCCGGTTCGCCTCGCCTCGGACCAACCCGGTTCGCCTCACCTCAGATCGACCGAGCTAGAAGGGAAAAGGGCCGAGCCCATGACGGAGCGAAGTATCGTGGGCCGAGCTGAATCTTTCGTGGGCCAAGGATAGAGCTTAACGAGCTGAAGCGAGGTCGTCATGAAATAAATATTATTGGCCGAGCCGTAAGTCCATTAGACGACCCAAGTCACCATTCGCCCTAGAAGACAATTCAAGTCGGCGGCCGCGCAAATAAAAAAGGAAATATTTCGAAAAAAATTTCCGAGATCTTCGCTTAGGCGGTATACGAACTTTGTATAAATTGAAGTCAAAGTCATTCATATAAAGGACAAGTTTTACATAGCAGAAATACTTAGCAAAATCGCATAAACACATCTTTGTACGGAAAGCTTATCGAATCAGCAATAAGACCATCTTTGGATCTTTGTTCTCGTGTTTCGATCTTAAAATTTTATGTTCCCTCTAAATTCCTTACTAAGTTTTCAGTTGTGCGAGTTTCGACTTTCATAGGAACTCAAAGTTCTTGAAAAAGAGTTGTGGTTTGATGGTATTTTCAATGTTTTGAAAACCGGAGAACACTTGTGTTCTAGTATTGGTGTTGTATAACTCATTGTGACCCTTCATTACCTCCTCAATATTCCTCAAGGTAAGATCATTTATGATGTTGGTTATTACTTTTGTGATATTCTTTTTTTAGTGTCATTGTGACCATTTGTTACATCTTCCCATGCTGTGTCTAGATCGTCAAAGTCCTCCCAAAAGGTTGATGATAGAGACGCATATCCAAACAATGCAAGAGTTAACATTAAGTTTCTCTCCCAATGGTCGAGCCGCCTATTTATGCTCACCAAAATACCAGCATTAGCACTTTATTTGACGAACAAACCCCACGAATCAATCAATTTTAAAAATCCATCACAAACATATTGATTATATTCATATGTTTATTTTCAATATAATAATATTTATATTCATTTAATAACTTTTTGTATATTTCAATTTTAATTTTTTGTTCAATGTGGATGTATATATCTAACTCGTGTTTCAACAAAAGTTTCAGTATATATGTATTAAAACTAGTGTTTAAAAAAAAAAAATCAAGTACAAATGTATTAAACTAGGTAAGACTTATCTATCTAGTAACTCAACCGTCTTCTTTTCTTTTCTGATGTAAGTAAATAAAATATCATCTGAATTTAATATTAAATATATTTTATATCATCGTATGATTAAACAATAGTAATATTTTATGAATTTCGATTTAATTTGTTTCGCATATAGCATATTTCAATTAGTTGGTATTTAGTCCACAAATTTTGGTTCATATGTCGTTAGTATGCTAATTAAGTGCTAATTTATTGCAAGTTAGATGATCGAAGCTAGGGAAAATTAAAGTTGGCATGTAGAAAGTTAATCACAACTTGGCTTAAGGGAAAAAACAAGTTCATATTGAAAACAGACTGTAACATGTCAAAAAGAGAAGCAAATTATTGAAAACCTTTTGGCGAGTCAAAGCAAAGTCTAAACAATGACAATATGAAAGATGTAACACTCCGACCCCGCCTTCCCGAAGGGACCAGACGAATCGGCAATGCCACCCTCGATCCCGCCTCTTTATCTCTGTAAAGACGACGTGTCGGCTAACAACAATAACTCATTACACAATATCCACGCTCTATATAATACTTTTTATTAAATCTCAAATAACTGTCTTAAAAATCCAACATAAATCTTACATGAATCCGAAGCAAATAACGAATAATTGTCTTTAAATGAAATAACAGAAAATGCCAATAAAACCCAAAGGAGAACTTTCGAACTCCCAAAACCGCACACCACACTGGAACTACTCTTCCAGCAACTCAAACTCGTCCTCATCGGACTCACCTGAAAAGAAGAGGGAGGGATGAGTAATTTGGATTACCCAATGAGAACTAAACCTACACTTTCAACACATCCAAACATTACTTTTTAAATACGCTAAGAATAAATCTAACCAAGCTCAAACATTACGCTCTACCAGCGCACAAACAATTTACACACAAGGGAATAACTCCAACTTCAACGGCATCTCGATAGCCAAGCCCACCATGGACCATATTTACACGGCATCTCATAGCCCAGTCCACTCTGGACCATATTTCTCTGGGCCCGGGAAGACCCACCCCGATGCAAACTGACTTCTTCCGCAAGTCTCGGCTCACAACAAACATAATCGTACCACCGTTCCCTTCTCCGGTGACGATCACCTCATTCTAACTACACTACACACACTGATCACACAACAGAGTGAACAATCAAGGATGCATGTTCTTCATCTAATGCTTTCCTAATTCATTTCGTTAAGCAGATGCAGATCTAACTAAATGCACATAGAAAACGTGTATGTACTCCGTAACACGCCCTAGCCTAATCAGATCTAGACTCAACATACCAAAAAGGAATGAATCAACGTATGGAAAACCTAGATCTAATCCTCACCGTTGCCTTTTGCAGATCTGACGAAGGCGACTGAATAGAGAAGACGACTGAGAAAATCGGCGGCGGCGGCGGCTCCGGCAACTCCGACGAACTTCCGGCGAACTCCGGTGGGCTCCGGCGAACTTCCGGCGAACTCCGGTGGTGGGTGGTCAGCTCTTTGGCAACCTCCCTCTCTCTCTTTTGGACTCTCTTATTTTGGTGTGGGGATTTGAGAGCTCCCCTCTCTTCTTTATATAGGGGGAAGGGTGGAGGGTCTTTGGGAGAAAGTTCCGATGTGGGACTTTTCACAAAAAGTGGAAATGGGCTTGGGGAAAAATGGGCCTGGGTTTAGGGATGTTACAAAAGAGCAGTGGCGGAGCCACGTTAGTTGGGATGGGGCAGCTGCCCCCTATTAAAAAAATAATTAGTGTTAATTGTAAGGATAAGAATTATTGCCCCCATATCAAATGATATATTTGCCCCCATTAATTTATTTCATTTGTTCAGTTACTTTATTGGATTATTATTTTTACATAATTGAAATGCATTCATCCAAATTTGACTACTTTCTATTTTTCTTAAGATCACTTATATTAATTCATGAATTTTAGACGTTTCGTCAATAAATATGTACACAAACCAGCCATAATATTATCTAAAAGACTTAACCTATACTAACACTTTTTCTTCCTTACACTTTTATGCAAAGCTTACAAAATTTTAACTCTAGATCTTTCAAACGAATTGGCGCATTTAAATTTATGAAATTATGTTCTATGTAAGACTAATTATTTTTTAAAACTACATGGTAATAACTTATACAAAAATAATTGAAAATGTTTTGAAACTTTTCATCATATATACAGTAATATATGACCTTGTTTGATAAATGTGGTAACTAACTAATCAAAATACAACAAATAAATACCAAAATTTTGCGTTTTTTTTTTGTAAAATTTTGTTATTGTTAATTCTCTTGGATAAAAAATAAAAGCAAGATTAAAAATATATATAATGCATTTGTAATTTTTTTTATTTTATCAATGTTTTAAGATGCATTATTTTAAATTTTTTTGATAATGTATTAATTTAAATATTTTTACCCCCAGTTAAAATTATTTCTGGCGGGCTCCGCCACTGTGAAAGAGTCCAAAGTTGGCTAAGTTGATAATGCTTCAAGTTGTTCATATTTCATCAGCGTAACCGCTCCAGATTGTGTAACCAGCAGTTTCTCGATCACCACCGCGGGTCTCCGGTCAATGCCAATGACATTTTGGGAGTTATAATAACTATCAACAACGTAAAAAAAAACTTATTCTACATAAGAAAATAAGAATTATAAACGATCTATACCTGAGTTTGTCAGGTTGATGGTAAGTTTGGAAGACTCCTCCGAAGAGATATCAACAATGAGCATTTTAAGTTGCCAAATTCATAATCATGAGAGATATTCTGAAATGAAGAAATTAAAAAGGGTGAGAAAGAAAAAAAATGAGGATTCATTCATCCGCAATAACAAATGTCTTTACCTCGTTGAGCTTCTCGTTAACAGTAAAAACAAAGTCCTCATTTTTCTCAGAGAGCTCATCAAAGGTGTTTGGGAGATAGTGGTTTTGATAACTATAAATGAAAAACCATGCATGTTTTAGATTTAGACTTAAACATATATTCAAAGTTTCTCACACATGAAATGATAAATATGCACTCACTTATTATCAAACGCATAGTGCATAATTAAGCTCATTGGATCATTGTGGACATATAATGTCTTCTTTGCATATTTCACATTATCAGCATCCAAAACTCCATAATGCATTGTGGCCTCAACAATCATGAAAACATCAACTTGAAAATTGAAACAAATAAATACTCAAATATTTTGATAAAATCTCAAAAGAAACCTCACACCAACATTATATATACCTTTGCCATGTAACTACAAAAGACACTAAACTAGTGGATTTTCATAAAGACACTGTAGGACCAAAAATTCGCACAATAGACAGGAGGAGATTTAATCACGATTATATAAATAAACAGTAAGGAACAGACGATTCATAAAACGATAAAAGCATAAATAAATATAAGGAGGCGAGATGAATCTCTTTCCTTAACTCAAAGAATCTTCTGTAATGCGACGGATTATAATAGATCCATGAGTCCCAGGATACAACCAAAAGAATCTGTATCATCTACACTTGATATCAGATCTGTCGAACATTATAACTACTATACTCTCGAATAGAAACTTACTCTAAGCAGTAGGGAATTGAGAGAACTTTTGCTAGAACTTTTAGGATGTGTTTTTAGTGTATCAGAGGATGATTTTTAAGGTGAAAATCGGCCAGTATATATAGGAGAGAGGCTAGGGTTTTTCCCAGACAGATATGGAATATTCCTCAGAATATTCTAGCGGCTGCGATTTTTTAAGTCGGCCCGTCGGGTATCGATCGACACCTCTAAAAGTCCACGAGCCCAACATGCCCAAGATGCGATTGACGCGCGTGTGGTCTTTTCTTCTCTCATGTTGTTCATTATTTAAATCAATGACACAACTGTTCCCAAATATATACAAGAGAAAACATTTCTCAGCCAATGAAAACATTTCATTCGAATGAGCGTAACTCATTTCTTTTCACATTAACACAATTTTATCCAGCCCTCAAGCTTTGACAAAAAAATTAGTTCCAACAATCCCCCACATGAATAGAAATGACTCTAAACATATGAAAATTGAACAGACTAGACTTTACTAGACATACTTGACTAGACTCATCTAGACGTAGACAGACTTTCGAGAGTATACGAAAATGTAACTGTATCTGAGAGGTAGCATTTTCCAGCTTTGAACCAATCATTTTTAATATCTGTCGAGTTTACTTGGCCAGGAGGTGAACATGATGTCTTGAACCACCCGGATTTTGATGTAAACTTAGACAACAGGTATCGCACATAGACATTTTCTCGGAGAACTTTGTTCTCTATTGTGTTTATTTTGGCCTTGAACATTCCTGGTATTCGTGAGTGAATTTGTAGAATATAGCCTTCTCTTTCATTCTCCTAGAAACGGCCCTCATTTCACACTTCACTAGGTGATCTTTTATTAGCTTGTTTTCAGAAGTGTCATGTCACACTCCACTATCTACACAGCTATGCAATCATTAAAAGCCAACGCTTATCCTTACTATCCACAAGTAGCACTGTTTTATCATCCTAGAAACTGGGCAGGGACATAGTCTCACAGTGCTCAAATTCGAATCAGTTCAATTTTGTTTCTCTTTGAACCTAGATCTTGGGATCTCCAGTCACATAGGTGGGGTCTCTGTCAAACGTCATCTTTTTATATAGACTTTAAATCCATTCCTTTTGATGATTTTACAATTTGATCTCGCGGCAAACCTTTGGTAAACGGATCCGCTAGGTTATCAGCCGACTTGATGTAATCTATCGTTATTACACCAGTTGAGATCAATTGTCTAATGGTCTTATGCCGTCTTCTTATGTGACGAGACTTGCCATTGTATAGATTACTCAGTGCCCGAGAGATAGCCGATTGACTATGACAGTGTACTCGTAGAGCTGGCACTGGTTTTTCCCACATCGGGATATCTTCCAGAAAGTTTCAAAGCCATTTTGTTTCCTCAGCAGCTTTGTCTAAAGCTATAAACTCTGACTCCATGGTTGATCTGGCCAGGAGTGTTTGTTTGGAAGATTTCCAGGATATTGCTGCACCAGCAAGAGTAAAGACATATCCACTCATGGATTTGGAGTTTCTTGAATCTGAAATCCAATTAGCATCACTGTACCCTTCCAGCACTACTGGTTCTTTACCGAAGTGCAGCCAATAACTTTTGGTGTATCTTAAAAAATTTAATACCCTAGTTATGGCTCTCCAATGGTTATGACCTGGATTACTCGTGTAACGACTTATTACGTTTACCGAGTGTGCTAAATCGGGTCTAGTACAATTCGTTGAGTACATTAGACTCCCGATGACTCTTGCATACTCCACTTGTAACACTGCTTCACCTGAATTCTTTGTTAAGTGAAGTTGAGGATCAAGCGGAGTTTTTGCAGTCCCATTGGAGTAGGTCTTAAAGCTCTCAAGGATTTTTGTAGTGTAATGATCTTGAGACAAAATTATTCCTTTTGAATTTCGAATAATCTTAATCCCTAGAATTACATCCGCTAATCCCATGTCTTTCATATCAAACTTTCCACTTAGCATGGTCTTCGTTTGAATGATTATATCTTTGTTGCTTCCCATGATTAGTATGTCATCTACGTACAAACACAACAACACATAACCTTGTGAAGTACTTTTGATATAGATGCACTTATCACATTCATTGATGTGAAAGCCATTTGACATCATTACACTGTCAAACTTTTCATGCCATTGCTTCGGAGCTTGCTTGAGTCCGTATAGCGATTTGACAAGTCTACAGACTTTCTTCTCTTGTCCGGGAACAACATAACCCTCAGGTTGATTCATATAGATCTCTTCCTCTAAATCTCTTTTAGGAAAGCAGTCTTAACATCCATCTGATGTATTTCAAGGTTTCTTAAAGCTGCGATTCCAATCAACATGTGAATCGAAGTTATTCTTGTCACTGGAGAATAAGTGTCAATAAAGTCTAATCCTTCCTTTTGACGAAATCCTTGTACCACAAGCCTGGCCTTATATTTGTCTATAGAGCCATCGATTTTTAGCTTTGTGGTGAATACCCATTTACAACCAAGAGGTTTGCAACCTTGAGGTAGCTCTACCAACTCATAAG
This sequence comes from Eutrema yunnanense, assembly GCA_002933935.1. Lineage (NCBI taxonomy): Eukaryota > Viridiplantae > Streptophyta > Magnoliopsida > Brassicales > Brassicaceae > Eutrema > Eutrema yunnanense. The sequence goes on along the minus strand of PKML01043506.1, from coordinate 239,191 downwards.
TATGATTTTGGTTAATTGAGTTAATTTCACTGTAAGATGCCTCCCTCCAGAAAGGTGCATCAGGTGTAGACAATGCTTCCATGAAAGTTCTTGGACCACTTTCCGCTAGGAATGCCATTATGAACTCAGAGCCAAATGTCTTTTCCTTACGAGCTCTCTTGCTTCATCTAGGTTCAGCTTCTTCTTCTTCTGTAGAAGTGCCTGAAGTGCTTGCCTCATTGCTAGCATCTCGTTCGTCACGAGTTCGTTTAGGATTTCCTCTATCCTTACATGGAAACACATTTTCGAAGAAGGACGCATTCCTTGACTCCATTACTGTGTTTACATGAATGTCTGGTATATCTGATTTATCTACCAGAAATCGATAGGCACTACTATTGTGCGCATATCCGATGAAAATGCAATCTACCGTTTTAGGTCCAATGGTGACCTTTTTCGGAAGTGGTACTGCAACTTTTGCCAGGCACCCCCACACTTTCAGGTATATATACGAAGGTACATTATCTTTCCAAAGTTCATAAGGAGTTTTTCCTGTGACTTTGTGTGGAATTTTGTTCAGGATATAATTTGAGGTAAGCAGAGCTTCCCCCCGCCCCCCCACATGTTCTGGGCTAACCCAGATTCCTGCAACATAGCATTCATCATTTCCTTGAGAGTTCTGTTTTTTCTTTCAGCAACTCCATTGGATTCAGGTGAATAGGGAGCAGTTGTTTGATGAATAATGCCATGTGCTCTACAGAATGCATCAAATGGTTCATTATATTCACCTCCTCTATCACTTCTGACCTTTTTTATTGTCTTGCCGAGTTGGTTTTCAACTTCCAGCTTATATTCTTTAAATTTGTCCAAGGCTTCATCTTTACTCCGCAGTAGAAAGATGTAACAATATCTCGTGCAATTGTCTATGAAGGTCACGAAATATTTCTTGCCTCCTCTGGTTTGAATATATTTCAAATCACATAAATCTGTGTGAATTAAACCTAGAGGTTCTGTTGTTCTTTGAATGCTGGGTGATGGCGTTTTAGTGAGTTTGGCTTGGACACAAACTTCACATTTGTCTTTGCTTAATTTGCATTTAGGAATCATATTCATGTTCATTAATCTACTCATAGACTTATAATTAACATGTCCTAATCGTTCATGCCAAATATTAAAAGACTCAACGAGATAAGCAAATGGTTTCTTATCATTAATCTTAGGGTTCTTCGAGGTGGATGCCTCGGTTACATTATCCTTTCGGATTACTGCCTCAACAGACATCTTAAACAGATTATCACATACAAAACCCTTACCCAAATACATCCCATTTTTCGTTAGGATTAGCTTATCACCTTCCAGCTTCACAGAGAATCCATGCTTGCTTATGAGCGATCCAGAGATCAGATTCTTGCGCATGTCTGGTACATGGACGACGTTCGTGAGAACCAGTTCCTGTCCAGAGGTGAGCTTCAGAACAACCTTCCCGTGACCATCAATTGTCGACGAGGCATAATTACCCATCAAGAGTTTTTCACCATTCTTGTTCTTTGTGTATGTGGAGAACATCTCTAGATCCATACAGATGTGTCTGGTTGCACCAGTATGGAACCACCAAGTCTTTGGATGGCTTTCAGCAACATTGGCCTCAGTGACCACAACACACATGTCAGCTTTTGTCAAGTTGGCTTGAGCCTTCTTGTTGCGACACTCGAAGAATTTATGTCCTTCCTTTCCACATAAGTTACATATTCCAGAGAATTTTTGAGAAGTCTGACCATTCTGACAGCTCTTGTTCTTGAACTTCTAGAAGTTCTTTGGTGGCATCTTTCCTTTGCCTTTGTTTTGGCGTCCTTTGTTCTGCCACTTGCCTTGATTGGTGTTTTGGTATTCAACCATGTTCGCATTGTGTTCGTAAATTTTTATACCTACCCAATCTGTTGTTCTCGATTCGTCGACTCTACGCGAAGCTTAACAATCAGATCTTCAAGGCTCATCTTCTTTTTCTTCAGCCTGAGGTAGTTCTTGAAGTCTGTCCAACCAGGAGGAAGCTTCTCAATGATGCAGCAACCCTGAAAGGTTTCACACAACTGCATTCCCTCAGCATGTATGTCGTTAAGGAGTCTTTGCAACTCATCGACTTGATCCATCAGTGGTCTTGAATCTACCATCTGATATTGCATGAATTTTTCCACAGCGAATTTCTGAGTACCAGAATCTTCAATGCGATACTTCTTGTCTATTGAATCCCACAGATCCTTAGACGTTTCAGCGTTTTCGTACACCCCAAACAGAGAGTCCGAAAGGCTATTCAGAATATAGCCCTTGCACAGGAAGTCAGCATGTTCCCAAGCGTGGACACTCGCAAGTGCACGTGGATCAGTGTTGTCTTCTGGCAGAACAGGTTTCACTTCACTAGTGTACTTCTGCAGATTCAGCGTTGTCAGGTAGAAGAACATCTTCTTTTTCCACATCTTAAATGATGTTCCATCAAACTTGCTTGGAGGAGCAACATGATTCCCATATGGAACTTTCACCGTTTCGATCAGACTCGCAGTCGTTTGATCCACTTTGTCACTGGTTTTCTCCATTGTTCCAGAGTTGTTGTCAACATCGATTGTCATTCTGTGAAGACAAAAGAAACACAACTTTCAATTAGTACTGATATATAAAGTTAAGAATCACAATTCAAATACTGATATCGAACTAAATCGCATTGGTGTCGATCGATACTCCTTGGTATCGATCGATACATACACAATGTCTATCGATACACCCATATGGTGTCGATCGATTCACTCAGTGTCGATCGATACACCCTTGGTGTTGATCGATGCACGTGAGTTTCGCATAGGATCGATCGATACACCACGGTGTAGATCGATGCTTAACAGATGTCGATCGATGCACATATAGTGTCGATCGATGCACTCTAGGTGTCAATCGATGCAAGTGAATTTTGATCGATGCAAGTGAATTTTGCACTGGTCACTCAAAAACAAAATCAAAACAACAATTCAAGCACATGATCATCATCTCCAACAAGTTTTGACTCTAAGAAAAACAAACATAATGTCAGCAGACACCTCCCCCAGACTTAAACAACACTGTCCCCAGTGTTATCTAGCCTAGAGTAGGTAAAAGAAAACAAAAGAACATAATAGAACAAAGAGAAACAAGAAGTTACCGTACTGGAACATCTGGTATCGATCGACACACAAACAGTGAACGAAAAATAAAAAGAAAAACGACTCAAAAACAGACTCACCAGTGGGTTTGCCTCCCACCAAGCGCTTGTTTAACGTCAGTAGCTTGACTGTACTGCCGCTCAGGCAGGATAAGAATGCGAGCTTGCACCAAAACAGGCTCCACAACTTGACATTGCTATCTTCAGAGTTTTGCTCAACATGCTCTCCACAAACTCTTTTCCTTTCTCTTTCAGCTCAGAAGTAAGAAGAACTCTAGCCTTAGAGAATTTTTTCGAGGCTCCTTTGCACTTAACCTTGTACTCAATCGAATCCCCATCATAGTTCTGAGGGATTAAAGTGACATGGGGATTCTCGACTCTTTTGCTCTTCACCTTCTTCTTTGTTGCTTTAGCCTTCTTGACAACTTCCTTGGGGATGCTAGGCGGTTCAACTGAAACATCTATGACAGTTGGCGTGTTAGGAGGTTCTTCCAAAAGATCAGCCGCTATCGACTTTCCCGTAACAACCTCGATGCTAGAGACACGTCAGGGGGCTCTTCTAGGAGGTATGGCATCATAGTAGACATCTCCGTCAATGTAAGACAAAGAGATTCTCTTATTAGGTGTGTCTATGATCGCGCCAGCAGTAGCCGTAAACGGCCGTCCAAGGAGCAAAGACACTTCATATCCTTCGCTCATCTCCACAACCTGAAAATTAGTGGGCACCAGACAATCTCCTACTTTGATCATCAAATCAGAGATTGTACCATATGGAATTGAGGTTGAAGAGTTCGCGAATGTGATGTAATTGAAAGCAGTGCAGAAATTAAAAGAGTTGTAATTCAATTGGAGAAAGATAGGCTCAGGGTATTTCTCAGGAAGTCAATGAATGCAGATAAACTAACTAACATGATTCAGATTTAGCGCAGTTCTTTTTCTTGAACTCAAATCACTAAAGTATAATTAACTAACTGTCGTTGCGAGAATTATCTAAATCTAAATCCTAGGAATTCCAAATCTCTTTACGAATCCAAACGTCTAAATCAGCTTTAATATCAGGTTTGATATGTTCACAAATCAATTAAACCAAATCTCTTTGCGAATAATCAATTTGCTCACCTAAGGTTCTATCAGGCAATTAATCCCACTGTCGTGCCTAATCAATTATCCTAAGATCTAAGTTCCAGATTCGTCAACCTAGAATTAGCCCTGAGAACAACCTATGGCGAAGAACTAATTCAAATGGTGAATCATAATAAATTAATCAACCTAGCATTCAAAGAAATCCTTTATGAGAAAACCCTAAACCTAAAGTGGATCTACTCAGACATGGAGAATGAAACAATCAACATGTTTGTATAAATCATCAAATAAAACAGAAAGAGTAACAAGAGGGTTCCAAATCCGATCTCGGACGAAGGGAGTTTCAGATTTGTCTTCCTCACAAAACCAAAGTAAAATAAAGCATAGCCAACAAAGTGGCTGTAAAATCCCTATCAATAACCTAAACACGAATTAGGGTCTTCTTGTAAATATCAAAGTCTTCTAGACCAAATTGCAATTCTTCAACTCTTCATTAGAGTCGCGGGTCGGGTCTGCCTCGATGAGTGTCGATCGATACCAAGGAGGTATCGATCGATGCTCGACGTGAAATCGGGTACTCAGCAACACGATCTTCTGTTTTGCTCCAAACTGCTCCAGAAAGCTCCAATATCTCCAATTATGCTCCAAACGTGATAAGACCTGTAAAAGACTCTAAAAGACTACGAAATAGCAGAAAGACTCTATAAAACGGACTTATATCATGGCCTAAAAGGGGTAAAAACCATGATATATCAACTCCCTCAGACTTAGCCTTTGCTTGCCCTCAAGCAAATAGAAGACTAAACCAGAGAAAGAGGTTTGAAAACACGAAGACTCACCTGTTCAGGAACATTGAAATGACCAATTTCCCAAGTACCCAAATGTTACCTAACCAGCTTTTTTTTTTTGATCTAACCACCATGTACTTCTCCGTAGACATTCGCAGCTTCCCAGACTACACACATTATCCCACAGCATTGTTCAAATAAAGCCCTCACCGCCAGATTCATCGCTGCAGCCAATGTTCAAGAACCTTCTAGATTCTTTACCATACAATATCATGACAAAGAACCACCCTTTTCACACTTTTTGTATCAATTTCTCTCCCCCAGACTTATTTCTTATTATGTTCTTTCTTTTATTTTTAGCTTTGCATATACACATCAAGGTATGAGACGCGAGTATTGATGGTGTTTGCCACCAAATCCCGGTTCTTCCCTCTTTATGTATTAAAGGTTTAGGCGAATAGTGGTATCACTGGAAATTTTCCTAACCTCGCTTTCAACCTTTGTGTGATCATTCCCTCTTAAGTAGAATAATGGGATCGCTGAAAACCATCTCATCTTTTATGCTCTTATTTATCAACTTATAACAGGGGAGAGAGATACTATTACTCTAAACACATGGGTTCCTTTATCATATATGAATGATGAATCAAGCTCTAAAAACACTAACCACATTGATGAAGTGCAGAAATTTGGTTCAGACTTCAGAAGAACTCTGCTGGAGACATGGATGTTTTCTAGTCAACTGGTCAGTCTTTGGATTTTTCATTAGTCGATCTAGAACCGATCCTGTAACATTGTGCACTCAAAAAAAAAATCACATCAATAGGTTCAAGCACAGGATCATCATCTCCAACAAGTTTTGACTCAATAAATCGATTTTGACTCGGTAAAACAACTGACTCTAAGAAAAACAAACACAATGTCAGCAGACACCTCCCCCAGACTTGAACAACACTGTCCCCAGTGTTATCTAGCCTAGAGTCAGTGAAAGAAAACAAAAGAACAGAATATAACGAAGAGAAACAAGAAGTTACCGCGCTGGAACATCTGGTATCGATCGACACACACCCCGGTATCGATCGATACCAGACTTAAATCGATATGATGATCCGTCTATTCGCGATTGGTGTCGACCGATACTAATGGGGTATCGATCGACACTAAGGCGATTTAAAGTTTTGCTCCTTATTTATCTTGACACAAACACAAAACGAAAAATAAAAAAAATAAAAAAACGACTCAAAAATAGACTCACCAGTGGGTTGCCTCCCACCAAGTGCTCGTTTTAACGTCATTAGCTTGACTGTAACGCCCTCAGGCAGGATAAGAATGGGAGCTTGCACCGAAACAGGCTCCACAACTTGACATTGCTATCTTCAGAGTTTTGCTCAACAAACCCTCCACAAACTCTTGCCCTTTTTCCTTCAGCTCCGAAGTAAGAAGTACTCTAGCCTTAGAGAATGGTTTCGAGGCACCTTTGCACTTCACCTTGTACTCGATCGAATCTCCATCACACTTCTGAGGAATATATGTGACATGGGGATCCTCGACTCTTTTGCACTTGGCCTTCTTCTTTGTTGCCTTAGCCTTCTTGACAACTTCCTTGGGGATGCTGGGGGGTTCAATCGAGACGTCTATGCCAGTAGGCATGTCAGGAGGCTCTTCCAAAAGATCAACTGCTAATGTCTCTCCTGTGACAACTTCAATGCAAGAGACACGTCCGGGAGCTCCTCTAGGAGGTATGACATCATAGAACACCTCCTTGTCAATATATGAGAATGAAATTCTCTTGCCTGGCGTTTGAGAATATCCCTGGGTCTTTCCTCTGTGTCAACTGAGCATGGAATTGAGAATATCCCTGGGTCTTTCCTCTGTGTCAACTGCCGCAGCGGTAGTGACTTGTGTCTTGCCTCGATAAAGAGTGCCTTAATTTCTTCCTCAGTTTCTCTGCAATCTTTGAAGTGACTTAGCAGAGGACGGTGTTCTAGAGCTTCTTCGAAAGATCAGTCATGGGAGATCCTTCGTACCATCTTCTCAAAGCCACGCAGCTGCTTTGGAGAAATGGGATCTCTAAGGTGTCGAGGAATAGGATTTAGCTTCTTCGGCTTGCGAACTCTTTCTTCGATCAACTCAGGTGTTTTCACAGTTTTTGGCTCGATCTGCGATGGGTATCGATCGACACCGGGCAGGGTATCGATCGATGCTATCGCTGTTGAATCGTCCTTGGCAGATATATCATCATCAATAAGAAGCTCCACAATCTGCTTATCCAGCAAAGCATTGCATCTAGCGTCCTCCCATTCCTTCATTGTCATAATATGAGGCATAGGATAAGGTATCTTGGGTATATACACCCTCTTCTTGAAAATCTCAAACTTCTTCTCAACCTGCGTCTCAGCATCGACCGACACCGTAGGAGTATCGATCGATACTTGTGATTTTGGATTCACTCGTGCATGTGTCTGGACTGGTATCGATCGATACTGGCTGGTATCGATCGATACCTGGGCGATTTCAGAATTCCAGTCGTCATCTTCAACAACATCGTCGAAAATTCCTGCATCAAAACCCTTTTCTACCATTGCAGTGGCTTCTTTAGCACTCCCTATGGTGATTGCATTGACGTGTGCTCTTGGGTTCTCAGTTTTCCCTGGAAGAAAACCTTCCTGCCTCTTCACAGCTCCTGCTGTCTGAGCAACCTGAGTTTCCAGCTTCCTCTGGCTAAGAGTGATGGCTTCGATTTTTCCATTCAGATCGATGTACAGAGAGTCAAACATCCCATTGAAATCCCCCTGCAACTTATGATGTCCCTGAAGAATCTGTTCCATCATGGATTCCATCTTACTCTCCATGATTTTTGGAGAGATGGGTTGGTACGAAGAGTTCCCATAATTGCAATTGTTGTTGTTGAAGTTTCGGTTGTTGTACCCCAATTGCTGACCCTGAAATCCAGAACCACCAACGTAGTTACAATCCTCCACTTCAGCTCCACCGATATCATCGACTCCATCAGCAAAGTGTACAACCTTCTTCGACTTCCCAATCAGAATGTCCAGCTTCGCTTGAACTTCAGCAATCTGCGATCCATCAATTCCTCCAGCTTGCTTCTTCCGCTCGGAATCAGCATTCTTGGTGCTATTGCTAAACGCCAATCTCTCAATTAGCACAACCGCATCATCTGGATACCTGGTGTTGAAGTTCCCATTACTCGCAGTATCCAAAGCCATCTGATACCTCCAATCAATTCCTCTGTAGAAGGTACCCAGCAGCTGAACCTGATTGAACCCATGGTGCGGACAATCTCTTTGATATGACTTGAAACGAATCCAAGCAGCCTTGAGTGCCTATGTTGGTCCTTGAGAAAACTGAGAAATTTTGTTCATGAGCTCTTCGGATCTCGCATCATCATAGAAATTGATCAGGAATGCATTCTTCGTCTCATCCCATGTAGTTAGCGAACCAGGAGCCAACTGCTTCAGCCAATAAGCAGCATCCCCACTAAGAGAGTATGGGAAAAGTTTGCAGAAGATGAACTCATTGGGCACTCCATTGTACTTCATACCAGTGACCAAATCTTCGAACCTCTCGATATGATCCATGGGATGTTCATGAGATAGGCCATGGAAAGGATTCTGACTCACAAGAGCGTAGTACGCAGGCTTCAGCTCAAAGTTATTCCTCTGAAAAGTTGGGATGCAAATCGCAGATCGATTGGCATAGAACTGATCAGGTCTGTTGTGCTCAGCAAGTGTCCTACCTCGATCAACTACAGCATTCCCAACGTTGGCACGCGCAGCTGGCGCGACAATCTCAACAACAGTAGCAGGAGGGACAATGACGTTTCCAGCTTCATCAAGTCGCTGCCCTCTCTCATTGCACACTTGACCCTCTTGGTCTCTCAAGACTCCAGCTTCATCATCTCTTAAAAACACTGGGTTGTTCATCCCTGATGTTTGCTTTGTCTTTCTGTTTGTGCGTTCTAAATGTGCTAGCTTCTCTAACGATAGATTGACTAGCGGAGTGCTCTTGTTGCTTCTGGTTTCACGAACAGGCATACACCTGAAAACAAAACACTAGACAAGGCACGTAAGTAACAAAAAAAATACGTTGAGTATCGATCGATACCAAGTGGTGGCGATAGATATCAACAAAAGAAGACGACGAGTATCGACCGATATTACAGAGTATCGATCGATATCGACGAGCTTAGTCAAAATTCTAAACTAAAATCTAATGGCGAATTGAATCCCCGGCAACGGCGCCAAATTTGATATGCTCAAATTAATACCCTAAAAGTACTAAAGCAGTAGTTGTAGTAAGTGTAGGGGTCGAACACAAGGACTCACAGAAATCACACAATAGATTGTATAGTGTCAAATCAAGCTAAGCAAATAAGATGAAACAAAAGACAATAAGCAGTAAACGAGTTGTAATTCGATGGAAGAAATATAGGCTCTGGGTATTTCTCATGAAATCATTGAATGCAGATAAACTAACTAGCAGGATTCAGATGACGCATTGTTCTTGAACTCAAATCACTAAAGTATAATTAACCAAATGTCGTTGCGAGAATTATCTAAATCCAAATCCTAGGAATTCCAAATCTCTTTGTGAATCCTAAAGTCTAAATAAGCTTTAATAGCAGGTTTGATATGTTCACAAATCAATTAAACCAAATCTCTTTGCGAATAATCAATTTGCTCACCTAAGGTTCTATCAGGTAATTAATCGCAATGTCGTGCCTAATCAATTATCCTAAGATCTAAGTTCCAGATTCGTCAACCTAGAATTAGCTTTGAACACAACCTAAGCGAAGAACTAATTCAGATGGTGAATCCTATAAACTAATCAATCTAGCATTCAAAGATAACCCTTATGAGAACCCTGAACCTAAAGTGGATCTACTCAGACATGGAGATTGAAAGCAACATGATTGAATATATCATCAAAAGGAATCAATAAAAACAGGAGTTCAGAGTTGTCTCTCCAAAAACCAAAAGTAGAATCAAAGTATAGAAAATAAAGCATAGCCAACAAAGTGGCTGAAAAACCTAATTATATAGTCTAAACACGTTCTGGGGTTTCTTGTAAATATCCAAGACTTCTGGACCAAGTTGCAATTCTTCAACTCTTCATTAAAGTCGCGGGTCGTGTCTTGCTGCGATGGGTGTCGATCGATACCAAGGGGGTATCGATCGATGCTTGACGTGATATTGGGTACTCAGCAACACGATCTTCATCTTTGCTCCAAAATGCTCCAGAAAGCTCCAATATCTCCAATTATGCTCCAAACGTGCTAAAACCTGTAAAAGACTCTAAAAGACTCTATAATAGAATAAAGACTCGATAAAACTGACTTATATCATGGCTTAAATATGGTAAAAACCATGATATATCACACACAAGTGATCATGTCAACTCCCGAAGCTTCCTTGTCATTACCATAACCCAAATCTTTTCTCTCAAGAGACTTCTCTTCCTCTTCATAGACATTTGGGGGTGGAGCTTCTTCAACCATATCACATCTACCCACATACCTCACTTCTTCTTCTCGCAACTCATCATCCTTCATAGTGATTGTACCACAAAGTTTATTGGAAGAAGTCCTCATTGGGTAGTACACCTTATCATCCACATTCAAGAGAACTACCCTTTGCTCTTTGAAGTCCATTCTAGCACCGGTAGTGAGTAGGAATGGAGTTACAAGGAGTAGTGGAAGCTTGTTGGTCTTTTTCATTTCCATGACCACAAAGTCCGTTGGGACTATGCAATTCCCAACCTTGAGTGGATAGTCTTCGAGGGGACAAGTGGCTTCTTTGAAGAAGCGTCTGCAAAGGTGATAGGTGATGGATGATAGGCGAGGGTTCTTATCCCCAGACTCTTGAACATCTCATGGGACATGACGTTCACACTTGACCCGGAATCACACAAAGCATCCTCAACGTCCAAATCACCAAGAGAGCAAGCTATTGAGAACTTACCGGGATTACCAAGCTTCGGGAGAGACTTAGGGTCGATCCTAGTTGTGCTTGGTGAATCAATGCAAGAAATACTACCCTTTGGTTCTTGGACCATGGTCACGTCTTCATCTTTCTCAAGGGTCACTCCCCCATCTTGTTCCTCAATGTCCTCATTGAGCTTCAAGGGAGCTTGTGATCCATAGAGTAGAAGCTCAATTTCCTTAGAGGCGGCTTCATGATCATTAATGGGATGTGACTCCTTTGAAAATATGGCATTGCAATACTCCTTTGTTGCTTTCCCATTTGAAGAGCTTTGTTGTGCTTTGTCCCCATTGTTTCCCTTGGTCTCCATTTCTTGCACCTTTGAACTCAATGCCTCAAGCTTCTTGTGGAGATCATTGTATGAGCAAGCTACCTTGGTGATATATCATGGTTTTTACCCCGTTTAAGCCATGATATAAGTCCTTTTTATAGAGTCTTTCTAGTATTTCGTAGTGTTTTAGAGTCTTTTACAGGTTTTAGCACGTTTGGAGCATAATTGGAGATATTGGAGCTTTCTGGAGCATTTTGGAGCAAAGCAGAAGTTTGTGTAGCTGAGTATCCGATTTGAAGCATCAGTGTCGATCGATACTGCCTAGTATCGGTCGATACTCATCGAGGCAGACACGACCCGCGACTTTTCCAAGAGTTGAAGAATTGCAAAATCGCCCAGAAGACTTTAATATTTACAAGAAGCCCCAAAACGTGACTTAGGCTATTTAATAGGATTTTACAGCCACTTTAATGGCTACGCTTTATTTTATTCTGGATTTGTGAGAGAGCTTTTGAAGGGTGACAAGTCTGAAACTATGTTCGTCCGAGAGAAGATTTCGAACCCTTTTGTTACTCTTTCTTATTATCTATTTGAGTATATATTCAGTTATGTTTATTGCTTCAATTTCTATGTCTGAGTAGATCCACTTTAGGTCTGACCTTTCTTCATAGGGATTTCTTTGAATGCTAGGTTGATTTATTGTTAGGGTTCATAATCTAAATTAGTTCTTCGCCTTAGGTTGTTCTCAAAGCTAATTCTAGATTGATCACCTAGAACTTAGATTTTAGGTTAATCGATTAGGCACGAAAGTGCAATTGAGTAATCTGATAGAACTTAAGGTGAGCAAATTGATTATTCGCAAAGAGATTTGGTTTAATTGATTTGTGAACATATCAAACCTGAAATTAAAGCTGATTTATTCTTAAGGATTTGCAAAGAGATTTGGGATTCTGAAGTTTAGATTTAGATAATTTTCGCAACGACAGTTGGTCAATTATACTTTAATGATTTGAGTTCAAGAACCGCGCTAAATCTGAACTCTGATTATTTGGTTTATCTGCATTCATTGATTTTCTGAGAAATACCCTAGGCCTATATTCTCTCCATCGAATTTACAACTCTTTTATTGTTTATTGCTTTTGTTTCATCTTATTTGCTTAGCTTGATCCGATACTATACAATCTATTGTGCAATTTCTCTGAGTTCTTGTGTTCGACCCCTGATATACTGCAGCAACTGTTTTAGTACTTTTTAGGGTATTAATTTGAGCATATCAAATTTGGCGCCGTTGTCGGGGACTCAATTTCGCAATTAGATTTTAGCTGTCGAGTTTCGACTAAGTTCATCGGTATCGATCGATACTATTAGTGTCGGTCGATACTCGTCGTTTTATTTTGTTGATATCGATCGACACCACCCAGTGTCGGTCGATACTCATCACGATTTTTGATTACTTACGTTCTTGACTTTTGTGTTTCAGGTGCATGCCTAATCGTGAAACTAGAGGGAACAAGAGCACTCCGCTAGTTAATCTATCGTTAGAGAAGCTAGCACGTTTAGAACGCACAAACAGAAAGGCAAAGCAAACATCAGGGATGAACAACACAGTGGTATTAAGACCTGATGAAGCTGGAGTTCTGAGAGACCAAGAGGGTCAAGTGTGCAATGAGAGAGGGCAGCGACTTGATGAAGCTGGAAACATCATTGTCCCTCCTATTGTTGTTGGTGAGATTGTCGCGCCAGCTAGGCGCGCCAACATTGGGAATGCTGCAGCTGATCGTGGTAGAACACTTGGAGAGTACAACAGGCATGATCAGTTCTATGCTAATCGATCACTGATTCGCCCTCCACCATATCAGAGAAATGACTTTGAGCTGAAACCTGCATACTACACTCTTGTGGGTCAACACCCTTTTCATGGTCTTTCTCATGAACATCCCATGGATCATATTGAGAAGTTCGAGGACTTGGTCACTAGCATCAAGAGTAATGGAGTGTCCTACGATTACCTCTTCTGCAAGATTTTCCCCTACTCTCTAGGTGGAGATACGACTTACTGGCTGAAGCAGTTGCCTCCTGGATCACTGACTACCTGGGAGGAGACTAAGACTGCTTTCCTGAATCATTTCTATGATGATGCACGATCTGAGGATCTGAGGAACAAGATCTCCCAGTTTTCTCAAGGCCCGACTTAAGCGTTCAAGGCTGCTTGGACGAGATTTAGATCGTATCACAGAGATTTTCCACATCACGGGTACTCTGATGTTCAGCTGCTGGGTATTTTCTTCATAGTGAATGATTGGAGGTATCAGATGGCTCTGGATGCTTCGAGTAATGGGAATTTCAATACCAGATATCCAGATGATGCTTATGTGCTTATTGAGAATTTTGCGTCCAGCAATAGCACCAAAAATGCAGACCTTGAGCGAAAGAGACAGAATGGGAACGTGGATGGATCGCAGATTGCTGAAGTTCAAGCCAAGCTGGATATTCTGGTTGGGAAGTCGAAGAAGACTGTACATTTTGCTGATGGAGTCGATAATATCGATGAAGAAGAAGTGGAGGATGTTAACTACGTTGGTGGTTCGGGTTTTCAGGGTCAGCGATTTGGGTACAACAACAACCGAAACTTCAGCAACAACACTCAGCAAGGTTGATACAAGTTTGAGGGGAACCAATCTGGTTTTGGAGCAAAACAATTTGTCCAGAAACCACTCCAGAGCAGCGATTTCACTCGCAATTACGGGAACTCTTTGTACCAGCCCATCTCTCCAAAGTCCACAGAGAGTAAGATGGAATCCATGATGGAACAAATTCTTCAGGGACAGCAGAAGTTGCAAGTGGATTTCAATGGAAAGTTTGACTCTCTCTACACTGATCTGAATGGGAAAATTGAAGCTATCAATCTTTCTCAGAGAAAGCTGGAAACTCAAGTTGCTCAGACAGTGATATATCATGGTTTTTACCCCTTTTAGGCCATGATGTAAGTCCGTTTTATAGATTCTTTCTGCTATTTCGTAATGTTTTAGAGTCTTTTACAGGTTTTAGCACGTTTGGAGCATAATTAGAGATATTGAAGCTTTTTGGAGCATTTTGGAGCAAAGCTGAAGTTCGTGTTGCTGAGTACCCGATTTCACGTCAAGCATCGATCGATACCTCCTTGGTATCGATCGACACTCATCGAGGCAGACACGACCCGCAGCTTTAATGAAGAGTTGAAGAATTGCAACTTGGTCTAGAAGTCTTTAATATTTACGAGAAGCCCCAAAACATGATTTAGGTTATTTATAGGGATTTTACAGCCACTTTGTTGGCTATACTTTATTTTTCTAAGCTTTATTCTACTTTGGTTCTACCTTTGGTTTTTGGAGAGACAACTCTGAACTCCTGTTTTTATTGATTTCTTTGATGATTTATTCAATCATGTTGCTTTCAATCTCCATGTCTGAGTATATCCACTTTAGGTTCAGGGTTCTCATAAGGGTTTTCTCTGAATGCTAGGTTGATTAGTTTATTAGGATTCACCATCTGAATTAGTTCTTCGCTTAGGTTGTGTTCAAAACTTGTTCTAGATTAGCTACCTAGAATATAGATCTTAGGATAATTGATTAGGCACGACAGTGCGATTAATTACCGGATAGAACCTTAGGTGAGCAAATTGATTATTCGCAAAGAGATTTGGTTTAATTGATTTGTGAACATATCAAACCTGATATTAAAGCTGATTTAGACTTTAGGATTCGCAAAGAGATTTGGAATTCCTAGGATTTAGATTTAGATAATTCTCGCAACGACAGTTGGTTAATTATACCTTAGTGATTTGAGTTCAAGATCCGCGCTAAATCTAAATCCTATTAATTAGTTTATCTGCATTCATTGATTTTCTGAGAAATACCCTGAATCTATCTTTCTCCAATTGAACTTACAACTCTTTACTGTTTATTGCTTTTGTTTCATCTGATTTGCTTAGCTTGATTCGATACTATACAATCTATTGTGTGCTTTCTGTGAGTCCTTGTATTCGACCCCTACACTTACTACAACAACTGCTTTAGTACTTTTAGGGTATTAATTTGAGCATATCAAATTTGGCGCCGTTGCCGGGGACTCAATTTCGCCATTAGATTTTAGCTGTCGAGTTTCGACTAAGTTCGTCGGTATCGATAGATACTACCTAGTATCGGTCGATACTCGTCGTTTTATTTTGTTGATATAGATCGACACCACTTGGTATCGATCGATACTCATCACGTTTTTTATGGTTACTTACGTGCTTGACTCTTGTTTTCAGGTGTATGCTTAATCGTGAAACCAGAAGGAACAAAAGCACTCAGCTAGTTGAACTGTCTTTGGAGCAGCTAGCACTTTTGGAACGCACAAACAGAAAGACAAAGCAAACATCAGGGATGAACAACCCAGTGGTATTAAGAGATGATGAAGCTGGAATCTTGAGAGACCAAGAGGGTCAAGTGTGCAATGAGAGAGGGCAGCGACTTGATGAGGCTGGAAACGTCATTGCCCCTCCTGTTGTTGTTGGTCAGATTGCCGCGCCAGCTGCGCAAGCCAACGTTGGGAATGCTGGAGTTGATCGAGGTAGAACACTTGGTGTGCACAACAGACCTGATCAGTTCTTTGCCAATCGATCTGTGATTCGCATCCCAACTTTTCAGAGGAATGACTTTGAGCTGAAGCCTGCGTACTACGCACTTGTGAGTCAGAATCCTTTCCATGGGCTATCTCATGAACATCCCATGGATCATATCGAGAAGTTCGAAGATTTGGTCACTGGTATGAAGTACAATGGAGTGCCCAATGAGTTTTTTTCTGCAAACTTTTCCCACACTCTCTTAGTGGGGATGCTGCTTATTGGGTGAAGCAGTTGGCTCCTGGTTCGCTAACTACATGGGATGAGACGAAGAATACATTCCTGTGCAATTTCTATGATGATGTGAGATCCAACAGAGGCCCTCAAGGCTGCTTGGATTCGTTTCAAGTCATATCAGAGAGATTGTCCGCACCATGGGTTCAATCATGTTCAGCTGCTGGGTACTTTCTACAGAGGGATCGATTGGAGGTACCAGATGGCTTTGGATAATGCGAGTAATGGGAACTTCAACACCATGTATCCATATGATGCGATTGTGTTGATTGAGAACTTGGCGTTTAGTAATAGCACCAAGAATGCTGATTTCGAGCGGAAGAAGCAGGCTGCAGGAATT
Organism: Eutrema yunnanense; assembly: GCA_002933935.1. NCBI lineage: Eukaryota > Viridiplantae > Streptophyta > Magnoliopsida > Brassicales > Brassicaceae > Eutrema > Eutrema yunnanense. Next base: position 222,665 of record PKML01043506.1, on the reverse strand, counting down.
GATGGATCTCAGATTTCTGAAGTTCAAGCGAAGCTAGATATTCTGATTGGGAAGTCGATGAAAGCTGTACACTTTGCTGATGGAGTCGATAATATCGGTGGAGCTGAAGTGGAGGATGTTAACTATGTTGGTGGTTCTGGATTTCAGGGTCAGCAATTTGGGTACAACAACAACCGTAACTTCAACAACAACACTCGCAATTACGGGAACTCTTCGTACCAGCCCATCTCTCCAAAATCCTCAGAGAATAAGCTGGAATCCATGCTTGAGCAGATTCTTCAGGGACAGCAAAAACTGCAAGTGGATTTCAATGGAAAGATTGACCATCTGTACACTGATCTGAATGGAAAGATTGACCATCTGGATGGGAAGATTGAAGCTGTCAACCTTTGTCAGAGGAAGCTGGAGACTCAGGTCGCTCAGACAGCAGCAGCTGTGAAAAGGCAGGAAGGTTTTCTTCCAGGGAAAACTGAGAATCCAAGAGCACACGTCAATGCAATCACCATAGGAAGTGCTAAAGAAGCCACTGCAGTGGTAGAAAAAGGTTTTGATGTAGGAATTTTCGACGATGTTGTTGAAGATGACGACTGGGATTCTGAAATCGCCCAGGTATCGATCGATACCAGCCTGTATTGATCGATACCAGTCAAGACACCTGCACGAGTGAATCCAAAATCACATGTATCGATCGATATCCCTTCTGTATCGATCGATACCGAGACGCATGTCGAGAAAGAGCCTGAAATTGTCAAATAGAGGGTGTATTACCCAAGATACCTTATATTATGCCTCATATTATGACAAGGAAGGAATTGGATGACGCCAGATGCAAAGCTTTGTTGGATATATCGGTTGTGGAGCCTCCGTTTGATGATGATATATCTGCCAGGGAAGATTCAAGAGCGAGAGTATCGATCGATACCCTACCTGGTGTCGGTCGATACCCCTCGCAGATCGAGCCAGAAACTATGAAAACGCCTGAGTTGATTGAAGAAAGAGTTTGCAAGCCCAAGAAGTTGAATTCTATTCCTCAACATCTCAGAGACCCCATCACTCCAAAGAAGCTGCTTGGCTTTGAGAAGAGAGTACGAAGGATACCCCACTCGTTCACTTTTGAAGATGCTCTAGAGGGATGGCCTCTGCTAAGTCACTTCAAAGATTGCAGAGAAACAGAGGAAGAGTTTTGATATATCATGGTTTTTACCCTATTTAAGCCATGATATAAGTCCTTTTTATAGAGTCTTTATAGTATTTTGGAGTCTTTTAGAGTCTTTTACAGGTCATAGCACGTTGGGAACATTATTGGAGATATTGGAGCTTTCTGGAGCATTTGGAGCAAAGCAGAAGTTCGTGTTGCTGAGAACCCGATATGAAGCCTTGGTATCGATCGATACTGGCTAGTATCGATCGATACCCATCGCAGCAAGACACGACCCGCAAGTTTTCCAAGACTTGAAGAATTGAAAAAGTGTCCAGAAGTCTTTAATAATTACAAGAAGACCGCAACTCGTGACTTAGGTTATTTATAGGATTTTTACAGCCACTTTGTTGGCTATGCTTTATTTTGTAAGCTTTATTTTACTTTGGTTTGAGTATGAATCTCCCTTCGTCCGAGATCAGATCTCAAAACCTCTTGTTACTCTTTCTATTTTATTGATGATTTATTCAGTTATGTTGATTGTTTCATTCTCCATGTCTGAGTAGATCCACTTTAGGTTTGGGGTTTTCTCATAGGGATTTCTTTGAATGCTAGGTTGATTTATTATTAGGTTTTATAATCTAAATTAGTTCTTCGCCATAGGTTGTTCTCAAAACTAATTCTAGGTTGGCGAATCTGGAACTTATATCTTAGGATGAAAGAGGGGGATGAGTGGAAAACGGCATTTAAAACTAAGCATGGGTTGTATGAATGGTTAGTGATGCCTTTCGGGTTAACTAATGCACCTAGTACATTCATGAGGCTAATGAACCATATCTTGCGATTATTTATAGGAGTCTTTGTCGTTTTATACTTTGATGATATCCTAGTATATAGCAAGGACATAGACGAGCATGTTACGCATGTTAGGGCTGTTTTGGATGTTCTTGGGAAAGAAAAGCTTTATGCAAATTTGAAGAGGTGCACATTTTGCACGGATAACTTGGTTTTTCTAGGTTTTGTTGTTAGTGCCCAGGGAATCAAAGTCGACGAAGAAAAGGTGAAGGCCATCCGCGATTGGCCTAGTCCGAAGTCCGTTGGCGAAGTGAGGAGTTTCCATGGACTTGTGGGATTTTACCGACGTTTTGTGAAGGATTTCAGTACCTTGGCCGCACCTCAAACCAAAGTTATCAAGAAAGATGTGGGATTCAAGTGGGAAGAAGCACAAGAAACCGTTTTCCAAGCGTTGAAAGACAAGCTCACAAACGCACCACTTCTTTCCTTACCTAATTTTTCGAAAACTTTTGAAATTGAATGTGATGCCTCTGGTATAGGTATCGGTGCTGTTCTTATGCAGGAGAAGAGACCAATCGCTTACTTTAGCGAAAAACTTGGAGGAGCCACCTTGAATTACCCGACGTACGATAAGGAGCTATATGCGTTGGTGCGAGCTTTGCAAACGTGGCAACACTACCTCTGGTCCAAGGAGTTCGTGATCCACACTGATCATGAGTCTCTCAAGCATCTCAAAGATCAACAAAAGCTGAACAAACGTCACGCACGGTGGGTTGAATTCATCGAAACCTTTCCATACGTCATTCGGTATAAACAAGGTAAGGACAATGTAGTTGCCGATGCATTGTCAAGGAGGTATGTTTTAATCTTGAAACATATTCTTTCTCAAGCAACTAATCACTATGCTAATCTTGACTAATTCTTTCTCAAGCAACTAATCACTATGCTAATCACTAATTCATTAACAAATTCTCATTTGTGAATCATTGATTAGCAAGCATTAAGAATATATAAACAAGATCAGCCAAAACTATACCCTAGACAACTATTCTCATAGGCTATGAGCATAAATCTCTTGAATAGTTCATCAAGGTATTTCATCAAACACTTGGTGTGCATGAAATGCCTTATGATCTAAACCCACTTTCTCAAGCTAGATCTAGCATTATGATCACAATTCAAGAAGGAATATAAGATTAACAATTCCTAAACACCATGGATCAAACCTTGAATCACCCTAATCTACCCCATCTCTAAATCCTAAAGAACTACTCAAGACCCATTAGGAACAACTCAAAATCGATGTGGATGAGGGTTGAATCCATGGATGAGTGATGAATAATCAAGAAAGAAGATAGATGGAAGGAAGAAATCAATGAAAGAAAAACTTAAATTGCATAAATCAAAATGATCTCTCTTACAAATCTCCCAATCTCTCTCAAGAAGGGTTTTTAGACATGAGAAAAGAGATAAGTGGCAAAAATTAGGTAAAATGGTTTTTATAGTAAATGGGGTCTGACCGGGTCAACCCGGGACAAACGGGGTATTGACCCGGCCAAAACCTAGATAAGTCTTCAGTGAATCGGCCATAACTCCTGCACCAATCAACCGAATGACTCGAATCTAACTTCAGAAAACAGTCAACTCAATTATCTACAACTTCTATGAAGAACGCAAAACCTGAATCGGAATGGAAACCCTTCTTCTGTGTTGATCTTTCAGACATCGTATTTGGAGCAGAACTCGTTTGGATGCCAGAAAGACATATCCTTACTATATTTACCATATCTCTTGAAAGGCAGATCTGAATGACATGAAACCAACACTAAATGAACGTCAGCTCGATTGTCTACGACTTTCATGAATACCTCAGATTAAACTGGGTACGGGAAGGTCTTCAATTGGCCTGATCTTTGAGTCACTTTGGCTGGTGCTGTATATTGGATGTTTGGACCGGGTGGAGTTAACTGAGAGGATCTTAGTCGGTTGGATTGGTCTTGTTTGTAACCGAGCATGATATGGGCGGTTAGCTTTGGTCGGTTGAGTTCCATGTGCTAGGACCGACCCCATTAGACCATGCCGATGGTGCAAGGTCCGTTTTCTCGGCCAGGCGGATACGTCTTCAGTAAAACTGCGGTAACTCACGAACCATATGTCCGATTGTTTTGAATCCAACTCCTGTGAACAGCTAACTCTCTGGGCTACAACTCCCGTGAAGGTTATCGAGGCTGAATCTGCTTGGAGACCCTCCGTCTGACCAGTTCTTTCGGGCGCTCCGGATGGATTCTCTCTTCCTTTTAGTCCCAAATCTCCAAACGTCACCAAGTGCCTCCAATTACCTATAAAAACACTCCAAAACATGAAAAAACTCACTAGGACCTATTGCAAACACCTAATACTCTAAATGAGATAAAACGAATAAGAAATGGTATGAAACCCCATGCATATGAGATGAAACCTAAGCTAAATGAATGCATGAGAAGGTTAAAATATGGGGATATCACAAATCGACGCGGCCAGTCATATGGTGGGTTGCACCAGTATCCAAAATCCATACAGGATTGATGTTCTTACCACTCAAAGGTGCGGGAGCATTCGCAGCACCAACCATTTGTTGAATTATTTTCCACTGATCGTCAGTGATACCACACATGCCTTGTCGATTAATGTCAGAAATACCCTAAGAAGATGAGACACATGCATTGTTGGCTGTCACAATTTGCGTGATGTGTGCATGTGGAGCGAAACCACGTTCCCTACCTGATGTGATCATGGACACGCATCGTTTGGAGGAGGTTCCGGAGGAAGCATTGTTCGTTCCCGAAGGTCGTATCACACGGTCCAAGTCCAAGAAACTAGCCGGAGCTATTTGGAAGTTGTTCGATGAAGTTCATATCAAGGAAGAAGATCAACATTCACGTGGTACTCTAACTTCCATCTCTTACTTGGATTCTACTTGAAATTGGCCACGAGTTAAGTTGTTGTACTCTTTTTCCTATGCTCGGTTTTATTCCATTGGGTTTTCCAAGCAAAGGTTTTATTGAGGCAATGACTTAGCTTATATCATTCGGTCCAATTTCATGAGAATACCAAGCCCATTTTCGTATGAAAATAATCAAAAGATCAAGGCAAAAGCTCAAGAGTCACACGCAAAAGGAGGCCAAAGATCATCTATCTTTTCTTTAATTTTAGCTTTTATTTCTAAGTCTTTAAGTCATGTGACTTTTCCCTTTCCCCTTGTTTCCCTATAAATACACTTCTCCTTTGTCATTTGCAAACAATCACCTTTTTATTAAAAATACTTTTGAGAGAATTTCTCCTTTGTTCCTTTGGGACTTTTCGGATTTCTTGGTGGATTTAGCCAACAAATCTCTTCGTTTTCTTTGGTGGATTTAGCCAACGAAAACTCAGCACTGTTCTTGGTGGATTTAGTCAACGAGCAAAGATCGATCTTAGGTGGATTTAGCCTTTGATCCGTGGTTAATCTTGTGTCGATCATAGCACTTGACGGAGCCGTTCATACCCATCGCCTCGTTCCAAGCCTCCTTCGTTTGGATCAAGGATTATCCCCCGTTCATACCGATCTGTGAGTGTGCCGTTCTTTGGGAGTTGCATCAAGCGTGCATCACTACCAGTCACTGTCGTGCGATTGTCAGTTCGGTTACGTGGTCGCTCTCCCCACCATTCAGGAAAACCAACGATTTTGAAACAAGAGCTCACTTCATGTCCCAATCTGTCACATCCAGTGCACTATCGAGACGGATCTTTGTTAATTGGACGTGAAGAAGAAGAAGCTCATGTAGGAAGACCAGCCTGTCGAGACACATCGCGTGTAAAAATCGACGCTGGTTGTCGAGAAAAATTGGAAGAGGAAAGTTGAGAAGCAAAGCTCATCACTGATGCTTCTGGATTCACATTCGCTCGAATTGTTTCATTATGTACAATTGTTTGATAAACACTGTAAAGATCAGGAGGAGGTGAAATCGCACATATTTGAGAACGAATCACCCCATGAGCAGATTCATCGAGATCCGAGAGGAAATCGTGAACTCGAAGAGTCTTGCGTTCTTGATCATGAGCATTATTCAGATCACATGTACACTTGCCGCAGGTGCATCGCTTGGAAGTCATACATTCAGAAATTCCATCCCGGATTTTAGTCAGACGACCAAAATAATCATCAACGGTTGAACCGTGCTGCTTCCAAGTAGCCAATGAATTGCGAAGTTGCTACAATCGAGCCCCACTTTTAATCGAGAATCGCTTATTATATCCCAAAGCTCTTTTGAAACCTCTCGAGTCGAGATCGATGATCAGATCTTTGGTTCAATGGTCTGTTTAATCCAACCGACCAATAAGTGGTTATTGGCGGTCCAGTCCTCAAGTTGAGAAGAATCTGCATCTGGTTTGGGGATGCTACCATCAACGAACCCAAACTTCTTGCGAGAGCTAAGTGCCATACGCAAATTGATTGCCCATTCATCATAATTCGTTCCATTAAACAGCGGAGTAGAGACCACAGCACCCGGATTGTCGCTCGATATGAGGTCATAGGGTGAGATAGTCTTGAACTTTGGTGATGTGGTTGAGTCGTTCGCCATCGTGCACAGAGAAACGAAGTCAAGGAGAGATAGAAATAGCAACGAAAAACCGGTACTCTGTTTTCGGAAGATAAAACAGAGGCGACGAAGCCGATGAAGAAGATAAAAAAAACCAGCGGCTCTGTGTTCGTGTATGAAAACCGAGGCAGCTAAGAAGAAAAAATTTTGTGAAAGAGAAAAAAAATAGGATCAAAGAGAAATCACTAGAGAATTGTTTTGTGACTATGATACCATGATAAACTTTGAATAGCTGAATATTAACCTGTCTTGCTTAGACCATAAGGTCAATGTATTTATACAATCGTAAGTCTAAACCCTAAACCTAAGGCAGAAAAGAATAGCGTACAAATAGGAAATTAGAGAATTGGTAATTAGTTACAAAAGAATATATGTGTAAATTGGATATATGGAATATATCCTAATAATAAGAAATGGATTTAAGAGTATAGCTTTATTTTGGTCAATCGAGGACTTTTTCTTCGGTAGTGTTCCACAATCGCAAGTTTTGTACAATTATGACCGGTATGAAGAAATAAACGAGTTTTAAATGAAGAAAATAGTTTGTGGAAGTCATTTCCGGTCGATCAAGGGTTCACTAATAATTATATATAAAACGGTATAATATTCGACTTCCGGATAATGCAAATTAATAGAGGTAAATTTACAGGAGATTTTCTAGCATAGTGCAAGTATAGTTGTTCGTCGTAGTTCAGCGTATCAAGGCTAAAATTGTCTATCACGAATATGCGGTAGGTAGAACCGCCGATCGTGTATCCTTGTAAGTAGAACCGCCGATCGTATATCCTTATAAGTAGGTAGAATTTTACGTTATAAAATGGTATATGTAATTATTCTCATAATTTGTAATAAATAAAAAAAATAGTTTTATACTTTAGTTATTAGAAAATTACCATAAAAACATTCAAGTATTGATTAGTTCCCAACTAAAACCTTTAATATTCTGTGTGTTTCATCTCGATGATAAACGCTACGGAAATGGCAAAACAAAACGGCGGAGATCAATTACCGTGATTTTGACGAGCCGAGCCGGTTAGCTTCAACCCTTCTTCTAGAGTGTTGTATAAACGTTGTATTTCCGGGATCATAACGTATAGTGAACTTGGATAATGATTGAATCGTGCTCAAAAGCACTTTCCTTAAAGAGTATTTCGACCCTTCTTCAAGCCTTGGGTTACACGAAATCCCTTCTAGGATACGACAATCAAAGTTCTCTCTTGTTCTAGGCTAAGATCCAAGAGAAACAAATAGAGATTTTGTATTTTGTTTTGTGTTTTCACCAAAGATTTTATCAATCTTTGGTCTTGTGAATCTGTTTTCTTTCTCTCTTTCTGTTATGCTTTTTGAGGCAAAGGAACATAGTATTTATAAAGTCCAACGGTTGTCACGTACGTTTGCAACCGTACGTGTAATATTGTAACCATAAACCAATAGTTACAATGGTTCATAATATTACCATTGATACACTTAAAGCTCCAACATTACTCCCCCATTTAAGTGTACTCTTTTAATTTACGAAATCAACAACACAAAAACCAAACTCATGCATAAATGTAAATGTCCTAAGGATTTGATTTACATATTAGTGATATTACACATTCCAAATGCCCGAGAATCAGGATGTCCTACGGATTGAATCCTTTCAACTCATTTGGGTACATGAAGATAATACACACACGAATTTACACACTACTCTAAGTGTTTATCCTTGACACTATTATAAGCCATGTGTCCTTATCCTTTCATGAGCATATACAAAGCTAAGTCCAAGCTTCTTGAAGCGGCTACACTTCACACCCATATAAGTAGATTCTTTTCATCTTGCACCTGCAAAATGCAATTTTTCAAAAGATCTATTAAAAAGAAAACTTTAGCCTAACCCTCTCTTGCATGTCTAAGCACTTACTTTGGGATGATATAAACAAGTGCTTCAATCTCTAAGTGTGAGCTTTCCACATCGAATTCAGCCTCTAATGTCGTATTAGAGGGGAATTGGGTATCCCACCATTAAAGATTTAACCGGACTTTAATCCCATCCCCTTAGCCGACTTGGTCACCAAGTGCCTAGCTAGTCCTTTGTCAAGTGATCTGCTAGATTTTGTTGAGACCGAACAAACTCTATGGTAATCACTCCATGAGTGATCAACTCACATACCGCGCTATGTCTATCGCCCAGGTGTCGCGACTTACCATTATACATTTGGCTATAAGCCTTAGCCAAAGTAGCTTGACTATCACAATGGATAGAAAACGGTGATACCGGTTTCGGCTACAATGGAATCTCGGAGACTAAGTTTCTTAACCACTCCGCCTCTCTCCCCGCAGCCGCTAACGCTACAAATTCTGATTCCATAGTTGAACTTGTAATACAAGTTTGTTTCTTAGATGCCCATGAAATGGCACCTCCCCCAAGTAAGAACACCCAACCACTTGTAGAAGAATGATCTTCCACATTGGTAATCCAACTTGCATCCGAATATCCTTCTAAGACTGAAGGAAATCCGACATATGACAAACCATAATTTATCGTTCCTTTCAAGTACTTGAGCACCCTCCTTATAGCTTGCCAATGATGAGTGCTAGGATTACTAGTGTATCTACTCAACCTTCCTACCGCATAAGCTATATCTGGTCTAGTGCTCGTCATGGCATACATTAAGCAACCAATTACTCGTGAGTACTCGAGTTGTGATACTGCTTGTCCCATAAGCTTCACACTCGCGTCCATGGGAGTGCTCACGGTAGAACAATTCTCATAACTGAACTTTTTAAGCACTTTTTCAATGTAATGTGATTGTGTTAAAGATAGTCCTTTGTTCTCACGCTTGATTCGAATTCCAAGAATCACGTCCGCCTCCCCCATGTCTTTCATGGCAAAATTTGATGACAAAAACTCTTTTGTAAGTTCTACTTGTCTAAGGTTCGTGCCAAAGATCAACATGTCATCAACATATAAACAAATGATCACTCTGTTACCAGAATTATCAAATTTGCTATATAAACACTTGTCCGACTGATTTAATTTGAATCCATTTGATAAGACAGCTTCATCAAACCTTTGATGCCATTGCTTAGGTGCTTGCTTTAGCCCATACAATGACTTTATCAACTTACACACCTTATGCTCTTGACCAGGCATAACAAATCTTTCGGGTTGTTTCATATACACCTCTTCTTCTAAAACACCATTCAAGAACGCTGTCTTAACATCCATTTGATGGATCACAAGATTATGAATGGCTGCTAAACCAATTAATAATCTAATAGAAGATATTCTAATAACATGAGCATACGTATCGAAGTAGTCAATACCTTCCCTTTGTCTAAAGCCTTAAATAACCAATCGAGCCTTAAACTTGTCGATTGTTCCATCGACTTTCATCTTCTTCTTGAAGATCCACTTGCAGCCTAAAGGCTTGCAACCAAGTGGGAGATCCGTTAAGACCCAAGTATTATTTTCTACAATAGAATCCATCTCATCATTTACCGCTTCTTTCCAAAATGCAACATCTTGTGATTTCATGGCCTCATCAAAAGTTCTAGGGTCCTCATCAATAAGATAACAATATGAGTATTGGAAACCAACCTCATCTCTTGACCCTTCAACTAAATAAAGCTGGAAATCAGGACCGAATGATTTTTCAATTCTCCCTCGTTTGCTTTTACGAAGCGTCGGTGACTCGTTAGGAGGAAGGAACGTGTCGTCTCCTTTATTTGTTCCACTTGAACTTGGAACTAAGTCATTTGGCCTATGTATAGAAGAGAAACGACTCTCATCAAATATTGCATCTCTTGACTCAATTATTGTGTGAACCGGTATAGAATCATTATGTTCTATGACATAAAATCTATAAGCCTTGGAATGCAAGGCATATCCAATAAATATGCAATCAACTCCTCTTTCTCCCAAAGTTTTAATCTTTGGTTGAGGTAGTCTCACGACCGCCCTACAGCCCCAAACTCGAAGGTAGTTCAAGTTTGGTTTCTTTTTATGCCAAAGTTCATATGGGGTAACCTTGTTCCTTTTGTTAGGAATTCTATTTAATAAATAACAAGCCGTTAACATGGCTTCACCCCAAAATCCGTCACTCAGTCCCGAGTAAGATAACATGGAATTAACCATTTCTTTTAGGACTCTATTTTTTCTCTCGGACACACCATTTTGTTGTGGTGTATACGGAGCCGTAGTCTCATGTATAATGCCTACAGACTAAAAATATGTTGGATCATAATACTCCCCACCTCTATCGGTGTGTAACTTCTTAATCAAGTCATTATGTTGCAATTCAACCTCAGTTTTAAAAACCTTAAATTTATTAAGGGCCTCATCTTTAGCATGTAATAAATATACATAGCAATAGCGAGAATAATCATCTATGAACGTGATGAAATATTTCTTATTCCTTAAAGATGGAGTCGAATACAAATCACATAGATCACAATGTATAAGTCCAAGCATCCTAGCGTTTCTTTCTATGTTCTTAAACGGTTGTCTAACTATGTTCCACACTTATCTATATTCACATCAAAAGTAGGAATTAATCATTCTTTAGACATATCAATCATACATTTATAATGTACATGACCTAATCTTGCATGCCATAGAGAAGTATTATTTTTGCTAGAACATGTCATATAAATAGAATCGACAATTTTATTAATATTAAGCATAAACATGCCATTACAAAAATATCCTAATCCAACAAAGACACCACACTTAGATAAGACATACTTATCCGACTCATACACTTGTTTAAATCCACACTTATTTAAAACACTACCAGAGACTAAGTTTTTTCTAATTCCGGGTACATGAATTACATCATTAAGATTAAGAGTTTTCCCGGAACTAAATTCTAACACCATTTTTCCACGACCTAGGATAGGAGCGGTTGACTCGTTGCCCATATGAAGTACGGACCCATCTTGAACTGGCTCGTATGTCTTGAACCAACCACGATCCTTGCAAACATGTGTTGTTGCACCCGAGTCAATCCACCATGTCACCTCATCATCCTGCACATAAAATGCCTCAGCAATTTTTGACACATAATTCACTTTCGAATATGAATCAAAAACAGAAATCTGACCTTGAAGAGATGATGGGCCTTATTCCTTAGAATCTTGCCCAAAACGGTTATGATGCGTTTTATTCTTATCCTTTGCTGCCCGACAATCACGTTTGAAGTGACCCGGCTTGTTACAAATCCAACAAACGCTCTTAAGCCTTTTGTTAGATCCATCGCTAGTGTTGTTATTAAAAGGGCGTTTCTTCCCTTTATTCTTCATCTTAGAACTCCCACTTTCCTCCATCATATTGATCGATGAAGTTTCGGCTTCATTTTTTGGTTTTCCTCCCTCTTGCACCCTTAGAGATTCATCTATGCGCAAATGGCTGCCAAGTTGTACAAGAGACAACTCTTCCTTTTTGTGTTTTAACATGCGCCTAAAATCCTTCCATGAAGGTGGTAACTTGTCGATAATGCTCGACACCGAAATGGATTCATCCATCTTCATGTTGTGTTGAGTGTATTGGCCTAGGATGCGAAGTAATTCATTGTATTGCTCCATAACCGGCCTTGAATCGCACATCTTGTAATTATTAAAATTACTCACAAGAAACTTCTTACTAGAAGCATCCTCGGCCATGTACTTCGACTCCAACGCATCCCATAATTCTTTTGCGGATTCGACATTTTGATAGACATCAAAGAGAGGATCGGACATACCGTTGAGAATGTTGCCACGACATATGTAGTCATCGTTCTCCCATTTATGTTGCTTCCTTGTCTCCTCCACGGACTCGTTTTCCACATTCTCCGACACGGTGGGCATTGGCATACTTAGAACGTACACCACATTAAGTGTTATGAGGAGAAAGTGCATCTTCTTTTGCCATCTTCGAAAATCAACTCCTTCAAACTTATCTAATTTGCCAAACTTTGACGTCATCTCATGCACCGAAACATTAGCCATTGTTCACGAAAACTACTCTTTAAGAATGTTGTATAAACGTTGTATTTCCGGGATCGTAACGTATAGTGAACTTGGATAATGATTGAATCGTGCTCAAAAGCACTTTCTTTAAAGAGTATTTCGACCCTTCTTCAAGCCTTGGGTTACACGAAATCCCTTCTAGGATACGACAATCAAAGTTCTCTCTTGTTCTAGGCTAAGATCCAAGAGAAACAAATATAGATTTTGTATTTAATTTTTTTTGTGTTTTCACCAAAGATTTTATCAATCTTTGGTCTTGTGAATATGTTTTCTTTCTCTCTTTCTGTTATGCTTTTTTGAGGCAAAGGAACATAGTATTTATAAAGTCCAACGGTTGTCACGTACGTTACGTACGTTAGCAACCGTACGTGTAACATTGTAACCATAAACCAATAGTTACAATGGTTCATAATATTACCATTGATACACTTAAAACTCCAACATATATAGAGATCGGTTATCAGAGTGGATCTTGTGAGCATCCCTAGCTTCTGGGACTTGAAATTTAACTGGTGTGTCAATAAGACTTCGACGAATTTGACGATTAGGAAGATGAGAACTAGGTAGTAACCCTGTGACGGCGAGGATCCTTTGCTAGAACTGAAATCGACGAAGCAAACACTGATCTAACTTTCTAAATCAACTCATATCATTATCTTTGACTAAACTCACAATTAATGATTAATTAAGTTTTTGTTTTGTTTATCTTATTGTTTTTATTCGACCGCGTTCAACAAGCAAACACTAACCTAAACTTCTAAATCAACTCCTATCATGATCTCTTTTATCTCTGACAAAACTCACAATTGATTAATTATCTTTTTTTGTTTATCGTATTGTTAAATCACTATTAGAATAGATCACCTGGAAACACAACGAACTGTTCCATAGATTTTACTACGTTACAATCAATAATTTTATATTTTAATGCACTGAACCACACTAAAAATCTTTGGTAAATTTGGTTCTATTAATTTGAAATAATTTTTATTCTTTAGAAATCGAATCTTAAACATGGTATACAAACACTAAATTAACCTTTGTTAACCACTAGACAAAGGGGTTCCACACGATTAATCCTCTATATATTAATTGAGAATGACTATTAAAATTCTAACCTTGCATTGACGTGTTATTTACATAGATGACATGCTGATGTGTCAACACCATAGAGTTTCTAAAAAAATATAAAAATAGGTTTAAATTACTAGAATCTTTACATGTTATGCTACTCAAATTAAATTGTATGAAAATCAAGTTTATATCCCATTAAACTAATCATAAATAAATAAATACTCTCTCTCTCTTTTTATTTTGTTTTCCAATTATATCATATTAGTTATTTTACTCATTATATTCTTCATATCATCTTTGGTTGTTGAAGGTTGATCCTTTGATTAAATCCTGCAAAAAAGAAAGTAGAAATCAATGAAAAGAAGAAGAGCAAAAGAAAGTCCAGGAGGAAGCAAAAGTCGTGTGTGAAGGAAGAAGAAGAAGAAGAAGATGCAAGTCAACAAAGTCAAAGAAGAGTCAAAGAAGAATTTGGGTTTTGTAACTTAGTTACAAGAAGGCCCATTAGTCAATCTCAGATAATTAGTTTGGTTTAGTTAAAGCTAACTAAGGTAAGTTAGAGTGGTTGAAGAGTTGTTGAAGTTTAAAGTAAGCTTTGCTTGTAAAACTAGTCTAGTATCTAGAGGTATGGGCTAGGAGAAGTTGTTAAATCTAGAGGTCTAAATGTATGTGTGTAGTGAGTAGCAAATCTACTATAAGTATGTTGTATGAGAGAATGAAAAATATATAAGAAAGAGGATGAATGAAAAGAAAAGTTAGAAACTGAGAATCGTAAGAAAAAAAAAAACAAAAGGAGTGAGAGTTAAAGAAAAAACCTGAGTGAAACAAATAAGAGAAAGTTCAACATTGGTAGATCACAATTTTTTAAAAAAAAATTGAATCATTACCTCATCAACATAATTTCAAAAATAATTCCAGATTTTTTTCGCATATGGTGTGATTTAAAATTTAACCCCAACATAGATTATCCCACTTCATGAATAAACAAAATATGTGTTAAAAATTTCACATCGACTATAAATATGAGTAGAGGCTACCAAAATATATGATAATAATGACCAAAAATGATAAAAATAAGAAAGTTAAGGTGTTAAATACTTTTAAAAGTTTTATGCAACTATAAAAAGTTATTTTGTTAAGTACTTTAAAAAGTTAAGGTGTTAAATTATCCACTTTATGAATAAAAAAAATATGTGTTACAAAATTCACATCGACTATAAATATGAGTAGAGGCCACCAAAATATATGATAATAATGACCAAAAATGATAAAAATAAGAAAGTTAAGGTGTTAGATACTTTTAAAAAATTTATGCAACTATAAAAAGTTATTTTGTTATGTACTTTAAAAAATATAATCGCTAATTCGAATATATAAAGTAATCGCTGACCGACGGTGACCCAAATGTTATGTATTTTGTTAAACTCAAATCACGCGGTATTTTAGAAATCATGTACTTTAAAAAGTATAATCGCTAATTCGAATATATAAAGTAATTGCTGACCGAATATATACAGAAATTAATAAAGTAAAGAATGTCAACCATACATAACATTTAACTATAGTGACCCCAATTGAATAACGTAAAGTATGATAACCATATAGAACAATCAAATGTAAAAATCTAAACCCTAAATGCATAATAACGAACCCAAAATGATTAACATAAAAATGATTTAACCCTAAATGTTATAAATGCAACATATAAAATATTCAACAAATTTTTAATGAAGATGACTAAAATATTTTAGTTGGTGTACACAACACGTATAAGAAAAGTGTACACAACTAAGATGCACACAATTGAAGTGTACTGAGGTGTACACTTCAATGGTGTCTCATACTCTTCTTTCGTATTCCCTCCAGTAGCGGCCCCATAAACTTACCACGTCTCATATTCGATTTTTTATTGGGCTAATAATCCATCGTCTAACTTATTTTCTAACTTATTTTAACATTTTTCTTTTCTTTAACGTTCACTTTTTCATATAGTAAATATGAATTAATCGAAGAAAAATAATAAAAAGTTAAAGAAATTAATTTAAGAAGTTATATCGGAAATATTGTATATATCATGTGTCTTATATAATAGACAAATAATTAAATTATAATCTTATTTGATTAATATTTTTTATTTATACATTGACCCGGGGAAATTAAAAATAATTTTGGATCAACCACCGAATCCGTATGATGTATGTATATGCGGTGTACGTATATGTGGTGTACGCGTATGCGATGTACGGGTATGCGATGTATGCGTATGCAGTGTACGCGTATGCAGTGTACGCGTATGTGGTATGCGGCAAAAATCATTATAGTTAAGATAAATCTTAATAACGCTATTTTGAAATATTTTATAGTTAAGTCAATATATTTAAAATATTTTAGTTGGTGTACACAACACGTATATGAATTGAAACGACCGCATTTTTTTTTTAAATTAAATAGAAATAATTAAACATTAAACAATACTAATTAAACAATATAACACAAGTTATCTGTTTTACAACAGCAAAAGCAACAACAACCCCGGGTCCTAATTATTCCCTCTTCACCGCCTCGATTCCACGATCACGCCTTATCTTTACCTGCATCGACAAAAGTGATGCATCAACATTTGGCTAACCAAATGCTGAGTGAGATTGCTCATCCCAACAACAGGCTACCAATAAGCACAATCAACAATTATCAATAATTATTTAACAACAATTGAACTTCCCGCACAAAACGCATCTGGTATCGATCGATGCTCCCCTAGTGTCGATTGATACCCAAACAACACACAACTCCCGACAAGGGACTGGTATCGATCGATTCCCAAAACAACACCTGGTATCGATCGATACAAACACAATACGAGACCACCGCCAAGGGACATGTATCGATCGATACTCCCATGCGATTCACCAGCATACAAGCCACAAAATTCATCAATCAAGCTTAACAAGCACCACACAAGCTTAATTGCTAACCTTTGGTCCCAACTCACCTTAGACACGATGGATCGAGCTCAAGATCGACCTCCCTCTCTTCTCACAAGTTCCCGCCAAAACAAAGCTCTCCCAATATCTTCTTCAAGCTTCTCCCAAGCTCAAACTCTCTCGATCTCGCAAGATCCAAGCTTCGCCAAGCTCTTTCTCTCTCTCTCTCTCCTTCTCTCTCTCTCCTTCTCTCTCTCTCGCGACCCTTCTGATTTTTCTTCAAGGGAAGGGTTTTTATACCCGAAAGAAGATAAGAGGAGAAGACAACAAGGGGAAAACCCGGCTGGTGTCGATCGATACAGGCCAGTATCGATCGATACCACCCCCGGAACAAACCCTAATTAATTATTTTTCCTCAATAATTAATTCTTCCGGAACGCGGGCGTTACAATTCTCCCCAATAACTTAGATTCGACCTCGAATCTTCGTTACCGTTCATCTCCAATGAACCTTAATCGTCGCAACGATTACATAATCCTTGGCCAACCCGGCCATCTCAACACTTACACGAGGTCCAAAAACTAACCTCCGAGGTTTCCCATTCAGTCCATATGCTTATGACACCGCAGCATCATATGTACTTATTGCTCAAACACACGCCAACCCCATCACTCAAGACACCGCAGCATCTCCGAGTTCCGAGCGTCAGCCATATCCCGCAGGATATCCACCATACCTCGCAAGGTATCAACCATACCCCATCACCCAAGACACCGCAGCATCTCCGAGTTCTGGGTATCTGCCGTACCACTCCACTCGGTAATATAACCTACAAGAGTCTCAATACCCCATACCACTCAATTCTAGGAAATATATCCTACGTCTAGGATATACTCCTTACGAATCCACGGTATCACGTATCACTCTAGGCTATAAACCTTCCGAGCCTGGGTACATCGCCAGTCGCACTCTCAAGACACACAGTCCTGCGAGCTATCGGCACCAGAGGAACCAGTCCTCTCAACGAGCAATAAGTCACATATCTCTAAGCATCTCGACTGAACTACCTCCCGTGATCCGTGTAAATCCTCGCAAGGCAACACCGGCATCACCCATATTCCATACCCGGAATATCTGGCGTGCATAACCAATAACCCGGCCATCGCACCGCCCTTGCGCACCCTTCAGTATCGGCTCGCTTCCGAACAAGCTTAACTGAAACACGCAACGCTCACCACAGTAATAAGATCATCCATCCTATCACTCTCTTGCATTAACACTTTTTACCCCAAGCGTAATGCGAAACCGTGACTCCCAAAGTCACCAATAATAAGAAATACTCATCTTATTATACATCATAATGTAACGTCGTTCTACACAACGGAAATACAAAATGAAACACACATTTTGCTTCTCATCTTATTATACATCATAATGTAACAGCTATAACCGAAACTGGAACCTCTCGATGGAACTCAAGCTGCAGCTTGCTTCTGGAACCACTTCTGGAACCTCTCTTCCACCCTAGCCTCTGGCTCCCAAGTTTCCTCATGCACCCCGCCACAGTCCCACAGAACTCGCATCATCGGAATCTTCTTCCGACGAAGCTCTTTGACCCTCCGCTCGAGAACTCTCAAAGGTCTCGCCTCAACGGTCATATTGGGCTGGAGATCTGGCGGAATCTCAGCCAATACCTCGTCACCCCTATACATACACTTCTTCAGCATCGACACATGGAAGACCTTATGAAATGCTTGCATAACCGCGGGTAACTCCAACCGATACGCTACCGGTCCAACACGCTCCACAATTCGAAACGGCCCCAAATACCTCGGACTCAACTTAGTCGCAGTAATGGACATGTTCAGACCTCTCAGTAAAGCCATCTTGAGATACACACTATCTCCCACCTCAAACACAAGCTCTTTCCGCCTCTTATCGGCATAACTCTTTTGCCGATCATGGGCCTCTTTCATGTTCAGCTTCAAAACCCGGATCTTTTATGTGGTTTCCTGAACAAAACTCGCACCCAAAGTGCTCCTCTCCCCCACTTGTGTCCAACACAAGGGGGTACGACATGGCCTCCCATACAGAGCCTCATATGGAGCCATCCCAATACTTGCCTGGTAGCTATTGTTATACGCAAACTCTACCAAGCTTAAGTGATCCACCCAGTGACCACCCCAATCCAGCACGCACATCCTCAACAAATCCTCCAAAGTCTGGATGGTCCGCTCGGACTGCCCATCTGTCTGAGGATGGTACGCCGTGCTCAAGTGCACTTTCGTACCCATCTCTGCCTGAAACGCATTCCAGAACTCCGATGTGAACTTAGGATCCCGATCCGAGACAATGCTCACTGGTACTCCATACAGTCTCACAATCTCCTGCACGTACTTCCTAGCCAAAACTGCTGCCCCATC